>VIBL01000146.1:0-600000 GCA_008271625.1 Lutraria rhynchaena | reverse complement strand
TCTTGCAATGCACTGAACATTTAACATTTAGGGAATGAGGTCACAAGAACACAGATCTCTTCCTTATTGCATTCATGATGTAGAAAGATGTTTGTAATCATGAAATGTAAAAGACTTTCATTAGATTTTAACCAGGTTTTCTAACGGAAAAATTCTGGTCATTAAATTAGCAAATATTGGCAGACGGGCATCCACGATTTCTTCTGTGCACAACTACTCCTACATTTCTCAAAAAGATTTTAATGAAACTTTCGCATAATTAACATCACCAAGTACCCCAGTGCATATTTTTGGGGTTCTGTGGTTCGATAATTTTTTTTTGCAGAATTATGTCCCTTTGTTTACTTTGTGTACATGTATTTTAATATTCTGTGCGCAGTTTCTCATGAAAACCTGGTTTTGTGACAGTTCCTGTCATCTTGCTTTTTAATGTGGTCAATTAGACTTAAATACTGTAAAAGATTGCGATAGTGAAATCAGATAAATTGAGGAATTGAATTTTTCTGTGAACATGCCACCATTGTTACAGACCTAGTGAGGTATAAACATAATGACGTTTTTTTTTTGCTTTTATGTGACATATTGTCAGTGGGATTTAATGCTGTTTTTCAACAATTTTTCAGTTATATATGGCGATTGGTTCGTCTTACCAGTTTTCCTGGACTGTATACTAACCAGTACTAACTTATTCTTCCACAAGGAGCTGGCAACTTCTCCACCTATGGAGGAAAATGGACATTTTTGTCAAATTTTCATAGAAGGGTATAACCTGCTGCAACCACGATTCAAACCCGGATCTCCGGGTTATAGGTTTAGCACACTAACCACTGGACCATGGCTGCGGCCCTATGAACATAATGAAGCGATTATTTGAGTCCCAAAGAATTCACTGTGACCGTGTTCTACAGTATGTTTAATTAAAGTGTTTTTTTGGCAGTCATATTTTATTTTGCCATCAATTTTTTAAAGTAATATCAAACCTGTGGACAAAAGCCACTGAAAGGAAAAAAAATGCAGCTTTTATGCACAGTTGGCGTTAATTCAGGGGTATGCTTGGTTTATTATGGAATTAATGTGTGCCTGGAATTACTGCTGTTCACATGATGGCCTTTACTCGCAGATGGTCATTAACTCAGGTTTTACTGTGTTGTTAATTTTATCTGTGAAATCTATTTGCGCTTCTATGTCACTTATTACCGAAAATTCTCCCATATAAAAACCCTTTTAAAATAATTGGAAGATATTTATGTTTTTCTATGACTTAATTAAAATCAGATCTGTATTTTCTTTACAGGATTGTTAGTCATGAGAAGAAGAATTATGATAGGGGGATGAATATTGTTGTTATCAATGGTAAATATACACTCTGATCTGGTCTGGTCTGGTCCACCCCAGCCCGGCCCGGTCCAGTACGGTCTAGTCCAGTCCAGTCCTGTCCTGAAGAGACTCCAATGTCATCTCATAGAAAGAATAAATTTAGAGCCTTTAATAGGAACAGATGACTAAGGAATAAACTATTGCTTGCATTCAAATGCACAAGAATAACTAGCAGCACCCAATTGTATAAACTTTGGTTAAATTTAACCACTGGGTTAACCTCTGGGTTAAATTTAAGGTTAGGTTAAGAAGTTAACCAAAAGTTAAAAAGATACAAGATGCCTGCACTTGCTGTACCAAACGCTGGACAACCTGAACAATTTAGACCAGTAAACAGACAAACTGAGGATCTTGACGACTTCTTACCAATATTAGATTCTTGGGTTAAATCTAACCACAAATAATTCCTGGTAAAATTTAACCAAACTGTTATACAATTGCTTTACCAAACATTAACCCAAAATTAAACTTTATCTAAAATTTAAACCAGTAGTTAGAATTAACCAATGTTTATACAATTGGGCGCAGATGGACAGGACTGGACCGTGTCGAGTTCCTTCAAATTCTTTACTTTCTGCAATATTTCGAGATAATCATGATGCCCCAAAATTATTGAAATGCGTATCTTCTTGTTATCTTTTTTTTATTATCTGAAAAAATGTCGAAAAATGACACTGATCAGCTTGACTTGTTATTGAAGGGAATTGTTTATGTGTCAGAAGGCAAGAACAACAAATAATGAAACCGCAAAATCAACAATGTATTGTTTGGTTGGTTTATTGTTTGCAATAGTAGAAACATACTTACGTATAATGATGTGAACACAGCTTTATGGCTTGCCTTTAAATTTCGCCTGAATTATAAATTAAATATATTATAATTTTAATTTAATACACAATTAACATTATATGTGTTCACTTTGTTTTGAGCTTTGTGCAAAATGACATGAAGGGCTGCATACAAGATAACGAAACTTGAGTTCAAAATCAGTCCATTTTTGAAAATGGAATAATTATGCGTACTATTATGTTAAACTTGTGCATAAAATTGTTTTTTTTTTTGTGAATGAAAAATGAACTAATTAACACATTGGGCTTGTTGTTCTTATATACAGTAAAACCTTGTTATCTCAAGGTGTCATCGGAACAAACTAAATGCTCTTGATAAACGTGGTGTTCATAATAACAAGGCATTTGCTCGTTGACTGAAAATGATACACTAAAAAGAACAAATACTGACGGGACTTTAAAAACCTCTTGTGATAAGATGGATGCTCATGATATCGATGCTTATAATAACAAAGTTTTACTGTGTCTTCAGTTATATTATTTGTTATTTGGGAGTGATCTCCCTTTTTTAAGGCAAGACAGTCTTTATTTCCCTCGATAATCCAAATTAATATTTCGGACTCATCAGTTTAGAATGAATGATGTTTTACTGTTAATATAATAATTTCCAATGAACATGTGTCTTAAATCACATATTTTTTTGTATTCAGATAAGACATTAGAAGTTGAATTCACAAAAATCTATGATACTTATATTGATGGTAAGTCACTTTTGTCTTGATTACTGTCTATCAAATATAAGGCTTTGCTCTGAAACTGTTTGATATCACACTTCTAATATATCGATAAATTTTGTGCAGGTGAGACTACAGTACAGCACAGTTTTAGTGACCTTGAATATGGTGAAAAATCTATACAATGGAGTATTTTCCCTGACATGCCTTCCTTTGTGTCATTGTTACAGATGCAGTGAATTTTGATGTAGTGAAATAATTTTTTTGGGAGAAATGGTATTATGGTATTTTTTTCTTTGGAAATATCCACAGATTTCCTTATGCTGTAACCCACACCCCCACTCACCCTTCTTGATAATATCGGGTAAACATTTCAAACCATATGAATACATTCCATAGTTCTTAAACGTGACATTCATGACATGTTGGCTGTTGATTTTAACATGCAGCTTTTTGATTTGTGCTGAACTTACGAAACTGATGTTATACAAAGTTGACATTGTTTTAATCAGAATATAAGTCACTTATTACTGGTCCTGATGCTAAATTTATTGTAAATCTATGATAAGAATGTGCACATGAATGTGTTAAATATGAATAGACACTAATAAAAATGTAATTTCTTGTAGTATAAACTTGCTATAAAACTGCAATTAGGAATACATGCATTTGTGAAGTATGAATTAATTAAATTTTCATTAATATTTCAATCAACATTAATAGTATTCAGTAACTTGCAATTGTAAATCAAATGTACCTGACTGTGGTCCTGTGTATGCACACTGATTGTATTGTGTTATTAAGGCCAAGAAATTTATATACATTTTATGTGGTTCTAAGTACCTAACAGGAAGCACATCCTAACTTTGAATGAAAGTTCCCTAATAAAGAGAATAAACATGTGTGGCCTATATGTTTAAATGGTCTTGATTCAGAGTTTGTTATTTTTCACTTTGTTTAATGATGTTTTTCAACAATTTTTCAATTATATTTACTTAACCAGTTTTCCTTGACTGTATACTAACCAGTACTAACTCACTCTTCCACATGGAGCTGGCAACATCTGGACATTTTTGTCCAATTTTCATGGAAGGGTATGACCCATGACCAGGATTTTTTTTTCTTTAATTTTAATCTATTGCATCAATAAATCTTTTGTTGTTGCGTTTCACATAGCACCAACAGCCAGGGTCTTTTCACAGCTTCTAATAGTGGAGGAAGACCACGCATGTACACCTGGGCAGAAGCACTGACCCCCTACCCTGTCTGTAGACAGATAAATGCAATTTAAACAAAATCTTGACATATTGAAGATAATCTATAAAATGTAACACCCCAGGGATCATTTATTATTGGTTATATCAATCATCGGCAAGATTTTAAGAGAAGTTCGGCATTGGTCAGTCGCAGAATTTTGAAATATGTTTTCTTCTGTAGTCATGAAAAAAGTCAAGTTTGACTCAGAAATTTAAGATCAGGTTACTACCTGAATCATCCATAAATTTTTTTTCTTGGACTAATGGAATTAGTCATATCCGTTATCGCGTTAATATTCATAAGATTGACATTTGTTCGTAAAAACCAATAAAACATAATTGTAATCATAAACAATCTTTTGTTATGATGGTATTTATAATGTAAATAAGATGTATTTTTATCTGTATGACGCACAGACAGTATTGATTGATATTTGTAAGGTTTGTTTCGAAGTATGGTCTGAGTAAAATACACTCAAACTAACGAACAAAGAGCCATCAAGGGAGAGAAGAAATTTGACCTTTATGCATAGTTGGCCTTATTTAATGAATCGTTAGACTTTTATATTAATTCTCAACTTATTAAGGTGGACTCCATGGTTGCGTGATTAAAATCTCTGACTACTAGTCACTAGCCCCACACCACTGTGAGTTCGAATCCCACCTGGGACCAGAAAACTCCATTGCAATACCGCTGTTCTGGTTATGGAAGGTTGATGGTTCTACCCTGATGTACACCTGAGTTCTTCCTCATTGATTCAAAATTGAAGCAGTTTCCTCTTGACCCTGCCTGTATGTTCGACTTAAACCCTTCCCCCACCCATACAAATCTCAAAATATTTAGACTAGGTGATAAAACATATTTGATAAAATACATGTGATGGAGTGTTGCATTAAAGAACTGGGGAAAAGAAATTATTGTTATTGTACAATTCTGGTTCAATTAACCCCAGATATACAAAGTCTGATATTATTTTCTATGATTTATCTCACTTGTAGACTATGATTTTCTTCGAGACATGAAGTCCAAGGTCAAAGAAGGTCAACTTATGATTGTAGCCAGCTATGATGAAATATCAGAAAAGTAAGTGTTTGAATTTTAGTGTGAATATACTGATACATGTGTAGCATGCAAATCCAACAACATCCTTAAGAACCTGATCAAGTCCTTCTGTGTCATTCCATTGGTGGATGAATGTGATGGAGTGCAATTGTCAGATACAGTAAAACCCTGATATTGCGACCACCATCAGTTATAGTGAGGTAGTAGACTGTGATTTTGAATCATAGTGGAAAGTTGAATTATTAGGGAGTTATTGAAAGCTGGCCTGAAAATGAGTGGACTTAATAACAATATGCTTGTAATATTGAGGTGGTCGCTGTGTGAGGTTTTACGGTATTGATATATTCAATTTTTCTCCTTTTATGTCACAATATTCATGGATTTTCAGTTGAATGTAAACAATTTGTTTGCTGTCTTCCAATTAACCGTCAGTAAAAAAGCTACTCTCTAAATAGAAGTCAGATTCTATATATTTTTAATGGCATTACTTAATAGCATTTTAGGCAAATTTTGAAAGTTATCATCTGCTGATTCATAGAACTTCTGAAAGTTGTAAAAAATATTTTTTTGTTATTGTTAATGTCTTAATTGTGTTCCCAAAGCTCTTATTGATTTTTTTTTGAGAATTGTGTCTATACTCTAGATGAACTTTATTAAAAAAAGTAGCTAATCTGTTTTTTAGACATTAAACAAACATTTCATTGTCCTACAAGAAAAGAAAGATATTTGTTACTGAAGAGATGGACTGTGTTTCACTTTTTTTATTATTAGGAGTAAGTTTTAAGTAAAAAAAGACTTAGCTTGCATTTAGTTTCATGTGTCCCGAATTTCATGGATTTGCCTAAATTTATGATTTCCTGGGTATGTGAATTTGTGGATTGTCAAATTTAGGACATGCGAAAAAATGAATAGTCTATTCTGTCAGTCAGTAATGCCAAAATTAATTGTTTTATTAAAATGTGTTAGTTTTAAAATATGATTTGGAAGATAGGAAATAAATATTTCTTTTGTGTGGCCTTGCAAAAAATTATTACATAGATATTGTGTTTTTTGTGCAATATAATTTCTTCTTTTTTTTACATCATTTTACAATTTATTTATTTTTGGGCAATCACCAAAAGTTTTTTTTTCTGAAGATGTTGAAGCAATTTAAGTATTTTAGAAGTTCAACTTTTTTCTAAGCCTGTCCATTTAGCTCAATAGAGTGCTTGACCTATTGACCTCAAGTTTATGAGTTCAAACTCTGGGCACAGTGCATGTTCTCTTTAATGATTTGGTTGAAAATATCTTGTCTAAAGCCATTCGTATTTCAAAGCTGATTATTCATGCAGAGAAGTTGGCAGTTCCTTGTAGAGAACAAGGTTAGAACTGGTATAGAAACCAGGGAAGTTGGTCAGGTTATTTACATCTTTGTATATAACGAAAATACTGCTGAAAATAAGGCTTAAAAACAAACAAGCTTTACAGATTCACTATTTCTTGACTTTGTGGACATAAAAGTTGATTTTCTGCAAACCTTGTTCTAAAGCATTCCATTCCAACTAAAGTACTTTAGTTAACTCAGACAAATTGTATCAGTTTCTAGAAAAATACTGATCTTAGAAATAAAAAAAAAATTGTTTTATGTCTATAAACTGGCGTGCAACTTTTGACATGAATCCTAAAGTAAACTTACCAGTTATCATATTTTCGTCTAAAATTCATTTTTGTATGGTACCTTTACACGTACGAAGACAGTTCTTAAAGAAAATATCAGTTTTACAGCTTTTAACTGTCTATTGAAGCCAATATGGTTTACCTGAACTTGGAAGTTCAATTACGTAGTATAATGTTATATGTTATTGATGAAACTTTTTTTTCACATTATAGAAGCCAAGGTAAGCCAACGCAATTTAATAGCAATTTATATGTTTGTATTTATTAACAATTAGTTCTAACATTCTAACTGCAGTTAACACTTGATTTTGTTCAATCACCAGTCTAAGAATGCTGTTGCCTTATTGGTCAATTTTTAGACTGTGTTCATATCTAACCAATCAGAGGTTCAAGACCAGTCTAAGAATGCTGTTGCCTTATTGGTCAATTTTTAGACTGTGTTCATATCTAACCAATCAGAAGTTCAAGACCAGTCTAAGAATGCTGTTGCCTTATTGGTCGATTTTTAGACTGTGTTCATATCTAACCAATCAGAAGTTAAAGATTTGTTTTTGGTCTCAAAACTAAGATTTATGTTGTAAGACTCTAAATGTACTGTAATAAGACCTCATTGTAAAGTAAATTCCTTAAAAATACCCACCATATTAGCACATTATAGAGAGGGAGTGTTAGTCAAGGGGTCAGAGTTTGACCTATCGGATTCTTTGTGTTTTTTTTTTGTGTGTTTCAAAACTTACATTAATAAAGCTTGATATTAAGTTTACATTGATAAAACTCTACGTACCTCCTCATTGATATCTTACTATATGACACTTAATCACTGCATAAAAAGGTGTTGAATCTGAGGTCGTTTGTATCCCAGCTCTGATTCATAAATGGTGGTGAAATCTAAAGTTGTTTGTAACCCATTTAGTTTTCGTCATTTCGAATATTCATTTCTGGTATGAATTACAAATACAATTTATAGTCTTACCTGTGATGGTTGCATCTGAAATTAATTTATTTGCAATGATATTTCATTGAATATTTTGCCTCCTAAGTTCTAATTAATATAAATTCTTGAAAACGTTTAGTTGCGGTCAATCTCAAGTGAGATTCTGTGCGAAAAGTTAAAACTTTTGTCCGGTGTATAATAATTGAGATCAGTCACCACCAGCTCAAATTTATTGTCTCACTGAACTTATTCAGAAGAATATGCATGTTAATTTTGTAACCAGTTCCAGCAGTTTTTATCACAGTAAAACCTGTGAACAAAGGCCACCCTTGGGAAAGACAAACTGTTAACAGATAGCCATTATTTTGTGGTCAGTTTGTTCCAAAGTTTTTCTTAGAATGGCCTTTATTCACAGGATGGTCTTTATTCGGAGGTGGCCTCAAATACAGGTTTGATTGTACTAGTATTCAGCTTTTAAAATGTTTTGTCATCTTACCAAAATTTAGTTGAGAATATAGAAAACTCAAGTCTGACATTTGAGCCGGGAGACTGACCTCATTTGTTTTAACTGTGGAGCTTGAATTGTCAAGATTGTCAGAAGCACTGTAATGTATAGATTTAGTGCAGTGTTAATAAAACAACTACTGTTTAAGGATTACTAATTGTTTTTTGTTTGTTTTTAGTCTCTTTTGTTTATATTTGCCTTACTTTCATACCTGTAAAGAAAGGTCACCAAACCAGTCAACAAAGGTCACCAAACCAGTCAACAAAGGTCACCAAACCAGTCAACAAAGGTGAACAAACAAAGGTCATTGAACCAGTCAGCAAAGTTCACCAAACCAGTTATCACAGGTCACCAAACCAGTCAACAAAGGTCACCAAACAAAGGTCATTGAATCAGTTAACAAAGGTGACCAAAGCACAGGTCACCAAACCCATCTACAAAGGTCACCAAACAAAGGTCATTGAACCAGTCAACCAAGGTGACCAAAGAAAGGTCATTGAACCAGTCAACAAAGGTCGCCAAACCAGTCAGCAAAGGTCACCAAATCTGTCAGTAAAGAGAGAAAATGACCTTTATACACAATTTTCCTGCATGTAGAGTTTTTTTTGTTATATGTATCAGTATGTGAAGAAGTGTAGCCATTGTTTGCAGGTGACCTTTATTTATAAGTAACTGTAAACCCAGTTTGACTGTATTTTAAATTACTAATGATTTAATAATTGTTTTTAGCTTTTTAACATGCCATATACGTGTAAACAACACTAACACTTTTTCTATGAAAGGTTTTATTATAACGACACTAATACAAAACAGATTTTTGGTAATCTAGTTTTGAGGGGGGCATGTTTTTGAATATCTTTGTACGAGTGACTTGTTGGTGAATATGTTTTGACTTGTTTGTAGCTTTATTTTATGTATTGAATGTTTTGCATTCTCTTTAACTAAGTAACCAGGGTTCGAAGGGTAGGAGACCTGAGTCTCAGAATGCTTCTTTGCCATTGGCTGATTATATGACTGTGTTCATGATCAACCAATCAGAAACTTGAGTTTAAAAATATTGTTTGATTAATATCATTGTTTAATTTAGAAACATAAACGAGCAAAATTTGACGATTGAGTTTGGAGGCTGATCTCAAGTTTTATAACCTTGGACCCAGGACTTTGATGAATAGGTCTTGCGTTCAAGACTCACAGAATCACATGTTTCTTTGTCTCCATCTCTTTGAAAATTAGGGGTCAGGTGGACTTTATAATGCTAAAATGTTATCCTGAAGTCCTGGTATGTCCAGGTGACCAGTGTACTTAACTGAAATGACTGATGATGTATAGTTTTAAATCCATAAAAAACTAAATATATTAAGGCTATCCTTAAAAAATGTCT
This sequence comes from Lutraria rhynchaena, assembly GCA_008271625.1. Lineage (NCBI taxonomy): Eukaryota > Metazoa > Mollusca > Bivalvia > Venerida > Mactridae > Lutraria > Lutraria rhynchaena. The sequence goes on along the minus strand of VIBL01000146.1, from coordinate 590,306 downwards.
GTTTGTGGTTACACTACCCAAACTTTAACTATGAGTATGTAGTGAGGCACTTTTTGTTATTTAATGTCTGTACTGAAAAAAAAAGCTGGAATAAAGAGGAAAATTTTTTTTTGTCAAAATAGCTAAAAAATATTTTGGTCAAGTGATTTTTAAATGAATCAGTTGTACAACTGCAAACTAACATTTCTTAAACCAAAAGAACTTATTTCGTACTTAGAAGACGTAACAAGTCACTTCCGTGAAAAAGTGTCAGATTTCTTGATCCAACCCACGCCACGGGGTTCTCTTAAAGAATCAATTTCTGAATGAATCATCTTCAAACGCGTTTTTATGATGTAGACTAGCACCTTGTAAATCACCCATATATCTATTACCTTTCTATGCTTCATCATTCATAAATTCTGTTATTTCGTCTTTTATGACTTCAGCTGCTAATTTATTATTAAAATTAGTAATTTATGATTCAAGTTTGCGTCATGCAGTGAAATGTTTATGACAGAATTCGTTTGTTTCCTGGTTATTGTCTTTGAGAAGAAGTAAAAGTGTATTGATTTATAATTGACAATTATTAGTAGCAATAAATTAATAAGCATGTTTAATGCAGTTGAAACAATAGGTAATTGTTGCTTAGAATATACAATACTGATGTAAACAAAAGCTAATTTTATTCATGAGCAATTGACAAGCATAATTTATTGCCTGATTGAAAAGTTTTTTTATTGTTTTTTTTTTTCATCGTTTTTGTTTTATTGTTATTGCTTGTTTGACACTCAACCCAATACATTACATAGTTTTAGCCTGTTTTAGAAATTAGATTTATAGAAAACAATAAATCTAAGCTGAAAAACTTACTAGATTTTGTTTCAGTTGCATAATACATAATGCATAATACATAATACATAATGCATAATACATAATACATAATGCATAATGCATAATACATAATGCATAATGCATAATACATAATGCATAATGCATAATACATAATGCATAATACATAATACATAATGCATAATACATAATACATAATACAATTTTGCTTTTGATATCTTTTGTCAATGTAAATTTTCACTGTATCGTATTGTTACTTAAATCTCGAGTTAGTTTTTGGATAAGAATTCAGTATTGTTAATGAACCTATAAAGATTTTTATGATGCTTTGACATTTTAAAAAACAGTCTGGCTTTCATCGTAATTTCGCATTGTTTTGTCCTGTGATTGATGGGGTCAAAGAACGCTGACCCCTTTTGAAGTTATTGATTTGAAATACTGATTACATCCTGGATTGAGGTTTTGATTAAATGATGTGTTTAGTATGAGCTTTTGTCAGTTATTGCATGGAAAGGTCTTAGTATAGGTTTCTTTGAAAATGGACTCCATAATTATTTTAATGCTATTCTTATAATGTTTTGTGCTGAGTCAGCTTTTAGTATAGAAATGCTGATTTGGCAAAATCCACATTTAGGAGATGAATACTCTGAATTAAAGAAATGATTGAATTTGAATGAGGCCACAGCTGTGGTTTGTTCAAGTGAACTGTTTAAATTAACTGTATTTATGGTGATGAACTCTTAGCTTTAATGTAAGAAATCATAATATGTTTAAATGCTATTTTTTCAATTGTTTAGTTTTTAATTGGACTGCATTTGCAGCCAGTTCATGGAAGCTAAGACTTCTGTATATAAGTTAACTTAGCACTTACATAAATTAACTTAGCACTATCTTGCGGATAAATTCCTGATTGTTTTAAAGAAAACATTGTATTTTTCAATCTTTTTACTTAAAACATTTAACTCAATATTTCTTTAGTCTGTATTGCTACGGTTGAGGCCACAACAATGCCATATTGAAGTCGACAGTTTATTAGGTGAAAATCTTTAAAATATTTTTTGTTACCATTGCAAAACCACCCAATATTTTCACTGACTTCTGTGACTGGCTCCTCAGTGGCAAAGATTTTTATTCATATATTGGTATTGATCTTTAAAACTCTGAAAATTATGAACTCATTAGGTGTCAACCAAGCTTAGGTGGACAATATTAGCATCATGTCCAGTTATAAATGCATATTTTCTGCATTTTGGGTTCCTTTGTTCCAGGGAGAGTTCTTGCCCTTGTTTTTAAAATATGTATGGAAGACTTTATTCGCCTCGACTTAAAAACCCCTTGTAATGTTCAAGAAATAATTAATTTGTACCCGTATTTTATCTGTAAATAAAATATTGGCAGAAGTTCGACTGCAGAATATTTAATAATGTATACATAGTGCTCACGATTTAAAGATTGGTGGCTGAACGACTGTTGCACATTTAAGATGAAACTTAATGCTTATTTTTCTTATTGTTTTAGTTTGAGTGACGATGGTAAAAGATGGTTGAAGCTGTTCGGCAGTGAAATAATTGATCAAGTCTTGTTCCGCGATTCCTTTCTTCTCATTGGTCAGAAAGGATTGAGACAAGGTTACGCCATTGAATTCGTAAGTACCAAAAAAGTTTCTGATTTACTGTCACATGAGACTGAATCTGCTCAAATAAAAATGGTTGGGTCCTTTTAGGGGTTGCTAGAGCTAAAAATAGAAATACTTTTAAATATCTTCTTCTTATGAACCAATGGATGTATCGTCACAAGCTTCCTTAGATGGACCTCTTTTAAGTTTGCTTGAATTAATTTGGTTGGCCCCTTTTTGGGGCTGCTAGAGCTAAAAATGACTTCTTTTCATGAACCAATGGTTGGATCATCACCAAGTTTAGTCTGTAGCATCCTCCAGTCATCACCAATATTCCATTGTAGTATCCTTTGATGGTCCTTTATCAAATATATCATTTTTTTCTTTATCTGCCATAAAGTGTACCTTTATTACTTTTTTAGTAACAAGTTAACTTACATTCATTCTGGTCAGCAATGCAGGGCCATCGTGGCCCTCTTGTTTTGATATTTTATTAATGTTGCTTTGATCGTTTGTGTTTTAATGTCTGTACAGACTCAGAGCAGAGGAGAGAAGTTGTTTGCTGAGTCCATTGAGAAGATAGGATGTTTTACGCTGCCATGTACGTATCACACTGTTTGTCTGTACGATTGAACCTCTCTAATCCGGACTTATCCGGACCTGGTGCAAAGTCTGCATTAGAGTGGTGTCCTGTTTGGAAAGGTTTTTATTTTTAGACAAAAATATACTAAGGTTTTGACTTGGAAATAGATAAAATTTGTACTGAAATATTTGTCTGCATGAGTTGATTTCCGGATTAGAGAGGTCCAGATTAGAGTGGTTTTGATTGGAGAGGTTCCACCGTATTGGGATTAATCAGCTTTGATCATTGTTCAATAAGGAGAGCAATAAGGTCTACAGTCTCTTGTTTGTGAGTTCAAATCCTGGGCAGGGTATATTTTCTCTGTTACAATATGGTTAAGGAAATTATGTGTCTGGTCATTATTTTGTCCTCTAAAACCAATACAAGGGATTCATGTGAAGGAGTTAGGTGTTACTTGCGGAGAACCAGGTTAGTACTGGTTATAAGTCTGCGATTATATGACTAAAAGCTGTCAAAAACGGGCGTGAAATTAAAGAAATATTACTTATGGAAAGTATTTTTTTTATGTATCTATCTAGTACAGTAAACCCCCTGAAAACTGGACCCTTTCTGGACCAGCCAAAAGTCCAGTTTCTGAGAATTCCGGTTTTCAGAGAACTATTGATCATTGGAGAGAAAAAAATGCAACTTGAAATATCGTCTGATTTTCAGAGAATTTCGGTTTTCAGGGGTTTACTGTATTATGTTTGAGGACTGTTTATCAAATAAGGCTCCTAGGTAACCTACCAGTACTAACCTATCCCCCCGCATCCCTTCAGCGACTGCATACTTTCTTACATGATAGGGTAATAGAGGTAGAGACAAATAACTTTGGATGCATTTTATTCAGAGAATTTGTCTCCAAGAAACATGCCATGCCTGAGTCTTGTACCCATGACCTCTCAACCAACAGGTCTGCTTGCAGGTTTTCTTTTAGTTCGATATTTTAGGTGTTATCTATCCTTTTTTCTGTGACTTATCTTTGTATTCTTTGCCATCAAGGCCCTCAAATATTTATGATTTAATTGTCTGATATTTCTAACATTTTCAGTGGGTCCTGTATCACCGATTGAAGAGGTTTTGCCCCGACTGATAGCTAGCAGTAATGTACAGTTGGGTGAGGTATTAGAAAATTGTGGTCTCGAGAAATCTTGCGACGTCCATCAATTCCCTGTAATGCTCAGTTCTGGCATGGACAGTAAAGTTCTACCTGAAATATGTGTGGGTGGAAAAATGTAAGTGCCATGAGACCTTGATATGTGGTACCAAAAACTGGTCTTAATATTGAGATGGTCTTATTATTTAGTGAAAATAATTATAGAAACAATTTTGGAAACTATTACAAGTGGTTAATTTTAATGATAAGGTCTTTATATTAAAGTCATGGTTGCTAAGAAAATTTAACTGAACTTTTTTACAATATTTTCAAATATATTACCTCAATAAAAGTTTGTCCATCTGTGCGTTAGTCAGTAATTTCTCAATTTTGTGTACATTGGATGATGTCATAAATGATGTAATTGGTTTATTTTGTATATATTTGATGATGTCATATTAAGTGATGTAATTGGTTTATTTTGTATATATTTGATGATGTCATAAGTGATGTAAATGGTTTATTTTGTATACATTTGATGATGTCATATTAAGTGATGTAATTGGTGCATTTTGTAGGGTAATTGATAGGAGGGTCAATGATGCTGGGCGGGGCATGAATGTCGTTGTTGTCGATTCCAGTTCGAAACAAGTAAAAGCTGCCACAAGATTTGACACATATGAAAAAGGTAAAAACGGGGCTGCAAAATATTTCAAGGCACTTTTGATGAAGGGGCCTGTAAGGTGTGGTATGTGGGCAAATGCTATGTACTCCAATAACCATGTCTGTTGTACTCATTACTTTGATTTATTTGTATATAAATTATAAGTTATAATTGTTAATGTTTGTCTGTGTTTAACAAATCCTGTTGATTTTTGGCAAAAATCTCAAACATTATTTTTTACCAAATTTGATTGGCTTTTAATGCTTTTTTAAGGTCTTAAAGTATAGACCTAATGTTGGTCTTAATTCTATGTCAAGTTATCGGGGAAATGCTGAAAACAGGGCCAAAATAAGTTGTTGTTATAATGAAATCGTCTCAGTTTTGAAGTGGTTGCTAAGTGATTTTTTCCTGTGTATGCCTACTGTGTGTTCTAATACCAGATAATTTTTATTAGTCGCAGACATAGAGCTTAAGTCATACACTGGATACATACATTAAGATAGGCACAGTAAATTGGGGTCAGAGGTTGTATATCTTGAGATCAATCTCAATATTTTACGCTTGGGTTGCACCAGCAGCCAGGGTCATTTGGCAATTTTTCCAGCTTTAATGGCAGAGGAAGACCTCAGGCATACACCTGGTTAGAACCATCCAACTTACAGAAACTTGCTGGAAAGCTTCCTTACCTGTGAAATTTGGTCCCAAGTGGGATTCAAACTCACAGCAGTGAAGGGCTAGTGTTAGATCAATCTCAAATCTCAATTTTGTGGATATTCTCCAGTTAATTGTAAGATTATAATGATGATATTAGTTTACGATTCAATCAGAATTCTGTATACAAATCAGTGCATGAAGAGATTTATTTACACATATATTTCAAACAAGCAATTGGTTTGATTTATGTTGAGAACGAAATTTGATATTTGAGTTCAGAGTCAGACCTCAACCATGGAGTGTTACAATCCTGCAAATTATTGTAGTATTTTAGTAATATGATCCTTACTTCAGATAGTTCCAATATGGATTTCTTTCTGGAAAGTTTAACAAATGGGGACATCGTGTTAGCTGTGGCATTTGACGATGCATCAAGAAAGTATGTACTTTCAGAACCTTTTTCTGCTTTTTGAAATTTATGCATATAAAATTCATGTTCTTATTTGCCATGGAAACCATTTTACTGGTAAGACCATTTATTATTACAGTAAAAACTCAATATTAACACAACCTTTGGACCAAGAAAATCGGTCTTAAAGATGAGGTCGTCTTATTATTGAGTTGAAATATAGAGGAATAGTGAAAACTGGTCCGGAAATAGGTAGTCTTAATAAGATAGTATTAATATTAACGTGATGGCAAAGTCTGTAAAGAATTTTGATTTTCTGTCAAAAATCTGAAAATAGATTTTTTACTTGATTTGAAAACTCTTCTATACTGTACACGCTGTTGTCATTTTGAGAAAGGATATTTTATATTGGTTTGACTGTACTTTATTTAGGCTTGGATTTCATACCAGAGAATTATTGAACCAGTTTGGCAGTAGTATGGCTCAAAATATAAAGTTCAGAGACGTGTGGTACTTTGTTGGACAGAAAGGCATTGATGGCTTTACGAACATGGAAAAGGTAAACTGTAGTTTTATGTCAACCAGTAAGATTCAACAAAGTACTCGGCCAGGCCTAAGGACAAGTAGAAATAATCTTAGAGCTGGTTGAACTTGCTAATTTTTTGCCATAGAATGAATTCAATTAACTTAGTGACTAGAGTCTGTACTGATCATTGCAGATAGAAAGAATTTAACTAGACATTAGTATCAGACACGCCCGACCCTGGTCCAGTGTTTAGTTCACTGGGCTTGTAATCCAGAGATCCGGTGCAAATCCCGGTCGTGGCAGGTCATACCCTTCTATGAATGCCGATTTTCATCCATATGTGGAGAAGTTGTTGGCTCCTTGTGGAAGGGTAAGTTAGTACTGGTTAGTATACAGTCCGGGAAAACTTGTTAGGTGAACCGGTCTCCGTTTATAACTGAAATATTGTTGAAAAACGGCTTTAAACTCCAGTTACAATGTCACATTAAAACAAACAAAAGTATCAGACATGCATACATGACAGAGTCTGATATTTGATCATGTTGTTAACCTGCTGGTATGTCACAACCTGGCTGTTCATCATGTCATATAGTAAGTGGTTGAGTAATGAAATCAACATTAATTCAGTTTTTGGAAGGGTTTTCTACAGTGTCTGTTACATGTACATGTTGTTAAGTCTTACTGTTGACTAAGCATGAAAGGGGCCTCTGTTGTCAAGTGGTTACGATATCTGACAAGTAATCCCTAGCCCCTCCCTGTGAATTCAAATCTAATGCAGGACCAGACAAATTTCACATGTTAGGAATTTTTCCAGCTAGCTTATGGTAGGATGATGGTTCTACTTAGGTCTTCGTCCACCATTAAAGCTGGAAATTTACAAAATGTCCTTTGCCTTTGATGTGACGTTTAACCCATTGAACTCAAAACATTCGAGTCATCTGTGACTTACATATCAGCACCTTTTATTCTTATACTCTTATGAGATCTCTGCTTTCTGTTGGTATATGTCTAGACCTGGGCAAATCACAGTTCTGTTCATGATAATATAGCTTAAGATAAGTTATTTCCATATTCCATATAAGTTATTCCCATATTCCATATAAGTTTTTTCCTGTATTCCATATAAGTTATTTTTCCGTATTCCACATAAGTTATTTTCCATATTCCATATAAGTTATTTCCATATTCCATATAAGTTATTTCCATATTCCATATAAGTTATTTTCCATATTCCATATAAGTTATTTCCATATTCCATATAAGTTATTTCCATATTCCGTATAAGTCATTTCCATATTCCGTATAAGTCATTTCCATATTCCATATAAGTTATTTCCATATTCCATATAAATTTTTCTATATTCCTATTTGCACTAAATGGGGAAGTTATCAGTTGCATGTGAAATGAAGAGGAATGGTCTTGTTCATATTTGTTGGCCAGAAACACTGGTCAGGTCAATAGTATTTAATTGGTTAATATACTGACGCAATTTAAAAACTGTGCATCGTATACACAGCTGGACATTTGTTTCGACCTTAATGTTCCAAAACCTGTCTGAATTCTCATGAAATCTTTCTAAAGTGGTAAAATGTTAGGAATAGGATTTGTTAATCATTTAATACAAATAAAATGTGAATCATGATATCTTGTCAAATTTTAACATGTATGTTCCCCATGCAGAGTTTTTAAATTGCATCAGTATATATATATAAATGAATTCTGTTTCAAATAGCATTTACTTTATCATTTAAAAACATGCCATTTCTCATTCAGATAAGCTACGCTGGCATGGATGCGGAATGGCCAAAGCCGCTCAAGGATTCATTTTGTGTGGCAAATAAAAGTAAGTCCCTAATGTAAGACTTGTCTTTATATGTTCAAATCTGGGTCTGAGATTATAAAAATTGAGATCATTCTCATAGTTTAAGTCTCTTATTTTGTCTATTAACGATTCTGAATTAAATGTTATAAGACAATGAGTGAGTCATATATATATTTTCTGTCTGCCAAATTGATCAAATAGGTTGTTTGGGTGTATTTTTTACCAATTGATTGCAGTAAATGACTGTATGTACACTTGAAAAAAGGAACAGAGCAATCATATATAAAAAACACTGTGAGATCATTCTCCATGCTCAAATCTCAATTTCAGTTAAGTATATTGGTTGAAAAATTATTTCTGTTTTCTGTTTAAACACATGTCCAATAATGTATTAATAATAGCATCAAGTTTCACACATTCAATGACAAATTATTAGAGATTCAAGTGGCCATTTTTTTAGGTTTCTACTAGTTACTGTATCATGACATTATTTCTTCTAATTTCTAGTCATAGGCAGTCAGGTCGTAGCAGACCCACCAGCCAACAGGAACTTAGTTCGTCGGGAATTCTGCAAGAAATATGACGGCTATGCTGATTTTTGTGATTGTAGGATTTTTTACCATTATTCGTACAGTAGAACCTTGCTAACCTGAACCTTTCCAATCCAGAATTCTCAGAACACGTCGGCTGGTCCGATATTTTTATCGTACACGAGGGTCATCCAATAAGTTCTGATAATAGTCTTGTAGTGACAAACTATATCAAATAGTGTCATACCTGTACTATATTCGTTCAAAGTATTGACCCTTGCTTTTGATTACAGCATTCCATCTCCTCGGAAGATCCGCTATTCCAGTTGCTAGGCAACCTTTGGAGATGCTTCTCTGTACGTTGGTCACAGCAAACTTTCAAGTCTTCCAGGTCATCGAAACAAAATCCCTGCAGTGACATTTTAATATGGGGGATAGGTCAAAGTCACATGGACTTAAGTCTGGAGAATAAGGCCGATGTGATATTATTTTCCATTTATTACTAAATAACTTTGTAAATCAGAGCCTTTGTATTCTGAAAACCTCTCTAATCCAAACATTTTTGTCAGTCCAAACAAGGTCAGGTTAGGTTCTACTGTATGTGTTTGTTACCATTTGTCTTTAGTAGAGCATTTTATGGAATAAATGATTAATGTTCACCCCTGTGTGCTATAAATTACATACTTTTGTTTTACATATCTTGGGGAAGCTGAGATCTTAGTTTAGCTAATTGTAGAGTTTTAGTGTTTTATAAATATTAATCAACTGACAATTTTGGCAAAATTCACTAGTCCAATGGACATTTTGTGAGAACACATTTTTATAAAAAATTTTATCAATTACAGTGTCAATGATGCTAAACTCACACACAAGTGACATTGAAATTTATCATCATGACTGGTGTTTTGTCCTTTTAAGACAATAAAAAATGACCTTCAGTTGATGATCATTCGAAGAGTCAACAAAATTTCTTTCTAATTTTATTGTAAATTTTACCCTTTGGTACAAATTCTCAAGAGTCAAAATTGTACTGATTTCAAGAGTCATAATGCTGTTTTAAGGGTCAAATGAAAGCCCTGAATAATGCAGTGCATACATCTGTGTAGTCTTATACTTTGTTGCAGCTAACCACGTAGATGATCCATTTATTCAACCAGCTGCTTTAATTGATGAAGAATGGGAAGACAATCCAGCCTATTCCTCACCTATTGTCATTATCCCAGGTATGGTTCTCAATTTTGTTATATATAGGTACTGTTCTAATCTGAAAATACTTTTGTTATGAGATAAAAAAAAACCTTTCAGGATCAGAAAATATTTGGTTCTCAATTTTGTAATTCAGAGACAACACTCTGGGCCAAGAATATTTTTGTTTCCAGATAAAAAAAAATTTCTAATTCGGAAACCTTTCTAATAGTGTCTCTTCTTTTTGTCCGTACTGCTTTAGGATAGTGAAATGATTTGGTTTAGTTAAAAGATATTCTATTTTTTTTTAAGTTTTATTTAAATGTGTGCATTTCAAACCGATGTCCCATCAATTCTAGATGTCTTTTTACCTTTGTTTATGTACATTTCAGGATTAAACCATAATGCATTGATTAGAACCATGGAAACAACAATAATGCAGCAAGGTGTTAATCCTGATAATGTATTGGTATGTATGAACACTTTGTATATGGTCTGTATACACTACCTAAAACAGAGTTGACAGCCCCTAGTAAACAAGGGTCATCTGTCAATAAAGGTCATTCATTGGCTTACATGATAGATGAAATTAAACCACGAGCTATTTATGCTAATTTCAAATTCTTAATTTTCTTTCAATTTATCTTCATGAATTGACATTATCACAGATATTTTCAACAAATTAAGATATGCTTATGATCTAATAAGGTGTAAAAAATTTGTTTGTTTCTGGTTGCCTGACCTACCAGTAATTTTTCTCTATGACCATAGACTTTTTATTTAGCCTGAGGAATGGAACATCCACTGTCTCATTTTTTTTTACCTTTCAGCCCAAAAATAATCTCAACAATGGCTTTCAAGAATAATAAAAAAAATCCCCCCGAAAGAAATAGCCCCACCTGCCTACCCTATTTTTAATGAGAACGTAACCAGATACAAACAATATTTTTTAAGCCTAAGGTAATTAGAAATGCTGAATGATCATTATTATATTTTCAGATTGCTTGGGATGAAAAGTTCCCCGAACAAGCTGAGCTTGCCACGATGTTCCAGTTTAGAAATGTTAGTCTTACAGGAAGTCTTCATTATGCAGGTAAGAAAAGTGTTTTACAGTAAAACCTTGATATAGAGACCACTTTTAGGATAAAATATAGTTTTAATATTAATGTAGTTTACTTATCAAGTTGAGATATCAAAGAAATATTGAAATCAGTCTGAAAATAAGTGATTGTTCTAATGAGGGCGATTTGATATTGTAAAAATTTTACTGGACGTATTCATACATTTTCATTAATATTTTCTTGAAGTTGCATGAGTCATTAATTATCCATTGGCTGTCAGCAATACTACAGTTATATATGGCAAATATTTTACCCGAAGGTTCCCACTGGATCTCAGATTTGTACAAACCTGTTTCCCCGCATTCTGTGAAGTGTTGCCCAACTCTCACTTAGGATGTGTAGCAGACATCGAAGTAAGATAATTTTGAGACATGAGGCAATATTGAATTTTGAGACCAATCTCAAGTTTTGTATTCTCAGACCCTGATGGGCCCAGTCATTAATCACTTTTGTAAACCCTACATACTCTTGTAAAACTGTGAGTTCTGAAATATGTGACATTTTTTATCATTCACAGATCAAGTCATGAAAGCTATTGAAGAAGCTGCGAGTATATACACTGATGCTGTAAGTGTAGCCATGTTTAAAGTTCATTGGAATATCAAGTCATTAACTGAACTACAACCAAATTTACATCAAATTGATTACTAATTTTTTTAACTTACATTGAATTGATTACTAATTTTTTTTATCTTACATTGAATTGATTACTAATTTTTTTATCTTACATTGAATTGATTACTAAAAATTTTTATCTTACATTGAATTGATTACTAAAAATTTTTATCTTACATTGAATTGATTACTAATTTTTTTTTATCTTACATTGAATTGATTACTAAATTTTTTTATCTTACATTGAATTGATCACTAAATTCTTTATAAAAATAGTGTTGTTATTATTTACAGACGTACATGATTGTCATAGAAGAGGAACTTGTTCTGTCTCCTGATTTCTTGTATTTTCTGGCACAGTGTACTAGTGTGCTGTCTAGTGATAATGAACTTCTCGGTGTGTCAGCATACAACTTGAATGGTAATTAAAACTTGATGAAATTAATGTTAGAAAAAAAAGTAGAATTTTTACTAATATACAGCAAAGTCTCGATAATGAAACCCACCTTAGGGACATGAAAAATCAGTTGTAATAATGAAGTGGTGTCTTTATCATGTTGAATTATTGAGGAGTTATTGAAAGCTAGTCCGAAAATAAATGGTTGTTCTAACAAGGTGTTGAGGTGGTTGCTATATATGTTTATAACTTATAACCAATAAAAATGATTGTATATCTTTGTACCGACAGGTTTTGAGGAAACTTCGTCCAATAAAACTCTGCTATACAAGGTGGAGGATTTTCCTGGTATTGGATTCATGATAAAAATGAAAGTATTCATGCAGAGAATGAAAGGAAGTATGAAGATGTGTTGTCATGAAAGGTGGGTACTAAATTAGGGGTCTTTTATGACCCCTTTTTAAAGCTGAAATAGGTATGAAATTAGAGGCACTTTTTGGACCCCAGTTAAAGTGGGAACAAAATAAGGATCTTTCTTGGCTTTTTTTGTCAACTGAAGTGGATTTAAATTATGGGTTCTTTGTCAGCCCCTTTAACTGCTTCATTCAGTACAAACATATGGTATTTTTTGGAGGGTATTTGGGGTAGTATGGGAACAAACCCTCAGCCACTTCTCACTAGACTTCTCTCAATTCATTAAGAAAAAAAAGGATAAAATTGAATCTATACATCCCCCCCATCCCAAGATTCATTTCTTCAATTGCAGATGACACTCAAATTTGACATAGGTATGAAAATGTTGTTAATGAGTTATGCTTGATATGTGCAGGTGTGTGTTTGTTCTACCATTTTCAGACCTTTGTAAGCCACTATAACAACATATTGTTCAGCGATTTCCCAACCAAAAAATGGCCCTGCTTAATTCAGTTGGTAGTCTATGAACTTGTGTTCAGGTGTTCAAACCCTTGGAGGGGTACGGGATACTTGTTCTCTGAAGACATCATGTATGTGGCCATTTGTTCTCCACCATCTCTCATTTAAGGGGAGACGTTGGGAGAAGTTATACATGCGGAGAATAATATTAGTACTGGTGAGAATCCCGGAAAACTGGTCAGGTTAACTGCCTGTCTGTATATGATTGATACACTATTGAAAACAGGCATAAAACCCCAAAATAATAATGAAAAAAAGATTGCGTTTGTTAAAAATTTGGCATACATTTTAGACTGTTCTCATATTTTTTTTTATTTTACAGGAGCTGGGATGGCTGGTTCCTTCCTCAGTACAACAAATCCCATTCTGGATACATGCTGGTTCCTGATGTATCACGCATTTATAGACATCCTTACCAAGGTGTGAATGATGAAGAATATCTTACAGGTTTATTTAATAGACCAAGAGAGACCAGTTTGTAAGTAAACAATTTTCCTTTGTTTTTTTTGTCATTTTTTTTGCAGTTGTAGCGTAGGTAAACTAAATATAATATCCCTGATTATGGGAACCAAAATAAACAAAAAAGGCTTTGTAAATACAGGCACATGGGAATGTTTTGTAATAAATCTGATGATGTACAAAAAACATGGTTATAGTGACTTCTGTGGGTCCTGAATAATTTTTTTTATTGCTGGGTTTAATGCCGTTTTTTGACAATTTTTCAGTTCACCTAACCAGTTTTCTGTGGACTGTATACTAACCAATACTAACTTACCCTTCCACAAGGAGCCGGCAACATTTTTGTCAAATTTTCATAGAAGAATATGACCAGCTGCCAACAACCCGGATGACTGGGTTACAAGTCCAGCATACTAACCATCGGACCACAGTTGCAGCTACCTGAATGATTAGTTAACTATACCAATATATCACTGTATGTGGGTTCAACTGTAACAGTGTTCCACTGTATTTAATCAAACTTATTAGAACACACACTTGTGGAGCACAACTTTCTTACATCTTAGTCATGGTTATGATGCTTTAGATATATTACATGTTGTAAGTAAATAAGTGTTAGAATACTCAATTCTGAATATTTTCACAGTTTCATGTTTTGCAACTTTTGGTACACCCCTGATTCTGTCAGTAACATTTTCTATGTACAATACTTGGACCATTTTCAGCATATTCTTCTTTTGTTATCCACATTGCTATATAATTAGTCAATGATGCTAATATGGAACCTCCAATCCAGACTGAATATAGTCGCTCAGGTGGTGCTGTAATATTGATTTTCTTAGAATACGGCACCAACTTCTCCATTTCTCTTTTAAGTCTCTCTTCTAGTCCAGGAAACAGAGTTGTACCACCGGAGAGCACTATATCTTTTAACAGATCTCTTTTCAGGTCTATATCAGTCTTTTGTACACTCTTGTGCAAAATCTCATGAACTCCCTCACTCTCCATACCTATCAAAGCTGGTTGAAACATGACCTCTAGGCAACGAAATCTCTCGTTTCCAATTTTGATAACCTTCCCATCTGGAAGTGTGTAATCCTTTTCAAATGTTGTTGATTTAGCTGCAGTTTCCATTTCTTGTTCGAAATCTACAGCACAGTAGCAAAGTTTCTCTTTAATATTTTGAGCAATTTCCAATTGTATGTTGTATCCACGCTCGCGGAGTATTCTTGCTAAATAAGCTGTCAGGTCACGACCAGCCAGATTAATTCTTAGTATCGCATGAGGAAGTCCATAACCTTCGTATATTGGCACGGCTTGCGTAACACCATCACCAGAATCTACCACAGCACCGGTAGTTCTTCCTGATGCATAAAGCGATAGCACTGCTTGTTTGGCCAAGTAGAAAGTCGGAATGTTAAATGTCTCAAACATAACTTCAGTCATCTTTTCCCTGTCAGTCTTTGGGTTTAGTTGAGGCTCAGTTAACAATACTCTATTAGATTTAGGATCAACTTTCAGCTCATTGTGAAATACATGATGCCATAAAATTTCCATACTATCCCAGTCAGTGACTATGCCGTGTTCTATTGGATATTTTAAATTCAAAATTCCCCGTTTATCTTGAGCCTCACGGCCAATGAAAGTGTCTTTTTTATTAATCTCTGCCACACAGCTGCCATATTTTGTTTGACCAATCACAGTGGGGATAAGAACCCCGGGTGTTTCTTCTCCAGCAAAGCCTGCCTTACACATTCCAGAGCCACTGTCAATAACAAGGGCAGTATCTTCATCACAATCATCAGTACTCGACATTGCTCTGTAAATAAAGAAATACCCAGTACAGTGCCACCTCTCCTAATCAACACCCTCTGGGACAAAACAAAATTCTGATTTGGTTTATATTGAAGTGGTATAGATAAAGGTAGACAACTCTTGAATTTTGTATTGTTTAACGACTTGAAGAGTTATCTTATACTGTCACATAATTATGTAAAAATTTGATGTGTCCCTTAAACAGCCTTCATGTTCTGATGTGCATAAAAACAGTATTATACATGAATTAAGGGTTCATTTGTAAGAATCACATATTGTAATTATTCAGTGTGGTTCTTCAGTTATCAATGAGATAAGAATAAATCTTTCTTTAGCCCATCTTAAAATCAGTCTTAGAATGCTATCTTATGATTGGTCCATTTCCAGACTGTACGAAAAATCCACCAATCAGATACCTGTTTACAGACTGGTCACACATTTAAATCTCTATATTTGGAGATCACCTTTTGAAATAAAATATAGCATAAGGAGACATTGTATACAGGTCTATATAATTTTTGAAGGCTGCAACTGTGGTCCTGTGGTTAGTGCACTACTTGTAACCCAGTGAACCTGGTCCAAATCCCAGTTATGGCAGGTCATACCCTTCTATGAATTTGACACCATGTTGATTTTCCTTCATATGTGGAGAAGTTGTTGTCTCCTTGTTCAAGGATAAGTTAGTACTGGTTAGTATACAGTCAAGGAAAACTGGTTAGGTGAACTGACCGCTGTATATAACCGAAAAATTGTTGAAAAGCAGTGTTAAACTCAGTGAAAAAAGTATACATAATATATATAATTTTTGAAATCTCAGGGATGATAGAAGTAACTAACACTGTGTTTATTCTCTGTCCTAATTAGGTTCTAATCCTTTAATTAAATCCTGAATTAAAATTTAAACCCTTAATATGGTTGACACACATAATGTATATCCATCTGAGTGAATGTAGATTACTATAAGCTGACTTTCAACATGACATTTCTTCAGTTGAATTACTATTTATTGTGTTATAGTACACAAAAATAATACTATCTATTTCAAGTAACATATTCACATACCTGTTAATAGAATACAGTATCAGCAGACATAAAGTCCATTCTTACTGAAATCCACCTTTTTAAAACTTGTAATCTGCACATATTCAACTTTTAATAACATTTCTCTTTCCATGCTTCACTTCCTTATTTGGTAAAATGGTTTATCACATTTCTGATATTCCTGCGTAGGATTAAGTTAGTCATGACTAATTTAGTTGGAAAATATGGCTTGTAGCCTACTTACACATGCTTCACATAAACTTGGTCAGAATCAATAGTCTGCAAATCAAATTGCTATACCGGGCTTATTATATACAGGTGATATTTGAAATTGTGTACAAACCAATAATTGGCCTAGATTTTGACCTGTAGTTTATTTGCTTATTTGTGTGTAGTATACATTAGCAGATAAATCACTGAACCATGTTAAATATTTTAGTATACTGTTCTACAAACATTAGGTGTCTAATACTGTAGTACATCATAATACAGGTAGAAAAATGTTCTCATACTTTGCCGCTCTTCGCAAAAAAAAAATCAATTGAAATTTTCGTGTTTTATGCCAGTTTTCAACAGTATTTCTAACCAATTTGCCTGGATTCTGGACCAGTATTTAACCTTCACCTTCTCCAGTAACTAAAAATTCTCCCCCACTTCTCCACATAAAGTTACTTAGGCCAGGCTTCCTGAAAGTTTCCGGACTGTTGGACATGTCAGGCAAATTTCAAGGAGGTCCAGTCTCTTTTCAGCAAGTACTGAACCAGATGTCTGGCAGACTGGCACAATATATAGCATTTATCACTTATTTATAATATATTCGGGCAGACAAATTTTCATTTGGTCAGACAGAAATTCTAACTTTGCCTGACCTAATGTCAGGCAAGTATTCCAGTAGTTCCGGGAAGCCTGTTAGGCACAATGTATTCAAATATATACTCAGGGTTTGAACTCAAGTCACATAATATTAAGACCACTTCATTATGACAACCACAGTTTTCAGACTGGTGTTTAATATAATCTATATTTCAACTTGATAATCCATGGTTGAAAGTTTCCTGGAATTTTATTGTTTTAGTGGCACTGAGGTTAAGGTTTCCATTTTTTTTGAAAATTTTCAACTTTCACCCATGATAATGTGACATCCTTGATTTTAGGACCCTTTTTTTCATCCCAAATGTTTTTATGTATTGTTAACTATCATATTGAGATGTGTTTTAATCCAGATTTATTTTCAGGGATCAACATGTACAACTTACCGGACTTGATGTTTTAGTTGGAGCTAAGTACGACGCAGAGGTTAAAAAATTCATCAAGGCAGCTGTACCACTAAGTCACTCAGCTATTTCGGATTGTTCTACTGAGGATAATCCAAAAGATATAAAACTAGGAAGTAGTCCAAAGTAAGTTTATTACATTAATTCCCTTGAATCTTAACTCACTTAAAAATAATTGCAGAGCCCATGAGGCTATATTGAAAAGTCCATGAGTTACATTCATATAAAAAATTCCAGGGGAAATATGAGTGGTTACTTCTTTTAGATGACTTAAATAAGTGTGGTATACATGTTAGCCAACACAGAAAACAATGTAAAATAATGGCACTAGTTGGTACCCAGCAGCTTGAATTGGTACCCAGCAGCTTTAATTAGTACCTTGCAACATTAATTGGTGCCCAGCAGCTTTAATTGGTGCCCCATAGCTTTAATTGGTATCCAGTAGCTTGAATTGGTACCCAGCAGCTTTAACTGGTGCCCCTTAGCTTTAATTGGTACCCAGCAGCTTTAATTAGTACCTTGCAACTTTAATTGGTGCCCAGCAGCTTTAATTGGCGCCCCATAGCTTTAATTGGTACCCAGCAGCTTTAATTGGTACCGTACAACTTTACTTGGTAACCAGCAGCTTTAATTGGTACCCAGCTGCTTTAATTGGTACCTTGCAACATTAATTGGTGCCCAGCAGCTTTAATTGGTGCCCCATAGCTTTAATTGGTATCCAGTAGCTTGAATTGGTACCCAGCAGCTTTAACTGGTGCCCCTTAGCTTTAATTGGTACCCAGCAGCTTTAATTGGTACCTTGCAACTTTAATTGGTGCCCAGCAGCTTTAATTGGTGCCCCATAGCTTTAATTGGTACCCAGCAGCTTTAATTGGTACCGTACAACTTTACTTGGTAACCAGCAGCTTTAATTGGTACCCAGCTGCTTTAATTGGTACCTTGCAACTTTAACTGGTACCCAGCAGCTTTAATTGATGCCCCATACCTTTAATTGGTACCCAGTGGCTTGAATTGGTACCTAGCAACTTTAATTGGTACCCTGTAGCTTTAATTGATACCTAACAGCTGTATTTGGTACCTGGCAACTTAAATTGGAACCCAGCTGCATAAAATATTCTACAGCATACTTAGGAGAATGGAAATGTTGTGAATAAGTTAATAATGGCTAACCCTCAGCAATAAAGGTCACTGTCACATCTCCAGATAAGTCTCTTGAGAGATTGTTATAAACCATGCTTTTGTAGCAAGCAAGCTTATAGAAATTGCTTTACAAAAAAAACATTAGGACCAAAATTAAATCACATTTGTTATAATACAGTCAAACATGAGCCACCTTTGAACAATGTTCAATTTCTAGCAACCATTTGATTGATAAAATAAACCAATTACTAGTAAATCTCTGAATAAAGGTCACTGAGTACATAGGCCATATTTCTTTTCTATCTTTGGTGGCCTCTGTACACAGGTTTGGCTGTATTATCGAGTCTGTTGTTTTTTTCTAGTAACTAACTTTGACCTCTTATAATTTTGATGAAAAGATAAATAATTATTAAGTGATGGAATGGTACATTATACAAATTATGTACATCCTATTCATTGTACTGAATAAGTGAGTGTATAGTGAAACCTCACTTATGAGACCACCACAGTATTCTACCTTACAATAAAGGCTACTATATTGTCGAATAACTATGTTCTTTTACAAAATTTCCACATCTTTCTGTATATTTTAATATATTCTAGGTACACTAAAAAAATGACTGTACATTCTTAGTTGAATTTATATGAATACTGTTGTCTTTATATTCCATAAAGAGTTCCTCGGGGATATATTTTTGTCTTGCCATCAGAAATCTGATCTTTCTCCACCTCCTCCTGTTTTACATCTTCATTGAGTGCTGAGATCTCACGTGATTCCGAGACCTCTGGTGACCTTGATGACCTCTGAGCTGAATAAATCCTTGACATAGTGAATACTGTCGTAAATAACAATGCACAGAATATTGTTTCACCGAGCGATAAATATATAAACCACATTGGAGATAACTGCTCCATCATGTAGCCGAGTAGTAAGGGATTCACCATGACCCCTGCTGACCCAGATATGAGCAGCATCGAGGCCAATCTTGCAGTTATAGGGGTCACATGTTCCTGTGTCCACGTAAACAGAGTTGGCAAAATGCCGGACATTGTTAAACCAGCAAGTGCCACCGTGACCCAGATTAATTCTGTGTGACTGAAGAGCACACTTAATAAAAATCCTGTGATCATTAGTGCTGAACTGATATAAGAAAATGCGATCAGTTTGGTTGGCGTAACGTAAGCCAGTATAAAAACCCCAATAAAATTTCCAACTGCGTATGTGGCAAAATACACAGACGTTATTGTTGAGGCTGATTTTTGAGTCCACGAAACTTGTTCCATAACGAAAGTTGTCAGAAAGCTAGGGAACAGATCTATGTAGGCTGTTGCTACAAAGGAATTGACGCATAAAATACCGAGAATAATACGCTTAATGGTCTTCGGAAGTTTGTTTTTGTCAACACTTTCGCTACTATATTGTCGTTTGGTCTTCTTGGTCCGTCGTTTCTGTAGTACAGCAACAAGGAAAGGCACAGCAGCCGTGAGTACAAGGATGCCGGTGATGAGAAAGGCGTAATGTATATTTGTGGACTGAGTTGCCACAGAATGCGAACTCGTAGCATTATTGTTAACTTCTGTGACATTGGATACAGTTGTATTCCATAACATAGAGTGTGTTGTATTATTTGTAATCGATTCATTCCTACTTGTCGTCTGGTCAACTTCATCTAGAAGATAACAATAAAAATCATAGATACAATGATAAGCCATTTTAGCTTAAACGGGAATCTTAATGTGGATATGAATGTGTGGCTAGATGTGCATATGATAATCAGTACAATTTAATAAAACTATTTATTAATATCCTCTGGCTTACAGGAGATTTGTCTGCTGCTCATAGAAAGATAAAACAGGTGAGAGCCACTTGGTAATCCCGAAACCCCAATAAGGTCATAATGACAAACTGCTGAATATTTTCTTTAGAATTCTTCAAATAAACAGGTTTATGTACCCTTGGCCCCTTCCACAGACATGTCTAAGCTAAGATTTTGAACTAATGATATTGTCGCCCTTGATTGTTATTAAAGCTTTAACTTTGTATTGATATTACGTAGTTTGTATTGATTGCCAGCAGAGGAAGATGGATGACATAGGCCTAAAAAATAAGTTTGTTTCCTGTAACCTGACCGACTGTCTGTCTTTTACTGCCGACTGCATTTTTTTTCAATGAAATATTCATTTATGTGTAACCTGTAGATGACAACAGTAATTTAGTCATGTTGATCTCATTTCTTATTAAACAACTGGTGCTTTCCCGATCATGGCAAAAATTTTACTTACGGTGACTTTAGAATGTAACAAGAATTTCTCAGAAATAAAGAGTTGGTTTTCATTTTTTGACGGGAGTTATCAATTAAACTAAGGTTATATATACCATATACTGTTAAGAGTTATCAGTTAAACTGAGGTTATATATACCAAATACTGTTAGGAGTTATCAGTTAAACTGAGGTTATATATACCAAATACTGTTAAGATATCTCAACACACAAAAAATAAAATAAAATAAAATCCCTATCTACCGACCCTTCATTTTTCAGCATGTTACCGGAAACATAAATTTTTCTTTAGGCCTTAAATGCATCTTATGTTTCAAAAGCATTAACTTTGTGAACAATACCCAGGCTGTTTATGTGTTGTTAGACATATAGTCTTACCTGAGAATTTACTGACAAATGGTTGAGTAACGAGTGGGGAAATAATTCCTCCTAAAGCTGTCAGTACATGAGTCATCTGTATAAATGGTCCTCCATCACGTGCCCAGATTGCAAACAACATAGAATGAATGCCTGAAAAGTGGAAAAAATTAAGCATACATGCTAGGCAATAGGAATTTAATTTCTAGATTCTAGTGCCTGTCAATCCCTTAAATGTGTGTCCAAATTTCAATGTAGAAATTTAAGTACAAAAGAGTGAAAACGTTACTTGGTGTGAATCATTTATTCAAAGTCTTTCAGATGCTTATTGAATTATGAAGTTTAAAAATTCCAAGCTTTCATGAGCAGACTGGTTTTTTCAGGCTTCAGTCAAAATTGCATTCTAGAACTGGGCTTAACAATAATATCTTTAGTCCACTTGCAGAGATAAGAAACCTCAAAGTAGTTGAACACAGTTACACTCCTTTTCATATGAAAACTCTTCTTGATTTTTCTTTGATTATTATGAAGTTGTACACTTAACCCTTTCCTCATAAGCACATTTTGGACTTTTCCAAATTCAAAGTTAATGTACAAAAACATCAATTTATTTCAGAAAATTGGGTTTTTCCCTGACAGAGTGGAAAACATTGAGGCAAAAGATGCCATTACTCATTGTAAGATATGGCTATTTTGCCACAATGTTTTCATAAATTGTTTGGATCAGGTGCTGGGAAATGCTGTATTATGAGGCAAAGGATTAGTCACTGAATATTAATTACTGCATTAAAAATAATTTCACCTGTGTCCTGGCCTCCCATGCAGATGCCATTGATAACACGGATGGCAACCATTGCTGCGAGAACAGGTAACCATGGTAACACACCAATCGTAATGGCCGTTCCAAGAGTGTAAAGAAATAACATCAGACGAGGATTAAACCTGTCTTGAACTACAAAATGCAATAACATGCATTTAACATTGATATAATAAATCCCTGGGTATATACTTTTTATGCAATCATAATTAGAACAGAATAAAACAGAAGTCTAAATAAAGTATCATCAAAGTATAATATAAATATAAAGTAATAAATTTGAGGATGAAATTATTTTAAAGTTTTCTGTACCTCAAAGGATCAAACTTTCATTTAATCCAGCTTCATTAAACGCCATCGTCAGATTGAAGAATCTCTGACAAGGTTACCTATAATTTAGAAAGCTAAGAAAGTTCCCTTTCAATGTCTACCCTCAACTTATTCATTCACCCTCAAATTTATCATTCACCCTCAAATAATAATTTGTCCTCATATTATTCATTCATCCCCAAATTTATCATTCACTCTCAAATTATTCATTTACCCTAAATCATTCACCCTCAAATTATTCATTCACCCTCTAATTATTCATTTGTCCCCAAATTTGTCATTCACCCTCAAAATGATTCATACACCCTCAAATTTATCGTTCACCCTCTTTTCCTTCACTTTCACCCTTAAAATTATTCTTCCTTTCTCTTTCATCATATCCATCAATCTCATTTATGATTTATGTATCAACTAAGGGATCTAAGAACAGGAACTTAATGGTATAATACTTACTTAACCCAGCCAGCAGACAGCCTCCAAGATAACCAATAGCAAATCCAGTGAAGACCCAAGTTGCCTCTTGCAATGATGCACCAACTAGGAACTGTATGTCCGGCAAGGCTGGACCGATTTGACCATACACCCAGCCCTTAACACAGATAAAATTAAAAATGAGTCACTTACGCTTGCATAATCTTCCTTGATAAGTTTTCGTGTAGTTTAATACTCAATGTCTCAGTTGAAATCTGATTAATACAAAATCTGAGATCCACAACAGATTAAATTTTAGAGTGACTAATGCTATAATCAATATATTATCTGTTAAATTCAGCATCAAGATGTTCTAGTTAATGGCAGATACTGGTTTCCCACATAATCTGTAAGCAATTACATCGGTCCTATAAGTAGTGAAAATCGGAGGTGGAGTAAAAATGACTTCAGTCAGCAAACTCAGATTCATCAGTCCTGTACTCTACCAATGAACTGACTGTGACAGGGACGATGAAACCAATTTTTACATCATTAAATTGTAAAAAGATAAAACATTAAGTCAGACATGCCCATCTGGCCTTAGACCCAACATCCCAATAGACAAGTATATATCACATAAGATTCGGTTTTGGAACCCTACTGTGTAAGCAGCCTTCCTATTGGTCGCTTTTAAGTCAATACTTTAAATCAACCAATTAATGACATTACTAATAACAAAAAAATAAAAATGCAGTTTCATGAAAAAAATGCAACCGTGGTCCAGTGGTTAGTGCACTGGACTTGTAACCTAGCAATCTGGATTCAAATCCCTGTCACGGCACATCACTTTGAAAATTTGACAAAACTGTCGATTTTCCTCCATATGCAGAGAAGTTGCTGGCTCCTTGTTGAAGCGTAAGTTAGTATACAGTCCAGGAAAGCTGGTTAGGCAAACTGGCTGCTATATGTAACTGAAATTTTTTTTTGGCATGAAACCCACTGAAAAAAAAGAAAGAGCAAGATACTGTGCTCCCACCAGAAGTACCATCCTTACCATTGATGTTGTGTTCCAGAAAAGAAATATGGTGTCAAGAACTTTATATCTGAGTTCAGGGTTGCTGCATGAATTTTGTTTTTCTTTGTCGTCATCGTCCAGAACCTTGTCATCTTCAATACCAAATGTCAGCTTTTTTTCTTCCGTATTGTCACCATTGTTACCGGGAGTCTGGAAATAAGTAAAAGTCAATTAGCAAGGTGTTTGGAAATCAACTTTTAGCTGATAAATTCAATCCAGCTAGGGTACCAGTAGTGTACAAGTGGTTAAACAGTGAGGTTGTGGATTAAAACCGAACATAGATTGCAAGCATTACGGGTTATGTCTTTTTCCAGCAAAATGACTCCTTACAGTTTCAAATTAAGTTAGGCCTTTATCACCGTGTGGTAAAAAATGTTATCTCAAATACCTTATGGGCTCATCTAATTAAATGCACAGAGGTGACAATAAGGTTAGTAAATAAATTAAGTAGCCATGTCTTAGGTTACTTGACCTAATAAATTTGGTACTTAGGTTGATAAACTTTTTTCTTATTTTTTTTCTAATGATATTTGTGAGAATTCGAGTATTCCCCAGATGTATCCCCAAATATTTTCATACTTCAGATCAGAAACTTAAGGGTATGTGTTAAAAAATAGGGTCTGTTTAAGGTGAAGACAAATATTTATTGTTGTAAATGTCTGACATCTAGTGAAGGAAAATATTTACAGTCGTAAGACTCACAAAAAATGACACATAACCCTGACATTTACCTGTATAATTGTACAGTTGAACATAACCCCGACATTAAGATGGATAAATGTACAGTTGACAGGCAGATATTGTATTACCCTTTGTTTTATGTGAGTTCAACATGTTTTATGTGAGTGTTTACCACAAACTCAATGATGTTAATCTTCAAGTCTGAATCCCTGGTTGGTTTCTCAAAAAAAAAAGATTTTATGTTATTTGACAAGTGGAGAAATAAATTTAATTTAAAAAACAAGTTAGGTTAATTGTAGGATTGTTTGTGTATGTGTGAGCATGACAGTGTGCTTGCTAGTCCAACTAATTAAACTGCTTGTGATGGCGAGATATTTTTTTATTTGGCCCCGACCCTCACAGTCTGAGAGGATGGCCCTTCCGAATTCATTTATGAAATTGGCCAACCGGAAAGCCGAATAAGTGAGGCTATGTGCTTGCATGTGTGTGAAGGGGTTTATTGGCATGAAATAACAGAATTTCAGTTATACTGTTTCTATGGATACATTCACCCCCATTTTCATCAAGCCACTTAGAGTCATCACTTGATTAATGTACTGAACCAATTAATCACTTACTTACATACCTGTTCACCAATTTCCTGCAGAACTAAATCAATAGGATTTGTTGTCTGGTTGTTTTTAGGTTCATCATCGTTTTCTTTAATTGATTCTTCACTGAAATCAGTCTTTATTTGATCAATATCATCTAGATGTTTGTTTTCACTCTCTAAAGGCTTGGAATCTGAATCTTCATTGGCTTCTTTTTCTCTGTTCTTTCGATCTTCTTCTAACGCTTTAACCTGTTCATCTGTTCTGCCATGTGAATCTTCAGAATCATCATCTGATTTACCAGTTTGTAGCATTTCTTCTTCGTTTTTAGAACTTTTTTCATCTTCGTTCTTCTGTTCATCCATATTTCACTTTATTAATATTTTTTACTATCACAATATCCCTCAGAATATAATGGCATCCAAATTTCTGATTAAGAAAACATCACACGCTTTTCACAAGCTGCATTTGGAACAGTTTCAACTAATTTGTCATATATTCACATAAGAAGCACTCTTTCTACTTAATACAAAGAAAAAAATCCACTCAAATTAACTGCTTAACTTACGCTTCACAAAAGGTTTAACATCAGTTTTACTCAATTAAAATTCACACAGAATCTTTGCAAACAGTCATCAATTCATGATTCTCTCCTATTTAACAGAAATACAGAAATTCTGAAGCTGGTTTTCCTACTCAGAATAAATCCTACAAGTCGCAATATGCAGTATTGCGAACAGTCACAGCTATATGGTCAGTGTGTACTACTGACCAGCCTGTGTGTTCCTCTATTAATGCAGGATTATTAATGGTCAGTGTGCAGTGTACTAGTATTTCTCCTATAGTGTATCAAGAGGTCAAGAGGTCAAAAGTTATTTCATTGAGATAATTGTAAACCTCTGTTAGACCTAGTTAGTACAATATTGATTCAATATTCGCTTTTGTTCAAT
Source organism: Lutraria rhynchaena (assembly GCA_008271625.1). NCBI lineage: Eukaryota > Metazoa > Mollusca > Bivalvia > Venerida > Mactridae > Lutraria > Lutraria rhynchaena. The sequence continues at coordinate 564,063 of VIBL01000146.1, read as the reverse complement.
AGTCACCACTGGTATGGAGAGAGTGTGGCTGATTTGATTCTATGTACTATGATAATTGTAATGGGTTATAGTTAGTTATTAGATTCTGCAAGATGTGTATCATCTGTATATTTCAAGTCAGGTGCAGATCTAGGGTGATGTTTTGGGTGGGTGCATTGAAGGCTGGGGTTGATTTTTTGGGGTGCACAGGGGTGCAAAGTCTTCGATTTATACTGGATTTTCAGTTTTTGAAGGGCTCCGAGGATCGTTTTTCCAAAATTGTCTAAATCCATTGAGAAATTGGGAATTGGGGGGGTGCATTCCCACGGCCGTAAACGGTAAAGTGTTGAAGAAGAGTTATCATCTAATAGGGACTAGAATGAAAGGGAAACAACTCTTTTGTGATATACTGTGAAACGTAAAGGGTAAAATGTCGAGGAGGAGTTATCTATCATTCTAAGGAGACTAGAATTAAAGAGAAACATCTCTTTTGCGACATCCTGCAAAGCAATCTCACGTGAAAGCCCCAGCAATATTTTCAGGTTTTTAGAAATTGTCTACTTGCAACAGCTTTTCATTGACACATGAAATTTCATGGTGGTGATTCTAGTGGTGGGTCTTGGTTGATAGTAGGGGTTTATAAAATGTTAGAGGTATAGTTTGAGACCAATTCTTTTTATAAACTGGGAGGAGTGGATATTATTAATGATCAGATAAGAACTTTTTAATGATGTATGTGATTTAATAGCTTTAATTCCAAGTGTGGGTCAAGTTTGAATTTTGGGGAGCAATCATTATATTTTTATAACAGCACTAACATGTCTGATACATATTTTTCAGGAATCACATTTTATTCTTCAAGCAGTCATACCCTGATGATGGCAGGGTGCTAAAAAGGGTCGGAAGATGTTTTAAGTTGATCATTCCAGACAATCGTCCACCAAAAAACATGTATAAAGGGATTCTCAGGTAAAAAATATCTGTTTTCTCATTATACTTATGTTAGAAAGTAGAACCAAGTCACATGTAAAAACGTTCATCATACCTCTAACAATACATAGCTATTTAAGAGTTTGACAATTATGTCCTTATTTTGGTTCTGTAGGTCAGTGGGAGTTTGTGGCCTTTTAATTGATGGTTGTGTTGCTGACTTGGCCTCATCCTGCCTAAGAGCTGCCTAACACTTTTTCGGATCACTTTTTGAATGTCTGTCATTATGTCTGATGTCTGTTTCAGGTTAACCTATTTGAAACACAACATTATGTTGATTGGAGATACGTCCGAATTCGCTAAGTTGAAACCAGATAGTGTTCAGTTGTTTGGAGAAGAATGATTCCAGTGTTTTTATTCAAAAGGCGTTTATGTGTAACCTGTTGAGCAGCTATATGTGTTTCAGAGCAGAGGTCCAGTTATGTCATACTACTGTATCATTTACAGCCATTTTATCATATCGTTTATTTGTTGTACACTAGTCTATCCACAAATAGTAGGATTTGTTTGTTTTACTTGTAATTTGGCATTTTTTCTGGCTAGAATCTTTGAAAAATTCATAATACAGCATAACCCCTCAAAACCAGACCCCTCCTGTACTAGGCCAGAAGTCCGCTTTTATGAGAATTCCAGCTTTCAGAGAACTATTGAGTATAGAAAAGAAGAAAAAGGGACTTGAATAATCATCCAATTTCCAGAGATTTCCGGTTTTCAGATTGTCTGGTTTTCGTGGGTTATACTGTATTTTCATGCTTGGTTGATAGTTGTTGTTTGTTGAACATTCCATTATTGTAAATATAAACATGCTATTCATCAACTTGTGCCAAACTATTTATTGATATGAAAGATTTTGAGTAAGTTAAGCTGATGTATATAAAACTTAATATATATACGAATACTGCATTTTGGGATTGTAAATTGGTGTCTCCCAGCATGGGCGACATTTCTAATTTGGGGAAAAAATTATGCATTTGCAGGAAATACATTCACACTTACCTAGCCTACAAGCACTTCCTGATATAGTCTGTATCAAAAAATGTGGATGGGTGGTTTTATTTTTTTTCTATCTTTAATTATTAGTTTAGCAGATGTCTTTTTCACTTCAGCATCTGAATGACTTAGAATAGGTGATTTGATTTATGAAATAAAATTGTTGTTCAGATTTTTTTGAAAATGAATTTATTGAGACGGACTATATTTCAAGGGGCATGCAAGGATGAAAATCTGGGAATTTATTTTCATTTGCCTAACATAAATAAATGTGCATCTAGAATGTAAAATTTCTTAAAGCACACTATTATTGATCAGGCTTGCCACATCCTATGAAATTGACTTACATTCAAACCTATGAACAAAGGCCACCATTGGGAAAAAAACAAAATTTGGCCTTTATTGACGGGTGGCCTTTATTTGGAGGTCAGTTTGTCCTAAATAATCAGTGACGGTTTTCAAAGAATGGTCTTTTATTCACAGGGTGGTATTTATTCATATTGGACCACAGGTACAGGTTTGATCATATATTTTTTATTATTCAGACAAATTAAAATGTTGGTATATAATAAAAGAATGATTTCAAATTTAACCGACTTTAAACTTTGTCTGAAATGTAGATATCTCCTGATTACCTTTTTGGCTCATTTAGACTTCAGCAAACTTTTCTTTTTTTTGAGTTTGTATTGTGAAGAAATTATTCCTGAGGTTCTGTTTTTCAAAAAAAGATCAAAATATTTTAGCTGTCCTAAGCACAAATTACTTAAGAAACAATACCACTGGCCTCGTTTGACTTAAGTTGGCTAATCATATTCACTATTCACTCATATCTGTTTATTACATGGTGGGTGGGGAAGATGGCAATAGCTGAAAGAATGCCATAGAGTGAGTCAGGGCTAGTTGGAAACTAGTGCTCATAAGGCCATCTTTCCACTGTGTGTAACTGAAATCATATTGAGAAGGAACATTAAACTGGCCTGAGGTTATAAAACTTGACAACAGTCTCCAAGCACAAAAATCTCAATTTTATTTCCATAAATTCCATATTTTGTCTACATACATGTTCAGATCAAATTTGCTCAACACATTAATCTATGATTAATACCATCTTTATTTTATCATAATCAACATAGACACATTAAAATACGAAATATGAGATTTGAGCTTTGAGACTGATCTCAAGTTTTATAACCTCAGATCTTGAACTCAAGTTGACGTCCATGTAAGCTATGTATGATTTGACGCATGTTGAAACATGCTGAGGACGAAATGCAGACAAAGGATGAATTAAAGGAGCTTTCACTTTCGTTGTTTGTAATTTTGTAAATTTCACAATTTTTGTATGGAGACCATCTATATATACTCATGTGTTCAGTTGACATTAGTTGTTAAAGTAATAATTTATTGTTTGAAATGTGATGATGTTTATTTGTTAGTTAAATTGATGTGCGGTTTATCATATTACGGACAAATGTGTGTATCAATTATTGAATGTAATTGTTTTGAAATTCTTAGGTGAAATGTGTGCATGTGTATATTCTTTCATTTTGTTTTCTTCGATCTTTTGGTACAAATATTATGTATGGATCACAACATTGTGATATTTTGTACTCATATATTTGCTTAGCTGTTTTATTTCTAAAATATATCGAATGTGAACATTTTGTGATAAAGCCATATAATTTTGCTATTACTGATCTTGCCCGAAAGACACAAAATGTGCACTCAAATCAAATTATTGACCTTGCCTGCCACACAAAATGTGCTCTCAAATCAAATTATTGACCTTGCCTGCCACACAAAATGTGCTCTCAAATCAAATTATTGACCTTGCCTGCCACACAAAATGTGCTCTCAAATCATATTATTGACATGCCCGACACACAAAATGTGTTCTTTAATCAAAATACTGACCTTGCCCTTCAGACACAAAACAAGGAATAGGGATGAGGTTAGGAACTTTGTTTACCTTTGCTGTTCCCTCTTTTTTGCAAGCTTCGGAATTTGTATTATGTATAAAACTTGTCAAAACATATTTTGAGTGTTGAATTGCTATGTTCTGTGTGATAGGAATATGTCATTGTTTATTTTGTGTTTTTATAAAAAATGATTGTACATTTTAGTCCATATGATAGCAAAAAATAAAAATATTTTTGACTTCTAAAAATTCCTTGCTATTATTTTAAGGAACTTTGCTAATTATTATAATTTCACTCCGTTGTCATATTTCAGGGAAAAAAAATCAAATTTTGACAGAATTAACAGAATTGAGTTTTCTGAAATTGTCTCACTGACTGACTGCCAAAATTGCTTTTGAATCAACTTAGATTTATATCAGATTTTTATGTTGACTTAGAGCTTTAAAATTAGTTGTTGAATGTTAGTACTGAATAATATTCACTCTAAAATTGTTACATTTAATAAATATTGTATGTACTTTTAATACAGCTGTTCAGTTTACTACCATTTTGTTTAATGATGAATTGTGATTAATGTAAGGATATTGAACTTTTTATGATACTGAAAACTCAAATCGCAACATTTACACTGGTTCGTGAATTAATATTATCTCCAGATATTTTGTTTTATGGCTTCCTGTATCATTTTTAACCTTCTATTAATAATGTTCAATAGTTTTCATCTGATCTACTGACATATGTGAATCAAAATTTGTTAACATAACATTTACCGTCATTGGAGTGTGAAACCTGTTTTTTTTTTTGTATTTTCGATATATATACTGCATTTTCTGCACATTTAATACTGGATATAGGATGAATTACTATTAAAACAGATATTAGTGCAATCTGTACGACAATAAAATGATAAGTATCATATTTCTTTGATAAAATCAAAATGGAGTCACGCAATTTGGAGGATGAAAGTCGAGGAAAATGCAATCAAACTCAAATAGTAAGACTTTCGTTGTTTTCTTTCTTAATATAAAATGATGATATTGTATTTTTACGGATAAAATATTTACAATAATTCATAAATGCTGTAAAAGCAGTTGGTAATTGTTTGTATTTTTATACTGAGTTTAGATAGGAATGTGACAGTTTTAACATTAATTTCCCTGTTTTGTAAATTGTTCATGCATAGGGTGGTGTATAGCTTGATTTTTTTTACAAGCTGGAAACTGGCATCAGTGGAGTGGATTGAGTTAGAATGAGCTACAAGACCTGCCGTCTTAGCTCCTTGGGAGTGTGTTATGTTTACAGATTTGAGGCGTATGAGTTCGAAACTTTGGCAGGGCACATGTCCTCTGTGATGATTTGGTCATCGCTGTTTCTTCTCTTTTACTGATTCAGGTAATTTGTATGCAGAGATTGGCAGTTACTTGCGGAGAACAAGGTTAGTACTGGTACATAATCCAGGAACACTAGTCGAGTAAAATACTTCCTGGTATGTAACTGTAACACTTGGAAACATGTGTCACCAGGAGACTTTACAAAAAGTTACATTTTTAGACAGGTAAAATTAAGATCAGTATTTTTTTCTTCAGCCTCCTATTATTGCTCATCTCGATGATGTGTCAGTACGAAAAGGGCAGCCTGAAGATTATATCCATCTTGAAGAATTTGTGAAGAAGCAGGGCTGGGATTTTGGCATGTTTGAAATTCGTGTGTTTATGAAAGTGGATCCCGACTTTCTGTTGGTTGCTGTTGACAACACAGACACACCAATAGGTAAATATACAGTACAACACAGTTAAAATGAATTACTTGAGAACCTAATAATTATTTCATGATATCTACATTTCACAATGAAAGAAAGATGGGTGTGTTTTAGGTAAAATAAATGGTTCTCTGTATCTGATTATTTGCTATATCAGAGTTCATTATAACCACACTGTACAGTATAATAATTTATTTATTACTTATGATGTTAAAGAATAATTTTCCTCTACAGAAGAATAAAAAATGTGAAGTAAGAATAAAAATTAACACTCTGTATAAAAAGATATCTGAACAGTTTGATACCATTAGTATATACAATCAGTCTTGTTTGATGTGTTCACGATTGTCAAAGTTAAAACTCCAAAATGCTGACACCTTAATATCATCAAGTGGGTATAAAAAAATTGATAACAATTTCATTGTTAACACATGTTATTTTATAAAATTATCAAAATCAATTTTGATTCATCAGGATTTATTGGATTAAGCCGTAATGCGCATGATTTGTATCATGTCAGCAACTTCATCGTTAGAGAGGATTTCAGAAGGAAAGGGGTTGGACGCAAATTGTGGACAGCGGTACTAGATAGGGCCAGCGGTATCAACATTTGCGTGGACAGTGGCTCTGCTATGATTGAGTGGTTTATGAAGAATGGCTTCAAGCACAAAACATTTCTAACCAACTATTATAGAATAACTGTAACAGAAAATATGAAGAAAATCGGAAACAACGTGTTAAACATAAAGCCACTTTCTGAAGAACTTTGGCCATCTTTGTTGAAGTTCGATCGTCTTGTTTACCCAAACTATGACAGAGAGATGATCCTTAAGGCTTGGTTTACAGATGAAGATGTTGAAGTGCTTGTTGCTATGAAAGATGATGTAGTTTGCGGGTATGGTAGTATAATTCACCGACTAATGGACAATGCATATTCTCTAAGAAATGTATTTGCCGATGATGAAGATGTTCTGGAAGAGATGCTAAGTAACATGTTCAAAAGAATTCCGACTGGCTCTATTGTTTGCTTCAATATGTTGCAGAATGGGAAACTATTTCCTAAATGTCTAAAATCATGTGGCAAATCATATGCATATTCTCAACGCTTGTTTACGAAAAAAGTCGTTGAAAGTCACTGGGATAAGATTTGGTTAGGGGCATCATGTTATACTTAAAGTTTGACATTAATCAACATATTTTACCTAGTTCATTTAAAGACATTTAACATCAAGTATAATTTAGGTAAGTTGGTATTATTTAATGAATTGGATCTATATCATAATCATGCAACTTCGGTCAGCAAATGACTTATGGCTGTTAAGAATGCATTGAGTGTAAATACTAGTATACAATGTTCTTTTTTATTCATCCTTTTATTTGTCAAGTCATGAAGTTTAGAAAAAAATGTGGTAAATGGACATTTAACAAGTTGTGCAAAACAGCCTGAGTCTACAGATGGAAAGTTATCGGAATTTTCCTGGAAACTCCAGTTTTTCCAGGTCCGGACCCTTCTGGTTTTTATTATTTCCGTGGCACCGAGGTTATTATTTTTTGTGTTTTGAAAATTTTCAATTTCTACCCATTAATGTGTACCTTTTGAACTTCAAGCTCAAGTCAATACTTATATAGTAAGTTATTAACCTTATGTACCTGGGAAAAAGACAAAGGGCCAACTGATGAAATTGACATTTTGCGGTAACAAACAAATCATGGTATATTTATAAGTTTAAGTGATATACACCCTTAGATTTATAACAACACACTGGGGTGGAGGTTATCTTGCATCTTGGCAGAAATCTTGTCTTTCATATTTTTATGCTATATTGATACAATGTATATGTCATAATATGGTCTACCGGTAATTTATATATTGATGTGCAGCTATCACTAATCATAGAAATAAAGCACTGTGTTTATATGAAAGAGTTTCTCAAATCAGACTTTAAAAACATCTAATCATATTTTATGACATCTTTCTGGCATGCTATGGTTTCATCAAATCGACATCAATTTTTTTGACTTTAACATTATGAGACTATAACACTCTTTGGCCTCTGTTTTGAATTTTGGTTAGTTAAATGAATAACTACATTTATTGCTAATTCGTATGTACAATTTTGTGTGTTACATCACATGATTTTTTTAACCCCATTTGGGCTACACTGTAACATTTTACAAGTCATTGGTATCAAACTTGTGGCTGAATTCTGACTCACACTGAACAGCATTAATGGACCTGTTTGTATGAATAGTTCCTGTCCATTTTGAATGTCATTCCTAACAGTGACAGGAATTTTAAAAAATGGAAGAAGGTTTGAGGTTTGTTAGGAAGGTGCCCATCAACAAAAGGCGCTTATGTCAAAGAGATAAAGTGAGTTTTTTTGTTTATTGTAATTTTGATACATGTATTTTATTTCTGGAATATCTCACTTTTTGTTACAATATTTAGTTAAACTTATTCTGCGTTAGCTTTGTCCAATTTAGTAAAATTAGATTTATAGTATAATTCATTGAAGGTTGTCCACTCTTATGTCAACTCTTTGCACTTCAGTAAAGTTTGTCCATGTTGTGTACTATTTTGATCAGTATATGACTATCTGTTGGCTGTTGTAACAATTAAAACTTGGAAACAAATGATATCAGATTTTGAAATTTTCTCTACAGTGAAGTGACTAGAATAGAGTGTATGGAAGATGTATCAATCTGGTTGTGTCTGCTTCACTTAGATTCATCATCTCAACTAATGTGAGTATGTTGTGTAGTACTTTTTAATGTTAAGCGGTTTTGGTAAGCACTTAATTATTAAGAACCAAGATATTGTTTATCTTTATTTGTTGATATATGTACTAGACAAGATTTAAACTCATAAAGATACTATATTAATAATACTATCAGAGTGGCATGTTTCTGGACAAGAAAGTGGGGTTTATGATGCCTGACATGCATACACACATTAACTGATAAACATTTTATATTTTGATCAGATATAAAGAAGAAACAGAAGTTAAATTAATTTTTATTACTTTCTCAATTTATCTTAAAGTGATTTTATTTCTCATTATGACCTATTTATTGTGTTGTTTTCTTTTTTTCAGACAAATGATCGTTCTGCAATTTGTTGCTATGGTTCTTGTCATTTGCTGAGGGGTAGGAATATTGAAATACTCAAACGGACCAGACTATGTCTACTGATGTCATATGGTAATATTCTAAATCAAATAACTGTGGCATTTTTCAAATGAGAGTAAAAATATGAATGAAGATTATATTGTTGTTTACACATTATTTAACTGTTAATTCATCTTCAAAGTTCATCTTGTTTAGTACACATGGCACGCACAATAAAATGAAGTCATTTGAGTACAATTTATTCTTGGTTTTTGCATTGCAGTCAAACCTGTGTTTGTAGTCACCTCTGAATTAAAGCCATCATGTAAATAAGCGCTGATCTTTGTAAAACTGTTTATAATTTAGGACAAACTGATCTCCAAATAATGGCCATCTGTCAGTAAAGGGCATATTTTGTCTTCCCAAAGGTGACCTTTGTTCACAGGTTTGACTGTATAAATGGAAAGTCAGTGCTTTCATGTACAAGTCTCTTAAACATTTCTATATTTATTACAGAGGTTCAGAAGTAGGAAGTGAAAGGAATTATTGACTTCCATAATGCTTTGTCAAATGATTCATGTGGAGAAGTTAGCAGTAACTTGTGGAGGATGAGGTTAGTATAGAATTCAGTAATGCCAGTTTATAACTGAAACACTGAAACTGAAACAGGTGTTAAACACAGAAAATATACATATGTAATTTTACAGCGATATTCCTAGAATAAATGTCTGTGTGTATATATTGAGTGAGACGAGGTTGAATATTTTTATCTCTCCACTAGAAGACGTAATAACCATCTAATCCTTTATTCCTTTGCCTCATAAGCATAAATGCAGTATTATGAGGCAAAGGGTTATTCAATAATTTGATTATTGAACAAACGTGTCTTCGGAAATATCTATTTTTGATTTACCTCCCTTCCTAAATATTTAACTTGTCCACATCAGTTTTCTACAACCGTTAAAGGTTTACACCTGAAACTTGAAAGACAATTATTTCAATGTTCTTGATACCTGATGACTTTAATTGTGACATTTTGAAATATACACCTATTTTTTATGTTAACTTAGATTATGAAAGGAATTGACTATACAGGAATTTAAACTGATTCTTACTTCTTCGCTGTGTTATCTCCCTTGATAACTTTTTATTCTCCTGTGTAACGTTTCTATATGGTAATGTTTGTGCTGCTACTGATGATGAAGAACATTTATTTAGCCATCATGCACACAGACAAATGCTTCCACTGTGTCTCCCTTCATTGTTTCAATAAAGTTTACTAGTATTTTAATACTAAAATAATTTGGTAACCTTTTATTGAATTATTATGTAGCTGTATAGTGTTTTCAATGCTTTAAACAATAATTTTGATGAATGAATTAATAATTAGTAATTAATGTGTCATTATTGGTATTTTTCAGATTGTGACCTCATATGGATCAAACCAATGTTGGAGTATGAATTACAGATTACTGCTAGAATTGAAGCAAATATATTTGACAAATTACAGACTTTATTAAATGAATGCCCACTGACATTATGATACAGAAATACTTAACTGATCAATGCCGAAACTGTTAGAATTCTATACATGGAGGTTTAAAACTTAGATGGGTGTATATACTTTACAGTAGGATACAGTTATTGTGAATTCCTGGAGACCTGAATTATTACTTCATGATTATCCATAAACCTCTAAATTCTTCACTATGGAATTAAGAAAGGCTTGTTGAGAGGAGATAAGCACTTTCCTGTATCCTATTCTTTACTATAATTGTGTTTGAGTATATTTTGTGCTAAAATTCTATTTCTTCTAGTTGTGTATGCATATAATTGTTAACTCTTTGGATGTTACTTTTTCTGTACTGTCAAATTTGGCTGCAACTTAGTTTGTGAATATTTTTGTTATATATGCATGGGTATTGAAGTGTTTGATATATATTTTTTAAGTATGAAAATATAGTTTTCAGGCTTTTTTTATTTATTATGTTATTACAAGTGACAAAATCATTAAAGGGAGGTAATTATATTTTTGTATTTTACTCATTTTAGAAATTGTATGTAGAATATGAAATGACAAAGAGCATTATTTGTTTTGTATTGTAAGATTTGTTGAAAATCTTTTGCCTACTTTTGTATGAATTTTTATATTTTGTGTAATTTTGCTTTTTTCAGTTAGCTCCCTTTATTATTTCTGTTTTAACTTTCTAGAAATAATAAAGGGAGGTAATTGAAAAAAATCAATTATAAGCTAATTACTATAATTACCTGCGTGGTAATTAATGTGTGTATAATTAATATGATATTGTTCTTGAAATCAGCATTTATTTGATATAATTTTGTGTCTTGTCTAAATGATCTTATGTTCGTATTTGTGGTATTGATAGACTACTCACTGTAAGGTTATCTGGTGTCTGTAACTTTTGTGATGTGACAAACAAAATGTTCATTAGCTACAAAACAGATGTTCTGTTACCTGCTGATAAGCCAGAGCTGGTACCCCCTTTCTAGTTTTTGAATTGGTGGCAGGAACATATACCATCCACTGAACAGGTTGATTTCTCTGCAGTTTTTTGTTTGACTGTTATAAAGAGGTGTCTGTTAAATAAAGGTTATAGATGACAAGCTTGCATGTCTTTAAACCAAAGGTTTCTTTGTCTGAAATGCTGCCTTATTATCTTAATTTAAATTTTCAATTGATTCTAATAATATTTTATTATTTAATGAATTACTCTGTTTGGTTGTTTTGTAAGTCGTCTCTCTTTTTATTTGTGTAACCTCATCCATTAAGAACTCCAGACAATAGACAGTAGTACAGGTATAATCAGTTTTTCATATAGAACCAGCTTGTACCTGGCTACTAAATATTTCCCCTTCTTTACCATTAAGTTGTTATATTAAAGTGGTTGTATAGTGAAATTTATAAATATGTAATCTTGCTTTGTTTGTTGAGCAGAGGTGGTTGTTGATAACAGACCAATAAATTGTTGTATACGCGAGATAGATAGATTAATATTACACATTGACTTTTTAGAAGTGTGTGTGTGTAAGCATCGTCTTTATTCCATAACTGACTTATTAACTGATTTCTAGTTTAAATTATTTTATTATTTTGAATAATTTCAATATTTACCGGGACCAGTATACATATTGTTCCCAGATAAAATAGAATAATGTGTTATTTATGTGTTTTTACTTATATGTATTTTCTAATTGTTTTTAATGATGTATTTTTTGTTTGTACAAGTTTATAATTTTATGTTCTTTTCTGTTTTGTAAAAGTGTAAACAGCTGATATCATTCTGCTCAGTTTGAAACAAACATGTGACAATTAAATCACATCATTTGATAAATGTCCTTTGAAAATTTGATGAAAATTATTTCTGCGAAACCTAATTAATCATATGCTTGTTATATAATACATGTTCATGAATGTGGATAAAAGTTTCACTTACACATCTAAGTAAGAAAGAAATTAGTCTTTATTGTGGTTGCAGATTTCCTTACATGGAAGTAATAATATTTTTGTTTTTACTCATTTTAGATATTAAGCATACACTATCACATGTCCTGATGTCTGATTTTTAGCTCACCAGAGCCAAAGGTTCAGGGTGAGTTGTTAGGATGGGTGGGTGGAGGCTGCAGCGTCCGTCGTCTGGCGTCAAAAATGGTCTTTTCCTCTGATACTACCTGTCAGATTTACTTCAAATTTGCTTTGTAGAAGCCTTTTGACATTCTAGCTGCAATTTGCTCATATACCAGTTGACCCCTTTTAGGGGGTCACAAGAGCTAAAAATAGAAATTCCGTTAAACATCACCTTCTCGTGAACCAACAGATGGATCATCACTAAACTTGGTCTGTAGCATCTTTAGGTAGTCCTCTCTCAAGTTTGCTAAAGTAAATTTGGTTGGCCCATTTTAGGGCCGCTGGAGCTAAAAATAGAAATACATGTACCTTAAAATGACTTTTTCTCATGATTCTATGGATGATGGCTTATTACCAAAATTAGTTCTTAGCGTCTTTAGATAGTGTTCTATCAGATTTGCTAAAATGAAAATGGTTGGCCCCTATTAGGGGCTGCTTGAGCTAAAAATAGAAATACCTTTAAATGTCTTCTTCACATGAATCAATGGATGTATCATCACTATACTTGGTTTGTTGCATCCTTTGATGGTCCTCTTTCAAGTTTGCTTGAATAAATTGGTTGGCCCCTTTTAGAGACCACCAGACTAAAAATTGAAATACTTTAAAATGACGTCTGAATGAATCAATGGTTGGATCATCACCAAATTTGGTCTTAGACATCCTCCAGTCATCATGAATATTCCTTTGTAGTATTCTTTGATGGTCCTGTATCAAGTTCATTATTGTTCCCCATTATCTGCCCAGAATTGTACCTTTAGTACCCTTTTAGTAACAAGTTAATTCACATTCATTCTGGTGAGCGATGCAGGGCCATCGTGGCCCTCTTGTTAATCGTAAGTTTTGTTTTGTTTTCATTTTGTTATCTTTTAAATTTCAATTTTTAGTGCAGGAAAACCTCCATGAGCAGTCACTTCAATATTAAGACCACCTTATTATAACAACCACTTATTTTCACACCAGTTTTCAGTATCTTCTCAATATTTCAACTTATTTTTGATACCACTGCAATATTATTTTGATCCCAAATATGACCATGAAGCAGAAAAGGGAGGTAACACCAAAATCAATATACGTTTCATTTCGGATTGATATTTTTTACACCATGAAATTATTAAAGGGAGGTAATTTTTCAAAATCATTAAATAGTCCACTCATGTAATTCTGTTTTGAAAATAAATGTGTGGATTATAAAATTTACAATCTCTAAAGTTGTTTTCCAAAAATCAGAATTTATTCTTTGATATTTCGAATCATATAAAAATATTTCAGGTCATGTATATAGTACGTAGATACATCATATATATATAAGGTGTAATCTCATTGGCATTGACCCGGAGGCGAGGGTAAACAAACTCAATTCTTCGGGCTGTAGGCAATAACCTTGACCACGTGACAATGGTCTGTTCTGTGCTGATAAGCCACCGCTTGTACTTTGGTATAGTGATGGGCGCATTAATTACCTGCTGAATGCTGTGTCAGGATAAATATTTATAATGAATATTTATTGTAAATCATTGTTGTATTTTAGTGAGATTTTTGTCCATTTAACAAAGGTGGTTGTTAAACACAGGTTATGAACAACGAATGTTTGCATATGTATAAATTGAAGTTTTCAATATAAAGCGTTTTTCATTATTTTTATAATAGAATAATCTAAAAATACAATAAAACCTCTGTATAAGAACCACCTTTTGGACCAAATAAATGGTCTTTATATTGAGATGGTTTCATAATCAAGTTGAAATGTTGAAAGTTGGGCGGAAAATAAGTGGTCATTATAAGGGGGTCGTATTATTAAAATGGTTGCTGTGTGAAATTTATTACATGAATGATCCTGTTTCAGTTGCTAAACAGAGGTGGTTGTTGATAACAAATTCTTGATTGTTTAATGTTGTTTAGCAGCGCATCAACAGCTTTGTTCATTTAGCGAACATATGCATGATTGGCTAACTGTTGGTAGATTTGTACTTTCCCTTTTTAGAAGTGTGCATGCATGCATGCTCGCTTGTGTATATGTAATTTCACTATTCCATTATTACCAAATTAATTTGCTACTCATTAATTCATTTTTATAATCTCCATATTTATCAAAACTGACGTTTGTGTAATATCAGCTGTTCATACTTGTTCTATTGTAAACCACTCCACCATGCTGTATAAACATCATATTTTCAGCTATCTATCAATTCACACATTCGTGTATACGTGTGTATTGAATCTATGTACATGTGCATTTAGTTTATAAATGTATTTATTGTCAACTGAATAAATTTTACAAATTAACATTCTATCTTGTGTTTTATTTTCGTTTATTCTTAGTCTTTCGAGTTTTCACACCTGATACAACTTATCAACAAATGCCATATTTTGCAAATACAAAATTTATAATTAAGTCTTCACAAAAAATACAGTTTAAAAATACATTTATACCTTCATAAATCCAAAAATAACCAAAATATCAAAAACATCATATTGAATGGACTGGTACATTATGGGCACAAATACTTTTTTATAGGGGTGTTCAAGAAGAAATCAGTAACCTTTATGTACTCGAACTGACCTAAGAAAAATATCACGTGACCGAAAAAAAAGCTCATGACACAGTTTCTGACCTTTTTGCACTAAATTTCGATGTACTTTTAGAAAAAAAAAAGTTTTCAGTTTCTGAAATTTTTGCCTGTAAAAGAAACAAGCTAGGGTTTCTAGGGTTTAGCGTTTTTGGCGGGGAAAATTGCCATTTGACCCAAAAAAATACGAATACCCTAGAAATTGACCTGTATTGCCCTAGAAAAAACTTCATTGTCCTAGTTTGAGAGCTGTTTGACCCACAAACACAAGCAATGACCTCTTTTCTAAAATTTGACCACTGAATTGATTGAAATAGGGGTGGCAGGCAATTTTGTATATTTATACTAACAACAAAATTGACATGTTCTGGTTCATAAATTTACTTAGTAATATATAAAGTTATGATATGTCTTTATTTCATGCAGAATTAAAAGCCAATGGCTTATAAATAACAGATATTCTATATTTTAGTATTGTCATAATGGACTGACCCTTGTGTGTGCGTGTGTGGGGGGACCAAGTTCACTTTCATTTATAGGGTGTCCTAACAGACAAACACAAACAACATTACTTTATTCTCTCTGGATTTTTAACACAAATATTTCAGACATACAATTACGAAAACACCAAGTTCATAATTATGAGAAAATATTAAAATAATGAAAACAAGACATTGTGTCGTTTTATTATTTTATTTGCAAACCCTGCAAAACCACAATCCTAACATCTAAGCATCATTGTGATTTCAATAAAAACATCAAAAATATTTGTTTATCAATATAAATGATTTTAAGACAGAATTAACATAAAACTGATGTTGAAATATGAAAAATAATGTTGATGAAAAAATCTTACAAATAAAAAATATGACCATGTAAACTTTACCATGAGGGGTTTTCCATAAAATGCAATATTTCAAATTTAATTTTCCATCAATTAACATAGATCCAGAATAAAAGAAAGTTCCACAATAATATCCAAGTATCATGTACATAAATAAGTGATGAACATAATATTCGTAAATTTCAAAATGCAGTGTTGAATTTCTAAAATACAAAACATGGATCCCATCAAAATGAATAAACTCGCCCCATAAACCGTCATATAAAATTACGCAATTCTAGAGGAGTCCAATTTTTTAGGGTTTTTTGTGACATGCCTTCAAAAATATCGTAATCTTTACTTGTCAATTATACAAAAACCTATTACACATATAAACGCGTTTTTAGATCGGAATGGATAAGAAATATTTTAATAATATATTTCTGTGAATTTTTGCTGGTAATACCCAAATTACTGTCTTGTGATTTAAACAACGCATTGGCATCATCCCCGTATTCTAAAATAGAATATTCCTAGCACTGACCAGGTTTTCCTTCATTGATTGTGTCCTACATGTCCACTTGATGGTTGAAACACTGAATGGAGATTTTCATGTTTCTTGAAGTTCTCGTGTAATGTGTTGTAATGTGAGCGACAAGGACAATTTTAGAACGTATTTAAAACTTTAAAATGATAATTTGACAATTTATGCAAATACAATGTTCGTAAATATTAATTTTCCTCATGACTACTTTGTCCGTGTAATTACTCAACAAAGCAATATATTTAATTAATGTATAGCGCATAAAATAAACTCATGAATCAAAATAGAACGAACGACACATTAGAGGAAGATGTTCGTGAAATATTGTATTGGAGTTGCCCACGACCCGGTACTGGTATTAGGGAATACAAACCTCTGTCATGGTACGCATACCGCAATCAAGAGGATCTAGCCCTTATGAACAATGGCCAAAGTCCCGAACACGAACCAAATGCAATACTAGTATACAGAAATATGAAAAATATTATTGATAGTACGGAATATAGATATCCATTATGGTGCATATGCCGCAAACGGGATTCTGTAATCCTTATGTACGATTACCAAAGCCCGAGAAATGCATGGGTTGAAATATCAACAATTAAAATACCAAATTACAGCAGCGGGAAAAGAAATCGTGTTATATCTTTGTAAATGGAAAAGAAACCTTGTTCATGATCGTAGGCCGCACTCCGGAGATTCTAGTCCTAAATTCTACGATTAAGTTCAGCAAATGGGAGAAAAAAACTATAATGGTCCAAATGCTGCAGTCAAAAGTATTAAGCTCGACAAATTTCTGACGAGTCCTGGAAGTTAATACATAACTTTTTGTCGTGTCTTTTTTGTGGAGACAGAAACATTTCATCTACTGTACAGGTGGATTTCTTTGTTATTATTTTGTTTGACTGCTATAAGGTGTTGGCTGTTAAGGTAAATAGTGGTTAAAGATGGCACATGTTTACACTTTAAAACAAAGGCTTCTTTGTATGAAATGCTGCCTTTTTATTTGGATTTAAATTTTCAATTAATTCTAAACATGTTTTGTCATTTAATGAATTGCTTTGCTGGGCTGCATAGTAAAGGTGGCCGATTTATATAAGCTAAATTAAGTGGTAGATATTACATTGTCTTTATTCCATACTTGACTGATTGAACGAATGATCACTCATATTATTTTTTAACTAATAAATGTATTTATCAGAATTAACGCCTGTGTAATGTTTCTTCATAATTGTTGTATGATTTACAGTATTGTGTTGTATAACCATGATATATTCAATTCACTTTTACCAATACACACATGTTTATAGACATGTATATTGGGTTTATATATCTATTTTATGCACGTATTTAATTTTTTTACAACAGAGAAATGATATATATTCACATTTTGTCTGATGTTTTATATTTATGAACTCCTATTCGTACAAAGTCGACAAACATGATAGAACAATAAAAAAGACATGTCTGAGTTTTATTATTTAAAAAATCCTACAATCTCAGTCATCCTGGAAGCCTTATTGAGATTTCAGCAAAAAGATCTAACATTTTGAATTGGAGTAAATAAATATTTTAATCAAACATTCTGTGAATATAGTGTTTTGTGATTCAAAAATAGTTTTTAACCCCTTGATTTTAAATGGATTGTTCCTATCACTGGTTGTTGAAAACTCGCACGAAATTCTCGTATTTCATGAAATTCTTGCGAGAAAAAGTAAATAAAGAGAACACTAGATGGCCTAAAAAACTTTTTTTCCATCAAAAAATTGTATCAAACTTCCCATTCTTATCTCCCTTATATAATCAGTTGATTTTTTTGAGTTTTCTCCCTTGTGACCAGTTTATCCTCACAGTTTAATTCAAATCGGCACCATGTTCAATCAGCCCCCCAAACAACTACCTCTCAACAACAGTTACCTATAAACTATTTTTTCGCACAATTTCATGAACATGAGAATCTCATGCCAATGTTGAACCACTATGTGTATCAATAAAATCTTGTCGGGGTTAGGAACAGTCTATTTTAAAATCAGGGTGATGTAGTTTACAGTTTACTACAGTTGATAGCTGTTACTGGGAGGTGGCCGTAGTTAGCTGGTTTTAGCTGCAGTAAACTACTGACTGTATTTGAGAGTCAGTAGTTTTTGTTTTCGCTGGGCTCAACACGTTTTTTCGACATTTTTTTTATTATATATGGCGGCTGGTTCACCTAACCAGTTGCCTGGACTGTACAGAAGTGTATGGCCTGCCACGACCGGGATGTGATTATTTTGGGTAGATGGTTGTTGTAGTTAAAACGTGGTTTATATTGAATAGTGCTTATTGCTAACAGTTGTTGAGATGTAGTTCTTACTAGAGGTTGGTTGCGGTGCAGACAGGAATTCTAATTGCAGTCACCTCCAAATAACAACTACCTCTCAACTACAGCAACCTGTAAACTACAACCACCACCAGTAATATTTACATTTTCAGTTACAGTAAGTTATAAACAAGAGTGAAATGTAACGTTTTAGAGAGTGGCACATCTTCTCTTTGACAATTTGATTGAGAACATTTTAATCACAGGCCATTGGTCCTCCATCACTGATTATTCATGTAGATAATTGAACAATTTGAAACTTTAAGATAATTTGCCTGTTACAGTTTTGGGTTAAATGTGTGCACATGGTGGGAATAATTATTTATAAGAGCAAAAATAACAACTATGGGAATGAACAAGACGCCACTTTTATTCATACTGTAACAAATACTGTTAATTAAAGAACAATAAGCTCATGAAAGCATACTTTTGATATACAAAAAAAAGAAATCTTGGTATATAAATCTATTAACAACAGTTTTCGAGAATGTAAACCAAATTCATAAATCCTATTAATCTATCATACACTGTGCAGTACATCAACATTTTAATAAAGGCAGGTGCTCTTATTTAAAAAATATTTATAACAAAAAATTATAAAAAATATTATTTTTAAAATAATATGCACAAACCAAAATGAAACATGAATAAACATGAATAAAATACAATAATAACCTTATAAAGATGTTTTCTGCTAAAAGACATTTTGAACTTGCTGATATTACAACATAAAGTATATATCCTGGGACCAATATACACATGTGTATATTGATCCAAGATATATCTTAACTTCAGTCACAAAGATACTAGTCCTTTAAAAAAAAACATTCTATAACAGCCACAGCATAGCAACTGCAACAAAGTCCACACAAAATAGTTGTGTATCACTAAATAAGGTTTCATGTTGACAAAAAAAAAATAAAAAGAAAAAGGATAGATAATTATCATCCGAGGTATTATAAAGCAAAACTACTAACAAAAGATAATTTAATTACCCATCACAATGATAGGATCTGTACCAAATGAATCGTTGAGTTGAGCAAGGTAATTACTTTTCTTGAATTAAAATCACTTGATCCATCCAAACCATTTGATGTTTTAAATATACTTTATGATTTTATCTGCCATCTACCATCAGATTTGTTACCTTCAATACTATTGTTCTAGTACACAATATCAATACCTACAATTGGATCCAAAAAAGTAATGCTGTTTTTTTTTATTTCTTATCTATTTGTTATGCACATGTAATATCAAAAATACATGCTTTTCATTGTATTTTCATCAGTATTTTTTTCTCAATATGTTGAACATTGTAATCATGTACTGCCATCATTGTACATTACAGTACATTGTATATAATCTATTTAACGATGAACTATATAGTTAAAAGCCAATAAAATAAGTACACTGAGATATAAAAGTGGATTTCATAGTATGATGCCACATGTCGAAACTTGCTGGCTTGACACACGTAGTCACTCCACTGGGCAGTAAATCTAAAAGGCTCATTGATAACACTCATGCAGAACGGTCAGAATGATGATTTGTAACATCTCACACTGAACTACAATTAACTAGTCAAGTCATAGAAGCATTATGAAAAATTCATGTTAAATTGTGAACATCTGTGTGTATATGTGTAGCACTAATCCAGGTAAATTGACATTTAAAACTAAGTCAAAGACCAACATTCTTGTTCAGGTAGCGAGACAACAATGTCTGTAAAGAATACTTTATAAATAAGACTTTGTAAACATCTCAAGATAGGCCTGGTGCTGCTGATATAGTAATCTAGTTTTATTGTAATTTACAAACTATACAGAACAACAATGAAGTTAGTGCCAATATCCTGTAAACAATCAAAATACTTCACTTATAAACAAAAGCATGATGGCAAACATTAAATTAAGAGCCAAATTGGCATTCTAAAAAACATAAGAATGTTTTCAACTGTTCCTTGATGGCAAAACAAATATTCTGAGCAATAATGATGAAAATTGGGTGAGGCTGATTGTCTGCATCTACAACCTTCATTCCTGGTTCTGTATTTATTTGTGAACATATGTGACCATCCCTGCAAGTTAAAAAATTCTTCCATTTTCCTAAATCATACATAAAAAAACGCATACACTTTTCCCAGTAAGCAACAGTTTTGTTAAGCCCTGTATAAGAAATAAGATTTTGACTTGCATTGGATTCAAGCTGAACCATACATACAGATACAATCAAATATGGTCTTTATTTCCAGATAAAAGTTTTATAATTGTAATTTGGTAGAGCCTTGTTGATGCTGAATAGATTAATGAGGGCAAGATATTTTCATAGTTATCTGTATAGCAGAATTGTCTTCATGAAATATTCAAGAAATTGAAGTACTTGTATAATCAATTAATGAACTGAATGAATAACGACTATTAAAAGCAATTTTTTCAAAACAAAAAAATTACACATTTCATGATGTTTTCTGGGACTCTGTCCAATTTTAACCTCGTTTTCCACAAGTTACAGCCAACTTCTCAACATGAATTATCAACGATGGTGCATGTATGGCCCAAGATGCAATGCCTTCAATCAAATTGTCCCAGAGAACATATGCCATGCCCAGGGATCCAACTCAAGAAATATAGGTCAATAAACAAAACATATTTTTACCATTAAGTGACTTTGTTCCAGCTGACCAAGTGATTATAGTAAGTTATGAAGACAATGAAAATTGTTACCTCCAGACAGCTCCACTCATTTTCTGAAAGAGTAGACTGGCTTTTTTCTGTACTTTGGTCTTGCCAACAAAGCTCTCTACAAAATATACATAAGTTGAAAACAGAATCATAAAGTTGTCTAATTATTAGACAAACTGCATTTATGAAGTAACAATGTAAATATGTACTGTATTTATTTATCGATCTCAATCAACACCAAGTGCATTAGATTATGTGAACTATGATTTTTAACAAGAAACATACAGTAAATGTGTATAGTCACATAATATCGTATCAAGTTAACTGATTGTCATGAAAATATGATTTTTAACAGGTAACATCAACCTTTGTTTAAACTAGGTTGAATATATGCTAGAAATTGTTTGATTTATTCTTCTGCTTCTGAAGGATTAGCCTTCATTTTTATCTGTCCAAACATGAAGAAAAAATGATCAAGCAGTAAAACACAGTAATAATGAACTCAGGTGTACAGAAAAAATGGAAGTATTCATTTTTCCTGGACACACCCTTCTTTATTTCACTGATATAGATGTATTGAAAAATGGCATTCATAATGTAATAATGTAACACTATAACTGTGTTCTACTGTACTGAATATTTAAATGCAGGTCTTAGGTACATGAATCAAGTATGACTTTACTTATAATTTGAGACAACTGTCAAGACAGTTACAAATCAAGGAAATACATGTGTAGGCAGGTAACTCTGCACAGATAAGAAACTTTACCTGGTTTCCCCTCTTCAAATGATTGGATGTTCTGACAAATGAAATCTATTGGCTCTGAAATTATCCAGGATATTCTTTTAGACAATTAGATTTCTAAATTTGACAAAATTTAAAAAGATTCAACTGAAACTTACACATTACAATAATAATGTATAGAATACTGTAATATGATACAAATTTTCATAGTTACACCAGCAAGGGCTCGACAAATTTATTTCAGTCTACTCGTCCTGCAGGACAAACAGCTAAGAATTTTAACTGGTCTTACAGTAATTTCAACTTGGCCAAATTCTACTCGTAATTATGAGCAGACAAGTGTGTTGCATTATTGCCAGTCTATTCCTGTGTCCAGTATAATAGGACAATCACTGATAAGCTCAGCCCTTTTTACTACCAGCTTCCATAAGGTTAACATCTCAACAATGTTCAGTTAATATAGTTACAAATAATAAAAGTTGGAACACATTACAGTAGTTCTTATTTGTTATAAAAAACTATATAACAAAACAAAGTGAATTTGTAGAGTCCTGCCATCTAATATACCTTTATTAAGTCAATCATTCCAATAAAAAACTGTCCTCATCCAACAAACCATGTTTTGCACTGATGCAAATGAGAATGATTATTTGTACATGTATGTAAATAATCAATTAGAGGTATTCAAGTAAGGTAACTGGGTTTGATTTTTTCATAGGCAGCAGTTTCAATACTTCTTTATGAACAGGCCAAAAAGTGCAATGTTATCTTAGACTGATATTGTGCAAAGTCATCCTTTTTTCTGACCATTAAAAACTACCAGATCAATACCACACTCATTACTACTGCTTACCTTTTTTTCACTAGAGTTTAATGTCGCACCACAAGCAAGGGTAATTTGATGACTTTCCAGCTTTGACAGTGGAGGAAGATCCCAAGCTTACATCTGGGTAGACCCTTCAACCTTCCGTAAGCTAGCTGGACAGCTTCCCCACATGTGAAATTTGGTCTCAGGTGGAATTCAAACTCACAGCTGTGAGAGGCTAATAATTAAAACTCAGAGACCATATCCTCTCAATCATGTAGGCCCCCACTGCTTACCTAATTAAAACAATAAGAATTAATTTAAAATAATGTGAACAATAAGAATTAATCAATTTAGGGTGAAATAAAATGTACAATAAAAAGAAATGATTTTTTTCTGTACAATTTCATAGAAATTAAGGACTGTGGAGATAAGAGAGAAAATAAATGCCGAATGAGACATGTTAAATACCCCAAATGCTTGTTTGTATGAAATTTTTGAGCGAATATTTTTAATAACAATAGCAATTCATGTAACTACAAATAAAAATGTTATTCATTCATTCTGATTTACTGAAATAAAAAGCACTCCATACAGTTTATTTGATGCCAGCGATCATTATAGAACAGCTATTACCCATTTCATGCAGGGAAAAAGGTTAAAACAACAACAGAGTTGAGGAAAACTGGTAAGCTTAATACAGAGTACCTAGTTTAAATGTCCACCAGCAAATAATTTGAAATATTGTTGAAACAAGTATATACCCCCAAATATTTATCTATTTTACAAATAGTTTGTGCTTACACATTTAAATTTACCAGCATACCATTAAATAAATTCATAATCAAAGAAGATTATACAACTGAAGTGTACAAAAATGTCACATCCGAGTACCACTCAACTTTTTCTAATACATTGTCCTACAACAAAAAAAAGCCAATGTTTCTATTCATAAGTCTATTAACTCATAAAGTCATTCAGGGATAATGAAAAGGATCAAATAACTGCATGTTTTGAATACAACTGTTTTCAACATTTCAATTTCTTCGCAAAAATTACGACGACAAATTTACGACAATAAGGGTCAAGAACGCCATTTGAAGCTATATAGTGTGAATAGTCACCAGATAAATTAAAACATCTGAAAGCATTGTTTGAATTTTCTGGATCTTATTAAGGTACTTACATTAAAATTTACCGTATAATTTTAATGATAATAACATTGTCACTAACGCCGCCATTTTTTTGAAAATATGGTATGTACTAAAACTCACACGTTACTACGGTACGGCACTGTACGGTTGTAAAAAGGGTGTTTGGCAATATATGGATGAATGAAGACGAGTATGAAGTTTGTTATGCAAAACAATGAGGTTAAAGATGAAAAAGAAATAAAAAAAAACGTATTGATTATCAAATATTTGACATAATTGTAAAATTGCTCACCTACAAATGATATTTTATATGGAATAATGATATTATAACAGTTTATAAGCAAATGCAAAAGTTAGTGGGAAACGGTGAAATGTATAAACTGAACCAGTATTTGGAGCTGAGTGAGCTGTAATGATTGGCAACCGATATCCCAGTGTTAGCACTCTGGAATCTACCGGTTGGACAAGCTGCAGTGACTGACGTCAAGTTAATACATACAATATGAAAAGAGATTAAACAATTATCATAATCACAAACCATTTACATATAGAAGAATGCTTTGTTTGCATGTGACTTATTGTCTTTGAGGTTTAACGCCGTCTTTCTACAGTTTTTGAGTTATGTACGGCGACCGGTTCACCTAACCAGTTTTCCTGGACTGTATTCTAACCAGTACTAACGTTCCCTTCCACGAGGAGCCGACAACTTCTCCACATATAGAGGAAAAACGACATTTTTGTCAAATTTTCATGGAAGGGTATGACCTGCTGCGAACGGGATTCGAACCAAGATCTCCGGGTTACAAGTCCAGCGCACTAACCACTGGTGCACGGCCACGGCCCTCGTATGTTTTCCACAAGTGTTTATACCAGAAGTAGCACGCGCCATTATTTTTTAAATATTGAATTGTAAGCTCCGACATTTTTTCGAAAAACTATTCACTAAATTTGTGTACAAATGAAAAAGGTCGAATTTTGCAAACTATACGATGTTTCGTCTTTAAGAAAGTTTCTATTTTACCAGTAAAACATCGCTAAAACGATGAAGATATAGAGATTCGTTCTTAACTTCGTTAGGTTAACAGTTTGAGCGTAAAATCTACAAAATGATCGATTTTTGTTCTGATTTCGATCAATCTACGCACGTTTAAGAAGCATTCATGCATAATTTACACAACAGGCCACTCATAGAAGTAAATTTGTAGGCAGTCCACTGACCAATCATCAAAAAGCTGAACTCTATTTTTTATATCCTTAGTACATTTAACTTGAATTATAATGAGGTAATCAATTAGTTGTACAAAAAGTGATAAACTACAGAACAAACTTCTCATTTTAAAGTCAAAAGACAGATAACCACTTTTACCTTGGCCTTAAGGCGAACACGCCTTTTATATTGGTTAAATGTTACATACAAACTGACACACTTAAATATGTTCTGTCTGATTTACATGAAGAGCTGTACAGTAGATACTATTTATGTATGGACACAAAGACATGAACGATTAAGAACAAATGTATGAAACAACAGTGTCGTAACCGGTTAATGGTGAATGCGAATACATTGCTTACGGACAAACATTAAGGTTAGAGCAGATGGCCCTATTTATCTACGAGCTGTTTGTGACATTAAAGATGTTATACATGTATGTGTCACACTTCAGTGGTTCGTCTATTTTATTGAATTCAGTAAACTGAAACGATGAATGTTAAGAAAAAAATGCAACCAACCAATATACTGTTATCAGATCGCAATCGTCACCAGAGTTTGTATTATGATTTAAAACAGTGTTGCTAACTTAAAATATATGTGAACTTGTGTATGATTCAGGAAAAGTACATTTAGGTGATTCACGAAGGATAGTCGAGGGATGTTAAAGAATAGTTTCTTTGGTGTTTTAGGTAAATGGTTAATTTAATTTTCATGTAAGATCACAAAAGTAAAAGAATGTTAATTACGAAAACTATTACCGTCGTTCGCGTAAACCTTAGTACATGTACATAGTATTTTTTGGTTCGTCTCTACGTAGTTCTTATTGAAGTCTTTGATTTGTTTTGAGTAAATCAATATAATATCTAAAAAAATAAATTACTTATTGAGAATGACATACAATCTACAAATCAATAATGATACAAATGTATATCTAAGGTGCCTAGTTTACGCGAATAACTGTCATTCTTCTCATTATTTACATTGCTTTACTTCTTATTCTGCATCAAAATTAAAATAACCAATCATCTTAAAACAATATGTTAGTATATGATGTCTCAAAAGTTGTCTAATTATTTTTTTGATGATTTTTGTCGGTCTTTGCAGTATTTAATGGGACCGTAACTTCAAGCTAGCGTATGTGAAGAGTTTCTTTAAAAGGATGTAAAAAGGGCGTGGCAGCTCAATACGTACAGTCAGGATTGCGTGTTTATTTCTAAAAATTTAGTGACATAAAAAGTGAGTACAACAGTTGGAAACTATTGTCATTATCTAGAAGGTTCAGTGTTAAATCCGAATTAAGATGGTGAAGTGTGAAACTTGTAGGGACGAATTCCGTGTGAAGAATTTTTTATTTCAGCATGAGAATCCACGAACTTTCGTACAATTTCAGGTGGGTTACATTCATCATATTAAATCATTCATTATATTAATTTTATGCTTTTAATCATAAACTATATTTCGGCTATGCACTATGACTCAGTCTCAATATGTACGGTGTGCTGGCGATGCCATCGCAACGCATTAATGTTACGAACTAAAGTCGAAGGTACATCTGTACGAGGAATTTTAGATCGAGACTTGAATGATAAGAGCGCAATTTCATATGACCTTGCCCTTTATTTCAATATTTCACCGTTGATACATTCACAGTTTAAATGATTTATCTCTAAAGCCCTGACGGGACACCATACATTTGTCATAAATGATTTCATTCAGCGATTTAAGATTTTGATCCATTAATTCAGTTCTGGATATTGATTATTTATATCAACATTTTGTTAATGGATTTATAGTATTAGTTGTTATAATACATGTATATCATATTCTTAACAACATAGTTATTTAGTAACAAGTATTTCCTGCCTTAATTGGGCTAAATTTCCTATCTATGTCATGTTCAGCAAAACCGAAAAAACCTGCCTCACTGTTGAAGATCGATAATACATGTACAAACATTCTACTTCCGGATGGCTCAGGCTACCGAAATCATAATCAGTACTGAGATCCTGCCCCCCCCCCCCCTAAAATTAGTTAGAAAAGACTCAGGTGTGGAGGTTTTATATACATGTATGTGAACACCAGCTTGATGAAAGGCATTTTCAGGGTTGAATACTATTTGTAGTTAACTCTCGTAATAGTCACATGTACTCTGTGACTGTTTGGTTGCTGGCATCACGCTCAGATGAGAATAAAAGATTATTAGTGCATACAACGTAACAAAAACGCACACAGAGTCTCCTAATGTCCAAAATGATAGCGTTGACATCTGTCTTGAAACGTTTGACCTTTGTCATAAACGAACCACTAGCAACAATGTTTAATCACAGCCAATATCGTTTTTCTTATATTTCAGTTTGGTCATCAGAAAATCTATCTTATATGGCGGATATTGTGGGCATTATATCATATGGTAATGATAATCTATACGGGTATCAGGTCGGATATATGGGCAGGAGATGATGAGAGTCAATACATAAAATGGTTCATATTCCTGACATTCTGGGCGTATTTTATTCTCACTGTTTCAACCATAGTTGATGCCATGATGGTCACTTTTGTATTCGCCAAACGCCCGGATATACGAAATGGTAGGCACACACCATTCGGTTAAAATTACACACGAAGACTCAAATTAAAATTAAGTTTGCTTGCCCTTTACCGACCGACCGTAAAAAATATTGCCGAAATCTAAAACATTTTTTTTATTTTCTTAATTTCACCAATAAGATATTTCCGTGCTTTATCTCACTTTAGGTGAAAAAAAAAAAGATCACTGAATAAAATATAATATTTCTCCGACCGCCCTCTAGGGTCGGTGAAAGGGCAAAGAATTTTTTTTAATTTCGGCCTAAGGCACAAACTGACTTAGGTACTAATTAGCGACATATTCATCAACATTGTTTGGGTATGAAGTCCACGAAATAATCATAGTAAATGTATATATATGGTACATTTAGTAGATTAGCAGTTTAGCACCAGCAGAAAAGCATGATTTAAGGAAACCTGCAAACTGTCATTTCGTCCGTCTAGTAGCTAAAACAACTTAATACTGTTCGCATTTTAATAGAATATTTTTGCTCAAGCAATTTACTCCGTTCGTAAGGCTATACTTCTATATTTTTTTTATAAGGTTCTGGCGATTTTCTGCCATGGTACATGAGAGCAAATTGGTGTATATGGAACTTGGGCAATGTCGTCAGTGTGACCACATCTTTGGCTTACTGGACTCTGGTATATAATGGTAAGTAATAAATTATTTACAAAGACTCAAAAGATGATCTTTATTATCTTCTAGCTTTGAACAAGACAACGCGTTAACTTTATTCAACAATGTGTTATGTATATTGCTCTGATTTTATCAGTGCATCAACATTGATCATTGTTTTATCTCCTCAACAGGGAGGAGTTCAATTAAATCCAATTTCAGTTTATTGACTTGTCTAGTAAATAATTGTCATTGTTCTTTGTCCGCCTCATGTGACTAAGCGTTTAACCATGATTTATAAACGAATCAAATGATTAATTCAGTGGGTAAAACGCATTAACTATTGCTCTCCATCAGTGATACATTACAATGTAAAGGTTGTCAATTTTCTGCGAAATTTAAAAGAGCGGGTTAGAACATTTTGGAAATCACAGAACAGTTGTGACACAAAATGACTGAAAATCATAACTAAACTACTATCGTATATTATCCCGAACTACAACGTGAAAAACACAATCTAAAGACACTTTAATCAAATGTAAATAAGATAAAAAGAATTAAAAAGGACAGAGAGGCCTACAATATGCTTCATGCATCTAATTTTCTTTCAGGAACACAACCAATGACGATTACCAACATAGTTACTCACATCGTTAATTCGTTATACGTGTTCCTCAATCTCAGTGTTACCGGAATACCGAAAAGAATCCTTCATTTCTGGTCCTCGATTCTCGTCGGTATTACATATGCATTATTTACAGTAATTTATCACGCGGCTGGGGGAACCAATCATTTCGAGCGCCCGTATGTGTATTCGGCGCTTGATTGGCGGAAACCAGGATCCGCCATTTTGTATAGCGCCATTGTGTGCTTCGTTGTTGTTCCAGTCGTTCATGCGGTCATGTTTGGAATCCATTGCCTCAAAATGTTCATTTACAATAAATGTGAGTGCTGCGAAAAGTCGAATGAAAGTGATAACTCAACTACTGTGGAAATGAAGAACCAGTACCCATATTAAATAAGTAATGCACAGTTTTATTAAAGATCTAAAAATCATTACTAGTGTAACATTTTCAATGAAGTTTCCAGATTCAAACACAAGTTGTTAAAAGAAAAAAAAAACTCCAAGAAGGTCAATTGAAATATCACAATACTGAAGAAACTTTTGTTTCGCAATTAATACAAAATGTATGTTTGTCTTTGATTTTATTGGACGACAAGCTTTTAAAGTAGAAATGTTTATTGATCTAAAAACCAAGACGTCAACTATGAGAAACATTAGTGTATTCGAATCGATTCGATTTGAAAAGAAGAGTAATTAGAAAATCATATTAGTTAGTTTAAATCTGAATTAAAATTGTTCAGCTGGACATGCATATTGGTCCGATTTTGTTAATTTTATATATTAAATTATTTGCCACACATTTGTAATTTTCGTGTTTATATTCCTCAATGTATACTGGTATTTATAATTAATGAATACATATTACACATTTCAAGTACCCTTAATGTCAATTAAGTTGTTACAGTTGACACTAGTTGCGTCACGATCTGTTTTATGATCAATTGGTGTGTCAACAGTTTGACATTTACATGCATTTCATCGCTAATTGTTTTTTCTGTCAAAAAGGTAAAATGGACAACTATGTTCATAAGGTAAGCATTTTAAAAAGCTATAACGCTACTTGTTTGGTCCTTGTCTCCCTTATAAAATGGAGAGATGTGGTTGAGGAAATGTCAAGAAGGAAACATTTTAGGAGGAAAACCATTATGATATATATATTTCAGACTGAGTAGCGGAGAAACACGTATAAATTACAAACAATGCGAGGAGTGTCTACGAGATATCATGTATTTTTTTGCTTATGGAAAACACACGCAATTATAATTATCAAAACAAACTTAATCCGATCCCTAACTAGTCAATCACAATTCCTCTGACATAGTGAATAAACAAAACAAAACAAAAAACAACAGCAACAACAACAACAAAACAAATCAAGAAACTTGAAATGTGGTGCCTTCAGCAGTTCAAAATCGCCTCAATTGATCACATTCTAAATTTCTATGCAATCATTCATTCAGAGTTTTGTTTTTTCCAATTTGTTTTTTCTCTTATGACGAATGCTTATTCTCTATAATCATTCAGCCGATTCTGAGAGCTGGAAGCTTTAAATTTGCTTTGTTGCACAACTAATGAGAATCTATTGAGAAAAAAAATAGCATAATTACGACAAAGTTCACATAATTAAGAAGCAAATCTTATAAGACACATATACCGGTATATGTGATGTTTTACATGCACCGAAAGCTGAGGGTTTCATCTTTAATTTAATGTGTAAACGAATCGATGGTCAAAGAGCATGAAGCTGGGAACGTTAAATCAATTACGCTTTCTCAATTTCGGCGCTAGTGCCGGCATTTACGTGTACATATTCCGGTACAAAGTGAGTCAGACTTTTGTCGGTCCATGATAGTCCCGGGTTTTATTCAGGCCTCGGTCTAAAATAAACTGGTTCCGTTTGACTCAATACCTTATTGCACTGCATCACGAACGGGAACCAGTTTAACTGCGGTCGGGATCTAGTAGTTATGATTTTTTAGAAGACGAATAGGTTAAAACACAGAATCAATCAGGTATTAGTAAACATTAAATTATTTTTCGCCTTTTCTACATTTTGTATGAAACACAATTAGGTTACCTTGTTTTTTTCCCACAGACTTTTATGCAAACCAATAAACAGAACGCGACTGGCGTAAATTACAGTAAAAACACGGGTATAAAGACCATCTTCGGTACCAAAAAATAAAACGGTCTTAATATTGATATGGTTTCACTATCTATTGGAGATATAGAAAAGTGGACTGAAAATAAATGTAATACGGTAGTTGCAAAACCTAATTGTGTTTCAAAGAAAAAGTAGAAAACAGCGAAATTGTGTCGTCCTAAAGGTATAATTGAAAAAAGTTAAATGTTAAATACATGTTTTTATGTCAAATATGTAAAACGATTAAACAAGTGTAAGTTCGCATATTACATCATCATATTTCCATCTTACTGATCAACATTTTACCAAATTAAATTTTGTACATTCTCCTTAAATTTGGCCGCGGCCGTGGTCAAGTGGTTAGTGCGATACTTGTAACCCGGAGATCCGTGTTCGAATCCCGGTCGCGGCAGGTCATACCTTCTATGAAAATTAGACAAAATGCCAATTTTCCTCCATATGTGGAGAAGTTGTCGGCTCCTTGTGGAAGGGTAAGCTAGTACTGGTTAGTATACAGTCCAAAAAACAGGTTAGGTGAACCGGTCTCCGTTTATAACTGAAAAATTGTTGAAAAACGGCTTTAAACTCCAGTCACATTAAAACAAACAAAAGTATCAGACATGCATACATGACAAAGTCTGATATTTGATCATGCTGTTAGTATCCAGTCCAGTAAAACTGGTTAGGTGAACCGGTCGCCATATAGAACTGAAAACTTGTAGAAAAACGGCGTTAAACACCAGAGACAATATGTCACAAAACAATTAAACAATCTCATTAAATTTGTATGCTTACACTTAATCTTAGTCTTTGGTTGTTTACAATGAAATCATTCAAAGCCTTTACACGTTCGGCAGCATACGGGTCTATAAGAAAGATCTTCAAGGCATTCCGAGTATTGTGAGTTGCTTATGTTTCTTATAGTTTCATATCATCCGTGTCGGTAAGGCAGACAATATGAAAATCTCCACTGAATTGAAGGATTTGTTTTCCGGGAATCTGATTAATTTAAAATTACGGTCAACAAAACTCAAAGATTCAAAACTTGAGCAGTTTTCTCAAGCTTCACTTTTTTTCTAATATTTTTGAATAGAAGACCATAAGTAACGGAAGAGTATCCGTATATATGTTCTCCATTTCTTAGAACGTACAACAAAACCTTACAATACCGAGTGTAATAGCTGATAAAATAATTTAAGAACAATTTAACAATACGTATACATACAGCACAACCTCTCCAGAGCGGTCCTCTCTGGGGCAACAAAATCTCTTCGATGAAAGCATGATTTATTTCTCACTCTACGATTTAACTAGTAATTTAACCTCTGAAGATCAACAACCTCTCAACAAAAACAACATAATTTTTCTTCTCCCAAAGGGTGTTGCTTTGGAGAGGTTGCACTGTATAGTGTATTATACATGTAGTTCCACCTTATCGACTTTTCCATTACAATATTAAATATACATATAGTCCTAAATGCCTCTTAGTATCACACCTTGATTAATGGATATTTATGTATAGTGCATGTGGTACGCAATTATCCCCAGATACAGAGTTATACATTCAACGCTATGACCGTAAATTTAATACATGTACATGTATATAAAGACCACCCATGGGATAATAGTCGGAATTAATATCGAGATGACGTCATTATCAAAGTGAAAACCATGCTCAAATAAGTGGTATACATATTGAAGTGGTCTTTAAGTGAGGCTGTACACTGCTCTCAACGTCCGTTATGCACCATCGGGTTAGTTAATTTAGTCGCTTAGACATTAATGTCGTTCTCTGCGTGTATGTGTGCTATGTTAGGTCTGGGCTTGCTTTTCTTGACTTTAAAACACGACATCATACTATAAAATTCATCTCGGAAAACTTTGCCAATAATGACGTAAATGTAGAAGTTGAGAGCGAAATGAAGAAGAAATGTTGATTCAACAACATTTCTTATAAGCCAGTACAGATAGAATTTATTCCACGTACGATCTTCTTCTTGAACCATGCATTGTTCACCAGTGGGAAACAGATGGATTATCACGTAGGTAATTGACACCGGTAACACACATATAATGAAATAGAAAGACGCAAACAGTAGAAGTCTTGAATAAGCTGTCGTTTTATCTCGTCCGCTTAACTTAATGTTATAACTGTTTTGCAAGTTGAACTGGTTTCTAGACTGTATAACAGCCCTAATTACTCGTATGTTTAACACAAGTACGGCGATTGGAACTATCAGAAAATATAAGGTTTCTGAAACGTACGACCATATACTCCACACCGAGCCTTGTCCTCCAAGGAATGCTTCATCACGTGGTGAGCATCCGTAGACCTCATCATAAGTATAAAAATACGCTTGTATCGATGATGAGGCAAACGACAAACACGCAAGTCCAATGGACACGTATACGGCTCTTTTGGTCGTGCATAGTTCACTGCGTTTAAAAGGGTGACAAAGGGAGATGTACCTTTCTACTGTAAATGCGAGATATAGCAACGGATCAAGATACTGCACGAGGTAAAAAATCACAGGAAACAATTCACAAACAACTGGATAATCTAACAAAAATACTTTCCAATATTGTTGTAAATCTAAAATCACTTTACATGCTAACACGGTGAATTGGGCGGCAGCCAGTATTGCCATGTAGATCCCGGATGAATGACGCATGGACGGCCGTATCCATACCAAGAAAGCTAAAATATTCCCTGGAAAACCGAGGGAAAAAGAAACTATGCTTAGATATCTACTCATCTTTACAACGATATAACTGTAGGGGTGTATGGCTGTTGTACAGTTTGGCGACGCTGTTGATAGTGTTAGATTTTTGCCTACTAGTCCGATGTCAGCTTCCATTTCTGAAACAAACATGTAATGGTATGCGACCAGCTCTGATACATTACTTCAAGATATACCCAAATCTAACAGATTAATAAAAGCTAAATCATTTTTATTATTGTAATCATTTTCAGTTAAATTCTTGGCAATTTTAGAATTGAGCTTCATTGACGATTCATTGCACTTTGATCGTTATACGATTTTTTACAATCATGAAGCAATTTTTACATAACTAAAATATAACGAAATAGTCCGAAAAATCATAATCTAATAATTATATTTATATCTAAGTATTTTACATTTATTTATAAAACATTTGTATAAAACAACACTTTACCGGATATCAATATAATTATCTCCCTCCCGTCAGCGGAAAGTTCCTTTCAGTCGGAAACCAACAACATAATGGCATTAAGATGGTTCATGGCCGTAGCAACAAGCAAGAATATTCCCAAAGGCATTTAGTGTAGAGGAGCGTTAGTCCACAATTTGCTATGATTGTTCGATATTTAATTGATATGCTATACCACGGACAATCTATCAGTCCGCCTGTTAAAAGCGGAACATCAAATTGAAAGTAACAAATTGCTTGATATATCGATAATAAACGCCATACATCATATATGCAAACACTAATTGCATTGTAAATATTAAATCTGCAATGGTTACGTTGTTAAACGTTAGCTTATAATATCCAAACGACTTATCAACATACAACAAATAATCACCAGGATTGAATTACGAAACACTAGTTGTAAGACCATATTCTTGCGCCAAACTACATTGAATAAGTTTTTTAAAGACTCTACGTAGATGACATTCACAAAGGTCCATCACTAAACATACACATTGAATTAAGAAAAGCTATTAGCGCCAAACACCCTGACTGAGTGTCCAAACCACTTGAAGAATGAAATACGCAGACTTTAATGTTACGAAAATTTAATTATTGAACATACGATTTTATTGATAAGTGTCTGAGGTAATATTAAACATTTTGCTTATAAGCTGTTAACAGTAAATCGATCTATTGATTTTAACAATATTTACCTTGTCATAGCAACTTACCATTGAACAGGCGGAGCAGGGTCAGTCTTTTTTTATTTTAAATACATTTATCTTTTTTTTTTAAAACAAATGGTTTATTTGCATTCATCAACGTAGTCTGGATGTTTTCAATGTCATGTATCATACATGATACACCCTTCTTATCACTTATCCTAAAGTCAACAAATAAAATCCACGAGAGAAGAGGGCAAAAATATAAAATCAGAGAGAGGTATTGAAATTGTACATGATACAGAAAAATGGAAACAAAATGAAGAGCAATTTTCTAATATATGCATTGGGAATTTTATTAAATTTAACACAATCGTGTTGCATTCCTAAAACTTACACGTATGATGAAAATTTATAAGTTATCATATTTATCAGACAAATGATACACGTGATATTTTGAACGCTTGAGGGACCTCCTTTGTTGAGAGGTTATGATCTCTGGCTAGTAATCACTAGCCCCTCACTGCTGTGAGTTCGAATCCCACCGGAACCAAAAGAAATGAATAAAATAAAATTTCACGTGAGGAAGATGTTAAGCTAGTTTATAGGAGATCGGTGGTTCTTCCCAGGTATACGCCAAGCTGAAATCTCCCTTCATCCTTAAAAATGGAAAGTCGCTAAATGGTCATTGCTGTTGGTACCGTTTTGTTAAACAGAGACAAGATCCACAGATTGTCACTCTATTCGAGACCCTGTATTCTGACTACATTGTAGATTTCTTCAATAGGTTTTACCAGCTGGACTACAAAGGTCTGTGTTGTGTATTTAATATAAAATACTAAGTTGTGGTTCTATCCATAAATTTATTTTATTCTATATTTACAATGTCCTATTGTAGTGTCCAACACCAACTACCAATATCTGCATGCATCTAGTCTCTATCATTACCAAGTCTAACCAATGTATACAGGAATTTCCCTGACGCAGGTTTCTTGTGTCCCTGACGCGATATTCAGTCGAGGGACTCGCATTGAGAGTGACCACCGCATCCTCGGGACTCCTTCCGACTCGGAATTTGTCCTTGGCATTTCCTGTGTAGGAATCCACAAGGGACCCCTAAAATGTTGGAGATGGGAGTCCCGGGGACTCTCGGGTGAAAAATCTCAGGGAAAACCCTGTGTATAGTACAGTTCATTGTGTACATGCCACGGTCTGTCAACACCTAAGGACTGGTTTTTAAAAAAGGACAGCATTCTATAAAATTCTGGTCTCAAATGACCATGCAAATATAAAAGCAAGCTGACAGCAAATTGGAGTGTGGAAATATAATCGTATTAGTTTATACTGAAAGTATGATTTCCTTTCCTGCTCCAGCTTTCCTGCTGGTGAAACCTGATATAAAGAACGTTAGTGGTGATGCACCAGCAATGTATGTTTAGCCTTATTCATTACATTCGCTTCTACCGCTTCCATTTGAGTTGAAACAATTTCTGAAGTAATTCAATGTCCACTCAAACACGTATGTTTGACCAGAGCACACAAAATGGAATCAGTCAAAACAGATTGTGTAATCAACGACCAAAATTATCAGAAAGAGTTGTCCTGTAGCGAGTA
Source organism: Lutraria rhynchaena (assembly GCA_008271625.1). Lineage (NCBI taxonomy): Eukaryota > Metazoa > Mollusca > Bivalvia > Venerida > Mactridae > Lutraria > Lutraria rhynchaena. The sequence goes on along the minus strand of VIBL01000146.1, from coordinate 527,355 downwards.
GGCCGCACCAAAGCATATTGTTACATATAAAAAGTTTAACCTGACGGAATGATGAACACAAGACAGTTGGTCACATACACAGATAATAATATATATACATTGTACTATCTATAATAATGCATGTATATTTAATATCTATACTACCGCAAATGCAAAGTGATGAAACTTGTAAGACATCGTTTTGAGATATTGCATGGAATGGCGCTTAAATACCAATGCAGGCTCCTGAATTTCCTGTGGGAAATTTAAATAATTGTTTTCTAATGAAAACAGTCATTCTTTTAAATTGATGTAGCCATGAAAATCATTAATAAACGTACATTAAACAAATTAAAACAACGGTAATTTATTTCTACTTTGATAATGGACAGGGAATATAGGGAATGACAAATATAAATTATACAGGTGAAAAATGTTATGTTTCTTGTTTGCAAAGTTCACACAGCTGTCTCTTTTTTATCTGGTGTATGGAAATAAAATCCATCGATGAATCTACCAATTCTACCATCTGCGTCAAGCTTCATTCACTGACAGGGATCACAAAATATGTGTAAACATAATCTGTGAATGTGGACAAAATAAGACTAGGCTGTTTATAAAAGAACGACAACCTCAATGCCTACATTAAGACATTTGGCGGCATTTATCTCTCGTCCGACAACCTATTGTTTGTTCAGTGTAGGTATAATTTAGTGTAATATACAATAAGACAACTGAACAAGCGCTGGTTTTGGGGGCGTCGTATAATATGGCAAATATAAATAAAAAAAAAACGTCAGTTATGTGCTGATTGTGTCCATTTTATACATAAACATCTAGACTTTACGCTCCCCCTAACTAAAAATCTCGTATCCGCCCCAGCTGAAAGCCACTGTTAAGAATGTTCAAGGACGAAAGTGATAATAAAGCAATAAATGACACTAGTGTATCGTAGGTAAATTTTGTAATCATCTAACGATTTTTATCAGCAACTGGATACTTTGAATAGACATCCCTGTTCATCTGATTGGTAAGCACATTCGAACATTTCGGTGCCGTCATGTATACTATTAGTGGGACCGTGTCTGTAAAACCGGACCATACCAACCTACTTAAGCTTGTTCCTTTTTTCGAAACACGTTAAAACATCGAGGCTTCTCTATATCTCCATTACTGGTATATGTTTTATTTTTAAATGTAACTGTATTTAACACATACAGATTTCATACATACAATTAATGCTGTTAAGTTTAGAATATCTGAGAAGATCAACGTACCATGAGACACTGAACACTTTTAGTTGTATCCAGCAGTAATTCAGACGGTTGTGTTTGTCCAAAAGTCACTCGCCGCCACCAACAGTTTTTGGGGTTAAAATACATCTATTTACGGCTTTATCACATAATTTATTAATCATTTAAAGCTCAAAAGTATCACACTTTCATCAAAACCAGTCGTCCGATATGTACTATACTCCAATATATTCAATGAATGTAGAAGAGTGTGTGGTATCCAATGTACGGAATACACACGATCTTTGTAACTAGTAAAAAATTTACGCTCTAAAGTTCAAAAGAGAGAAAAAAAGGGAAATCCTTAAAATAATGGGGTTTAATATCTAAGCGAGGAAAAGAATGTAAACCAGTACAGTACAGCCTCAATTAAATTGTGATAACAAAAAAAACGGGATCAGGGCATTGCGAGTTTATAAGTACAGTAAAAACATTCATTCATCATATGTACGATAATATCATTTTTATAAATTACAGTCAAACCTGTGTTTGTGAGCAGCTCTGAATAAAGACCACCCTGTGAATAAAGGTCATTCTTTGAAAAACCGTCACTGATTATTTAGAATAATATGACCACCGAATAAAGACCACCTGTCAATACATGCCACATTTTGTTTTGCCCAAGGGTGGCGCTTGTTCACAGGTTTTACTGTAGTATGTTATAATAAATTAATCATTATTATTTGATGTTGACGTTTGACTGATGCTAATCACAGAAATATCTTGATATTAAGCCATGACGTTGTTATTGCTGAGTCAACTTATATACCAGCTATAATAAATTCGTCGGCGTCTGAATCTTAATGTCACGTGACCGTACAAAATCAATCTATGTTATTTATAGACCTTTGCAGCGAAGACTGTGTTGTACAATTATAATTATACGTCTACATTATAAAGTAGGAGTGGGAATTATAAATGGATGTTAAATCTCTTGTTGCGAAAACCGTGACACAATATCGCTTGATTGATGTTTCATTAGGACTATCGTTTTGCATAAATTGTTGACTTAGTGTTGTTGTTTGTACTGTAGACGCGTGTTAACGCCCGAGCAGCCAGACAACATAACATAACATACACTAAGGCCAAGTGAGTGTGTTAACTCAGTGAATGAGATTTTAGGCCGTATTTTTATGCGGATGTCACTTGTATTGAATATATTCGTTTGATTGTTTCCTGTTAAACTGAAAGGATGAGTTCAAGCGATTGTAAGTATATTAATTGAATTTGGACTTAAATATGTACATCATTTGTTTAAATTCATCAAATACATATGAAACAGTGTTCAACACTGTCGTGGTTTCTATAAAACCTTAGTACAAGTATAATTATAACAACAAGTTTACTGACTATCTAGTCTCAATCGTAACTGACCGGGTCAAAACATTTAATGAGAGATCTTTAAAGTACACATTGTTATAAGTATTCCTATTTCAAATGTTTGGGTTTAGATTAAATCGGGTATTTTGCAATCAGAACATCGTTCGACAAATGAACGAAATCATTTGAGCCTTATACTAGGGGGGGGTTACTTTATATTATCTTATTATACATTCAGTGTGTTTTACATATTTACCTTTATTCGCTATTGCTTCTTGTTTTTTTTATAGATAACGTCATCAAAAATAACGTCATATTTAAAGCGGTGCCGCTTAGTACACTGGTCCCGTGGCACCAGAAACACGCGACTAGTTCCACGGGACCGGTGCACTGTTCAATGTCTTAGAAATGGTTATGTCGCTTATGCCTTAACTTTTACTAGGGACTCTTAAACTCTCTTGAAAACATTTATCTTGCCGTCTAAAACAATCTCCTGTTATCTGATCTTGTTTGCATGTAGTTCTAAATTGCCAGTAGTTCTGGATTCCATAAGATATTGATTAGATAATGTATTCCTCAGGTAGGTCATGACCTCTTCACTTCTTTGGTATGATAAACATGCATGGCCAGAGATTTTACATTAGTCATTACCTGGCATGACATGCATACATTGTAATCCAAGATCCAATTATTTATTTACAGACTGCTTCTTCCGATTGTAGTTATTTATGGAAGAAGCTAAGGGAGAAAATATTGCTATCTTTCTCAGAAATAAATGAATAACGGTAAGGCCGCGAAACTTATCTGAAATATGAATTCCAACTAAGGGAGATAACGAATACAGAAAAAATAATGAATGGATTTTGAGTTACCTCCCTTGGTGTTAATTTTTTATCCAATGGAATTAGTATTTGTTATTTATTTTAATTATTCTGAACGCATCATTTTTTCCAAAGAAAAAATAAATAAATAAAAATAATATTTGGTATAAATTATTTAGGGATAAATAAGCTTTAATAAGAAATTAAAATCAATCAAATTCTTGACTGAGGTAGGGTTAAACCAGCTACTTTTAGAACGTATCATATTCTTTAATCCACTTCAATTTAGCCTGGATACGCTTGTAAGGCACTGCAAGGACTCATACTATGCATGTAGTAAAGGTCTTTGGTCATGGGAAAAAGGGGCCATAATGACATTTTATTGATTGTTAGTTTTTGATTTGGATTAAAAGTACAGTTTTCCACTTATTAATAAATATCATAAATTCATGAATCTGCCAAGCATTTACATTTCTTCAATAAATTGTATTTATAACATCATGTAACAATATAGACCTCCAATTATAAAACATTAAATTCAGATTGTGTGATAAATTATTTTTTTTTTTGGTGAAATACACTGGAGGTATGTTAAAACACCATTCCTGGTTTTCATATCAAAAAAGCAAAATACTGCAAAATATTTAATTCTTCATACACAAAAAAGATCACTGTGTTCGCGATTGATCTTGGAATAGTACTGATTATGTTCCCTTATTGTAACTAAAATATAATTATGGTACTGAACATGGTCTATTGATTTGGCGTGGGATATCAGTGAATCTTTCTTTATCGATTAAGTCTTTATTATTCTTCAGATTTAAACATCAACAAATATCCGGAGCAATATCATCTCGTCATTTTTTATGTTCAGTTGTTCAACATTTACAACTTGTTTGTCACAATTGGACAAGTGTTTTATCTATGGACTGGAGATTCAAGGGTCGAATCCACAGGCAGCAGTAACTGACCTGTGATGGTAAAATTGTAATAAACATAAAACTCAATTGACATGAAAAAAAATTGTTATAACTGTATACTATAGGAAGACATATAAATCTTTGATGTGGTATGAATATTTTGAAACAAAGTTGAATACTGGTCCCAGGTATAGAGTGTGATGAGACGTACTTGTTGGGTTTTAACGACTTCTTAGTTTAGTAAAATTACCCCCCCCCCTTCGTTATAAATTGACATTTGCTAATTAATTATTCAGCAACATAAATACAGCTTTCTATGGTGTAAGTATTTTTCATTTGCATGTCAGTGATGGAAAATTAATGAATGGCTGCAACACCCATATAAATTTTAATTAGACTTATTGACAATTGAGAATCCAATATCACTTGAATAAGTTTTTCTTCTGTTATTAATGTGAATTGTAGGGACGGCCTTAAGATTTTTCTGCATTCGTTTTATATTTATACCAATCCTATATTGACCAATCAGAGAAGAGCTAGTAAGATGTGCATATATATATATAAGAAGTGTAGAGCCTATTTTGATTAGTGGTAATCCGGTTCTAAGAACGAGCAGATCAAGCTAATTGATACATTATCATTATTATTGTTGATATTGGTGCAAGAGCATTTCTAGGATTTTGGTCAGTGTAATTGGGAGCCAGAACATTCTGATTGTAGCATATGTACCATGACAGATGTCTCTGCTCTCTAATACATGTACCGAATCGTATCTCTTGTATATATGTTTTATATTGCCTCTGGTGCTTGTCTGGGACTTCGGTCAGTGCGCATAAGGGCTAGATCCTCTTGATTGTGGCGTATGTACCATGACAGAGGTTTCTATTCCCTAATACCAGTACCGAGTCGTGGGCAACTCCAGTACAATATCTCAGTTTACATTTATTTTTGTCTAAATTGAATATATGTCACTCGATTTTACTTGATTTATAAATTTGTATTTGTATTTGTAACATTGTATTTGTTCAAATATTTCAAATCATTGTATATTTATTTATATTGTTAAATTACTTATTACTGTATATTGAAAGTCGTTTTGTAAATTAATGCTATTGTTGCTTGTAGGACTTAAAACACGTTACTGAATTTTTGGTGGCAGCAGTGGGATGATTCACTATGATTTATTATCAGTTGAATAATCCCCTTAAAACAATATCAGTTGGATAATTGCATTAAAACATTATTGGCGATTTTTTTTTCGCTTAAGATATTCATTACTAGTTTTGTCTTTTAAACAGTTCATTTAAATTATTATAAGAGATAGGCTAGACAAGCTATCCCGAATCCATACCTTCGTAATTATGGTTTTGAAATACGAGACAGACTTTGAACGGCTGCGCTCTGAATTAGAACAAATTAAGTTTGAAAATCGACGATTGAAATTGGAAAATGAGATATCTGGCTTAGAGAGGGAACTAACTAGTATGTTGCCAACATCAACACCATACACACCAAAACAATATTTGACCAACAGCCAAGACCAAGGCTTGTATTCACGAGGTAGAACACCCTCAAAGAATGACAATACAAGACTTGGAGCATTATTCACACCAGAACAAAAATATTCGCACAAAGCACACTATCCTCCAGATGGGTTTGTTACGTATAAAAGAAAGTCTAGGGAAGCCAAAGAACAGAAAGGTGGTGATCATGGGACGAAGAATAATATCATGTGAAACCAGCTACATATGACGGAAGTGGGTCTTGGTTAGACTACAAGGCGCATTACGAAGCTTGTGCCGAGATATATAAATGGTCATACTACGAGAAGGTAGATACTGGCTGTATCGCTACGTAGGCAGGCTCAGGTCGTATTTGGAAACTTAGCGACAAAGTCCAATGATTACGATGAACTAACACGAGCATTGGAAGAAAGGTTTATGCAGCCAAACTAAACGGAGCCGTATCGACAGGAGCCATCAGAGAATCTATCCAAATTGGCTCAGGATATCAGAGGGCTAGAGAATTTGGCTTATCCCACAGCACCTTCTGATTTGCGAGAGACACTAGCTAAAGAACAATTTATTGATTCATTGCATGGTTCAGAGTTAAGGATCCGAACAAAACAAGCTAGACCTACCAACCTGAATGAAGCAGTCAGACATGCTGTGGAGTTGGAAGCGTATGAACGAGCTGAAAGACGACGGGGTTTGGAATTTGGATAAGGTATTGGCAACAGGTTCAAACACCAACAACATGGAACAATCAATGCAGAACGATTTAAAGTCTCTTAAAGAAGTTGTTGATTGTCTACAAACAGAATTTCAGAACTTGTTGAAAAATAATAATAATCAAACAACATACAGTCCGCCATTTTGGAGTCAGTGTGCGTGGGGTCCTAGGTTTAGACGCCAAAATTTTTGTGGTAAACGACCATTCCACAATCAAAACTTGTACAATCAAAGACCATATCGAAATAGCCCCATTTTCGATAGTACAACATCAAGGCCATGAACAGTCGCAAATTTAAAAAAAAAGTTAATACTTCCTATTTTAAAGGCTCAGGGTTATATACAAATGCATTAATTAATGGTCACGAAGTGAGTTGCTTAATTGATACTGGTGCAACACTATCCTTGATTTCAATAGGTGTTTGGGACATGGTTATGGAATGCTCCTCGGACCTAACACCATGTACCAAAGAAATATTGTCTGCATCTGGAGATGCCATTGACATTATTGGCCAAGGATTGGTACATATAATTATAAATGGTGTAAATTGTGAAAGAAGTGTAACTGTAGCCGCGGTAGAGCTGGATGTTATCTTAAGATTAGATTTCTTAAAAGATAAGCCCGGGCAATTGGATATTGTGAGTGACACAATGTTTTTATGCGACAAGGAGCGTCCCTTGACATATGTCGGTTTTCTGGGCTGTTAAAGAATAGTAGTGTCAGAGAAGGTGGAGATTCCAGCTATGACAGAAAAAATTGTTTCAGGAAAAGTTTTGACCAAGGACATACTGAAAGAAAAAATGTGTTTGATAGAAACAACGGAAAGATCATTTGGAAAAGGTAAAAGTGTTGTCGCGAAAAGTTTAGTGCAAGGTTGACAGAAAGTACCTTTGCGGATGATGAATGTGACTTACGAGGTCCAAACCATTTACACTGGAACGCATGTCGCCACTGCAAGCAAAGTTGTTCGGGTAGAAAAATCACTGTCTGAAAGTTACAATACTACCATTGGTACGCGATTTATACAACTGTACCTTTGATGGTTTAAATTCCGATCATCGAAAACAAGTGGCAAAGTTACTTAATAAATGCTCAGATATATTCTCAAGACATGAATCCGACATTGGTCGAACAGGTATCATAAAACACAAAATACCGACAGGAACCTCACAACCAATTAAACAGCGCCCGAGATGAGTACCGGTGAATATGTTGTCAGAGGTAGACGCACAAATACACGATATGTTGGATAGAGGAATAATACAACTATCTACAAGCCCATGGGTGAGTAGTATCATGTTGGTTAGGAAGAAAGATGGTACAAAGAGGTTCTGTGTGGATTATAAAAAACTGAATGATGTAACTATCAAGGATGCATACCCTCTGCCTGGGGTGCACGAGTCTCTTGATCAGTTAGCAGGGAATAATTGGTTCTCCTGCCTAGATATGAATTCTGGGTATTGGCAAGCGGATGTTGACGAATCTGACCGTGAGAAAACAGCATTTTCGAGTTGTCGAGGTTTTTTTGAATTCAACGTTATGCCATTTGGTCTTTGCAACGCCCCGGCGACATTTGAACGTTTCATGGAGATTGTGCTTGCAGGTCTACATTGGCAAATATGCCTAATATATTTAGATGACATCATTGTGACGGGCAAAACGTTTGAAGATATGACCAACAATCTCAGCGAGGTGTTCAATAGGTTAAGAGAAGCAGGACTCAAGCTTAAACCAAGAAAGTGTCAACTATTTGCAGCAGAAGTTGAATTCTTAGGTCATATAATTACATCTGATGGAATAAGGACGGATCCAAAGAAGACAGAAACAATTAAGACATGGCTGACACCCAAATGTGTACGAGATGTGCGTTCCTTTCTGAGGTTGTGCAGCTATTACAGACGCTATGCACATCAGTTTGCTGAGATAACAAAGCCTCTGCACCAGTTTACAGAAAGGGGAAAAAATTAGCTGGAATGACGATTATTCCAAAGCATTTAGCATATTGAAGAATAAATTAACAGAGGTGCTGATATTAGCCCATCCAGATTTTAAGACAAGGTTCATACTAGATACAGACGCAAGTGAAACTGCAATAGCAGCAGTATTGTCACAAGTTCAAAATGGACATGATCGAGTTATTGCTTTTGGTAGCCGCACACTGTCAAAATCAGAAAGAAAGTACATGTACTGTGTGACGCGTAAAGAGCTGTTAGCTGTGGTTCACTTCGTAAAACACTTCAGGCACTATTTATACGGTAAACAATTTCTACTTAGGACTGATCACGGATCTTTAAGATGGATAATGAATTTCAAAAATCCAGAAGGACAAGTAGTCCGGTGGTTAGAGATTTTGTTGTCATTTGATATGAAAATAGAGTATAGACCCAGTTGTCTTCATAAGAATGCTGATGCATTAAGTAGATGATGTTGTAAACAATGTGGGTTACAATGTTCTATGCAGGAGAAAAACAATCATGTTGACAGATTAGATCTATTACGGATCAAGAGTGATGAAAACCGAGATATCTTGAATATGGTTGAAGCACAAATGCAAAATAGCGATATGACACTCATGAGGGAATGGATATTACGGGCATTCAGCCTGCATCGAGTGAAATCACCGATGTGAGCTACTATGTCAAATCATTATGGAGACAGTGTTCAAGGTTACAAGTCAAAGACAATTTATTGATGAGGAGATGGGATACTCTTGAAACAAATTCCACAATATGGCAAATGGTTGTGCCCTTATCACAACGACAAACTATTCTCAAATATGCACATGACATTAAAGCATCTGGTCACCTGGGAATTAAGAAAATTTTAGCGAAGATAAGACAATGTTTCTACTGGCCGGGACTTCAGAATGATGTTAATATCTATGTGAATGGATGTGCTAAATGTGCGAGGAGAAAAGGGCATTTGAAAATAAATCGCGCCCCAATGCAGATAACAAGAAGTCGATATCCATTGGAAAGAATTGCGGTTGATATTCTTGGTGAACTACCAAAGACAGAAAATGGGAATAAATACATATTAGTGGTGGCAGATTATTTTACTAAGTGGACCGAAAGTTATCCAATGCCAAATATAGAAGTGGTAACTGTGGCTAAATTAATGGTTAGACAATTCATAAGTCGGTTTGGCGTTCCCAGACAAATTCACTTGGACCAAGGTAAACAATTTGTCAGCAAACTTTTCCTTGAAATGTATCAACTTTTGCAAATTGAGAAAACGAGGACAACGCCATATCATCCAGAAACAGATGGAATGGTGGAAAGGTTTAATAGAACTCTATGCACTATGTTGAGTGCATTTGTGGACGAAAATCATAAAGATTGGGATTTACAATTACCATTAGTTATGATGACATACCGGTCTGAAGAACACGAGACTACCGGAATAACCCCAATTATGATGATATTTGGACGCGAAACTACAATACCATTAGATAATGTCTATGAACTATCCCCATCAGTTAAGTCAATTCCTGTTAATCAATGGGTATGGCAATTACAAGAGACATTAGAAAACGTATATAAATTTGTTAGGGTATTTTCTGGTATGTCGATTGCCCGTCAGAAGAAATATCACGATAAAGTTTTATCGTACGAAACATATGCGCCTGGTGATTTAGTTTATGTTTATTTTCCAGTTAAGAAGATAGGGTGCTGTTCAAAGTTTACATCATACTGGAGGGGACCTTTTGAGGTTAAATAGAAATTATCGGATGTATAATATAAAGTTAATTGTGGTGGGTCAAAGTCATTTCAGGTCATTCATACAGACAGGTTAAGAAGGGTCAAGAAACTAGAAATACTGGGGGAAGATGAGTCAGTGCAATTTGATACAGTTCCGACACCGGAGAAGATAGTTATTGACGAACAATCGCAGACTGAGGAAACTGACGTTGAAGAATTCAAGTATACACGATCAGGTAGAAAGAAACTGAGACCTGCATGGCATAAAGAATATATTTTCTCTATTTTCAGGTCTAGAATGGCGAAAACAAAGAACATACCGAAAAAGGGCCTTTGTGTCCCATATGCAAAGAACGTATTTCTGAAAGAGTGGGGTTCGAAGATCACATGGCACAGTGTATGAAAGAAAGCATCACGTGTGGAGTATGTGGAAATTACTACAGGAAACAATGCTTCCTGAATAGACACTTTGAAAGACATGTTGTGGACAATCAAAAAATAAAAGTTCTTAAGGTGTTACTAGTAGCTCAAAGGACAATAGATCTGATACTGAGGGTTCTACTAATGATTGGGACACTGATCCTGAAACTGAACTGGTGGATGAAAATAAAATGGATTTACATACATGAAGAATCTACCGTAAACACACGAATCCAGACCCAGTGTTGGCTCCAGTAAAGAAACTCCGAACAGAGGAGATAGATCCAGTTGTTGCGATTCCATCAACATCAGACGTACTCAAAGCAATCACAGTTGTACACGCACCGGTACAGACAGGATGTAGCGGTGTGGAATCTGTTGAGAAGGATGTCCAAGTTAATATTAGTGATGTTCTGCAAGGATCTGGATGTGATTGTTTGAAAAATTTGAAGAAGTGTGAAAGTTGTGGATTGTATTTCGAGGACAGTCATGTTGTACATACATTGTGGATGTCATTCTGTGGGACATGATTTCAAGTGTAATATGTGTGGTAAATTGTTTAATAACAAATGATCATTCTTTATCCATAGTACCATGGACCATGTTGCTGAGTAAAAGTACATTGATACATTGTAGACTAATTAATAGGGACTATAAACATTGCACCATGATGTTGGGGTCATGTTAATATATATATGTAAAAAAAATAATAAGGGAATGTGGTGCCCACATATGGTGCCCGCATTATCATTCAATCAAAATTTTAAGAGAAATACTCTTATGTACATATTTGTGTTTTAATTATTCAATTGTCATTATTCGTATATTTGTTATATGATGCCTGTATGTGATTTGTCCATTCATAATAAAGATGTTGTTCAAGTTCAGAAAATGCATTTCAGTTACTTAAGCGGGACGCTTAAAATCGGAGGAGTGGGTAATGTGACGAGACGTACTTGTTGAGACGTACGTATTAAAGTTACCTCCCTTCGTTATAAATCGACATTTGCTAATTAATTTTTCAGCAACATAAATACAGAGTTGTCTTCGTTATCCATCACATACATCCCTGTGTTTTTCACTTTTTCTTCTGTTATTAATGTGAATTGTAGGGATGGCCGTAAGATTTTTCCAATTGGGAAAAAATGCATGGTGTGATGTTAAAATTGGAAACTTTTAGGTTTGGAATTTGTTAAAATGTCATTATTTTCAAGTGGGAATGGTCCATTTACCAAACCCAAACAGAGATGAAAAAAATTGTATAGAGGAACTAAACATTATTCAGTATTGTGTTTTCTCATTGTTTGTCAATAACACGAATTGCCAATTATAAATGTATTTGACAATATCAATTATTGCACAAACACGTAAAGATATGCAAGATCAAACATTAATTATTTGGATAATGTCAGTTAACCAAGTATGAAAAACACTTAAATAATTTAATGAAATTAATCTGTACCAGCATACATTGCTTGTAAACAGATGAAGTAGGTTCTTTGCCTCATAATACTGCATATCTCACATCTGAAGCAGAAGACTTTGCTTGTAATGAGTAATAGCTTCTTTTGCCACAATGCTTTCCACTCTGTCAGAGAGAAATAACCCAATTTTCTTAAATAAATTGATGTTTTGTATATTTGCTTTGAATTTGGAAGAGTCAAAAATATGCCTATGAGGAAAAGGGTTAAAACCAGGGTTTAATCATTTAGAATTAATTGGAATGTTTTTGGTTCCAGATTAAACTGTCAGTTATGCCAGATTGTCAGCCAAATCAGGTATCAGTTAAGTCAGGTTTTACTGTAATATAAGTATCTAAATGTTTAACTATAATTGTATGATTATAGAAGGGTGTCAGTGCATGATTTTTAACAGAATTTTGACCAAAATCTTACAAAAACTTACAACTATTTTGCGCAAAGCCCCAGAAGAGGTAAAACATAATCTTATTTTAAATAATATTCCATGACTCATGTTGTCATTTAGCTCAAGAAAATGAGTTTGTGATGCATTAAACTTTTACCAAATTATGTTTTAAACAAAATCATTTGCTGCAGTCCTTTGTTTATTTGTTTGTTTGTTTGTATGTGACTTATTGTCACAGGGATTTAACGCCATTTTTCAACAATTTTTCAGTTATATATGGCGACCAGTTCACCTAACCAGTTTTCCTGGACTGTATACTAACCAGTACTAACTTACCCTTCCACAAGGAACCGGCAATTTCCCCATGTATGGAGGAAAATCGACATTTTTGTCAAATTTTCATGGAAGGGTATGACCTGCCCCGACCGGGATTTGAACCTGGATCTCCGGGTTGCAAGTCCAGCGCACTAACCATTGGACCACGGCCGCGGTTGGTGCAGTCCTTTTGCTTAGAAAACCCAGGGATTATTGAGGACAATTGCACACAACAAATAAAGCAGTATGGCCTTTTGTTCAGAACGCAGTACCCTTATTTAGCGAGGGTGCAATCAAATAACTTGTCCTCATTATGTAAAATTGGTTGGCCTTTGTTTGCAAAAAAATATCCGTCTTGGTTTCTATGTAAATATTTAGTTGGAGTCAGGGTTATTTAGTTGGAGTCAGGGTTAATCTGTCGTGTTACTTTATATTGTCACTTTCTGATCAGGTCTTATTGATTACCTTTTATTGAATGGAGGAATAAACCTGGTGTGATTTATTTGTGAAAATTTAAATATTTTATTGAACTTTTGCAGAGTTAGTAGGAATCATGTCAGCTCCAGGTATTTTTAAATACTCTGTTTGTTATCATTCTTTTTGACTTTGTTGAACTTTTGTGATGTAATTAACAAGAAATCACATGCACTACATTTTTTATGGGCTCAGTAGGATAATATATGTATATATATATGACACAGGTTTCACACAGAATGTGATGGTTTTGTAGATGGAACTTAAGCATGCTAATAATCACTTTATATTGGTATAATTAAGTAAACAAGGTGAAATATCAATTTCATTTTAATGTTGATAATCATTTTGGTTGTACATGCATGCAAAATACACCAGAACAAGATTTGTTTATTGTTATTTCCATAGTAACATATTTATATCAATTATTTTGATTCATACTATTTGGTAATAGTGAACTGTTACAGAAGTATATCAGAATGAGGGATCAGTTATTAGTGTACCTTCATGTGCTAGGATGCTTTTTTGTATCTCATTAATATTAATCAATTAATTAGTTATATTACTAATATACAAGTGATTTGTATATTTCAATATCTTGACCAGAAATATTAAAACACAAACATACCTCATTGATCAGCATCTGAATACAGCCTTGTCATTGGTCAATTTTAAAACTGACTTAAAAAGCAACCAATCAGATGCATGTTTTTATAAAGATGTTCTAACTAGAATCTTTAAGGAGTTTTTTTTTCAAAATCGAAGGAAATGTACATCTGCTGTGTACTTACAAAATTTCTTACAAAATGTTTGATATTCTTGCCCATTCTGACCATGCCTAAAAACTATGAAAAGAAATTATTTTATCATGAAAATTAATAAAATAAAAAAGTAAATTACTCTGAGACTGAGTATCCTACAATGCATAAAAATCTTTGTATGTCACTTAATTGAATTATTTCTTGTAGGCCTTATTAATTTAGGTATAAATTTTACAATTTTCAAATTATTTTTCAAAGTTTATTGAGAAAATTATTTCTTTTGGCTTTAGACTCATTATTGTAAAAGCTTTCAAGTTTTACAACTGTTGAGATTCAAATCAGCAAAAAATTTTCTGAAATTCATGAAATTGATCTTTGTTACATTTAGGATCATGCATGTTGAATCAATTTTAGAATACACTGTCAAAAATGCGTGTTTGGGTAATATAAGGTAATTTGGTTCCACACAAAGGCTTTTTCAGGCTACAGTTATTTTTATAAGTCTGTTGGGGCTTAGATAAAAAGACAAACTTTATCTATGAAAACCATGCAACAATCTACTGACCAATTTTATACTGTAAAACCTCATTATTTCTAGGGGACATTGGAACAGACTAAATGCTCAAAATAAATGTTCTGCTCGTAATAACGAGGTATTTGTTTGTTGTTTGAAAATCATACACTACTAAGAACAAAAATGGATGGGCTTTAAAAACTCGAGATAAGTTGGAGCTCATGATATGTGATATTGATGGTGGTAATAACAAAGTTTTACTGTACTGAATTTCAGGTGAATATGATCCGGATGAGACTCCAGGACGTAAGTAACATTCAAGTCTATTATTTTTTTAAAGCATTCCTCTGCTCACCTGAGCAGGGATGTCATATTGATTAGTGCTTAAGACCTTAACAATGTCCAGTCTGTGTTGACTCACTGTCTCATTGTTGCCAGTCAGTTACACGCATACATGGTAAGTTTCGCAGACCCCTTTCCAGTAGATTGGAAATGGAATTACAGGAGATATCAGATTTCACATAATTCCGGGAGATTTTAAGTATACACATTTACCACTAAAGTTAATAGAGTTTGTGGGATGTTTTACCGCAGATACGAGATGGACCAACTGCATCACAACTTGGACCATTTTTATGAGGATAGAATTTTTAAAATTAATGTTTGTGCTTTTTGCCCCATAACAATACTTGGCAATTAAAATTCAGACAATTCACTTATTTGTACTCTGATTTCTTGTTTATTTCTTCATAATTATTTTTCTTCCTTGCAATTTGAATAACTTATCAAACCACAAATTTAACAATCGTTGTGAAAATTTATTTGGTAAAGCATTGATGGAGCTATGTTTATAATTGTATCATTATCAATCTTACACAGATATTTTTACATAGGTAATTAAGTTAAGTCAATATTTGAACATTGTCTTAGTAAAGATCTGTGTATATCTGTACAGTAATGACATAGATTTATGTCTGCATTGGACATTTCCGTGGGGATAAAGTTTATAATAAATTCTCAAATCTCCATCTTTAGTCAATTCTCAGCTCTCAAATTATGCTGTTTCGAGTCTCAGTGTGAGGATGATGCGTGCGTGTGCGTGTTGGTGCGTGTGTGTGTGTTTGTGTGCATGACTATGTGTGTTAGAGAGTGACTATGTGTGTTTGAGAGTGATTATATGTGTCTGAGGGTGATTATATATGTGTCTGAAGGTGATTATATGTGTCTGAGGGTGGTTATATGTGTCTGAGGGTGACACTGTTTGTTTGAGAGTGACTATGTGTGTATGAGAGTGACTATGTGTGTTTTAACATGATTTAGTTTGATTATATTTGTCTGTGTGCATCTGAGTTTGATTGTGTGTTATTTCCCTATATTTGACAAATTACTGTAGTATGTGCTACTTTTATATTCAATATTAACTAATCTTTAACTTGAGTTTTACTTCTGCTATACACTTGTTGCCCTTGAACTGTTTCACATTTGTATAGGGTAAAAAGATTTTAAACACTACATTGAATATTCTGTAATATATGCCCCTTCCAGACACCCTTTTTTTGAGAAAAAAAGCAACATGAAAAATAATGATCAATAAATGGTTTAATGATCATTCAAATTATGTCCAGTGCGTTTTAAAATCATTCAAACAAAATCTCACCTAATTGTTTTAAAAAATCTATAATCTGTAATACCACTGGGGAGTTTATTTGGAAATATTTGGTATCACGTATTGTCAACTTTTGTAATTATCCTGGATCTATATAATTATTTAACTATTCTCTATTGAAGGTTGAGGTTCATATTTCATCAGCGCTTTAAAATATAAACCAATTTGAAACATAAACAAAACAATCAATATTACCTGGTTGCTTGGTTAATATAATTCACTTACGAACTTATTTTTGGCTCATAAATTTATCATTACAATGAGAACTCGGTCAATATGAAGACAAAAAGGTATCAAATCAAACTTAAATATAATTGATGTACTGTCAAATGTTAGTCATAAATGAAATTTAAGTTTTGAGCACTATCGCAAGACCAGTAAAAATTTTTTTTGTATAATCTGTAATTGGATATATGTAAGTTAATTATCTGAATCTTTTTATAGATTAGATTTTTCTTTCCTTAAAATATACTGGCATTGTGAATGAAGTAGATTATCTGTGCGGCATTGTTACTGTCTTTGTTAATGTGCTATTCATATTGGTTGGTATCGATATTTTCATACCTATAGCTTGATATGGCCTAATATAAATACATTGATCTTTAAAGTAATCTCCCTTTCCAAAATACAGAGCTCTCTGCTAGGTCATATACATGGTGGTCTTCCTTTTATAAATGACAGATTTCTGCTGCAGTTTCGTTTTACAGAGTACTGAGATCTCTTCCCAGTCTCATTATTCGATAGTCTCTGTTTATCAAATATGGAAATCTCCATCCAATCTCATGTTCCACATTACTGAGTACTGAGATCTCTGCCCAGTCTCATTATGTAAGTCTTTGTTTATCAGGTACAGAGCTCTCCCAATTTCTTGAGCATTAATACCTTCTGTATCAAGTTTTGAGATCCTGGGTCAATCTCATATGCAGAAGTACAGCTTTACCATGTATTGAGATTTTTGCTTAGTTTCTTACGCTTGGGTAAATCTCATTTAGCGACCAATTAGATGTTAAGTTCACCTCATTATAATGGCCATAATTTGGACCAGAATTCAATATTCTCTCAGTACTTTTAGTATTATTTTCTACTTAATTCTGAAATCACCTCAATATTTACATGTACATTGTTTTATTAGGGGTCCCTGATGGACTTCGTATCCTGGTTTTAATCATCATTTCTATTCATAGAATGGGTCCCAGGTGCAGATGAGGAAAAGGAGCAGAGGGGTGATAAACCACCCAAAAAGAAAGAAAAGAAAGGAAAGAAAACAAAAGATCAAAGAGCAAATCCGGACTTTGATGATGTTCCAGGGTATGGTGGACTAGCATTCAGAGCTGATAGTAAGTTAAAATCTAACTTGCATGTAAATAATTTGCATAAGAACTGTTGACATGTATTTTTGCATTTTTTGCATCTTTGCGCTTCTTTTTTAACTTTCTCTTACTACAATGGTCATTGCACAATAGTTCTTTGATAGAAATAAATTGGAATTAACTATTATACCCATTTATTTATTACATTTGAATTATGTTATAGAACCCATTTATTTCCACTATACCCACATAAGGACCCTTTTAAAGAGCTTGGCTGGTCAATGCATGCATTGTTCTTTTAAGAAACGAATTCACATGTCCAGTGCCATTAATGTTACAGTTGATCGCTACATTCGAAAGATCAGTGACCTGATGAAAAAAAATATTTTGAGACCAAAATATGTTTTATGAAAATTTTCCTGTGTTATCTCGACAAAGATCCATGTTATGTAGAAATTAATGTTACATTATTTGTTTCATTCATTACACTTGCGTTTATTTCAGCTGAGTTCAAACCCCCAAATCCCCCACAGGGACCACAAGGGACTGCACCCCCTATGACCTTTACTGAGTAAGTACTGATTATGTAACCCCTGTTCTACCTTTGCTAAAAAGTTCTTTTTGTGAAAAAGTATTAAAAATATTTATTATGCGGCTGTGAACATTCAACTACCATTATCACAGAGGTCCATTTCATAGAGAGAATTTGTAACATTTCCATGCTTTTCATAGAATTTGAAGTGAGTTTTGAGTACCTGGAAATAAAAAAACCCACAGGTCTCTCTGCTCATTTGTCATTCTCATTTCTGTCCATTCAATATGTGCCTTTGCTACTATGTTTTATGAAATCTTTTATTAAATTCTGTCATATACAGTTTACCTTTTATATAATCAATTTTTCCCAATAACCCCCTATATTATAAATAGTTTCTCCCGATGTACACCCTATGTCACCAGCAGTTCTCTCTATGTCATCAACAGTTTCTCTCTATGTCATCAACAGAAAACTGCTTCTCCCTATAGCATAAACTACTCTCCCTAGGTCATCAATTGTTTCTCCCAATGTCATCAGCAATCTCTCCCTACATCATCAACAGTTACGTCATCAACAGTTTCTTTTTATAGCATAAATTACTCTATGTCATCAACAGTTATGTCATCAACAGTTTCTCCTTATAGCATAAATTACTCTATGTCATCAGCAGTCTCTCCCTATGTCATCAACAGTTATGTCATCAACAGTTTCTCCTTATAGCATAAACTACTCTATGTCATCAACAGTTATGTCATCAACAGTTTCTCCTTGTAGCATAAACTACTCTATGTCATCAACAGTTTCTCCATGTATCATAAACTATTTTCCCTATGTCATAAACAGTTTTTCTTTATGTCAAAATTTACTTATCTATTTGTTAGTATTTGTTTTAGTGTAAAAAATGGAATATTGCTTACCTTTAAATATACTGTGGAATGTGCTGTGAAAACCAAATATTTTTCATCAGTTGCCTCATTTTTTCAGTACTGCACAGTTATCGGAAGATGACTGTAAGAAAGCATTAGAGAAATATGTTGAATCTCAGCTTTGTTTTGGCAAGAAGCCAGCACAGGAATGTAAGATTCTTTCAACCAGAGGGGTTACTGCTTTACATGTAAGATATTATCCTTAATTTCATATAATAAGAAAATAGTCGACTCTCGTTATGGAGAAGTCTGTTAACACAAATTTTCCATTATGGCTAAGTATTTTTTAAGTCATGATTTTTTCCTTCTAAAAGTATATAAAATTCTGTTAGTTGAGACAAATTTTGCTCTCAAAATTTTTCGTTATATCAAACTAATTTTGAAGTCAGAATGAACAATTTCGCACCCAATTTGCATTGTTCATTATGAAGTCTGACAATATTATGCACTAGTCCCTAATGTTTTTATCACCTTGCTGAGCCAACAACGAGTTTGATTTAATTTTTAGTCAATAACAATAAGGAGATTATTATTGTTTACACTTGAATGCAAGCATATCATCAACTTAATAGCAAAAGAAACCACTTGGATTTGTAAAACATGTCATAATGAAATACATGTATATTTGTAGTTTAGTATATTTTTATATAAATCATCATACATGAAGTAAATATCATTTATTTATTTACATGTAAATAAAAATAAAATATCACAAATAAGTAATTCTTACTACACACATACACCAATTATCATGAACTAGTGATTTTAACAACGGCCAAAATGTCTAATACAATACTGGTATTCGTGCAACGTTTATGTCAAATTTTCGTTAAGACGAAGTATTTTTTGGGGCCCGAAAAAAATCGACATAATGAGAGTTGATTGTATTTTGATGTCATTTTAAAAGTACTTTGAAAGCATTCTAACATTATTTTAACATTATAAAAATAGTATTTTAACCCTTTACTCATAAGCATGTTTTTGACTTTCCAAATTCAATGTTAACATACAAAACATCAATTTATTTAAGAAAATTTGGTTATTTCTCTCTGGCAGAGTGGAAAAAATTGTGGCGAAATAAGCCATTCCTCATTACAAACAATGGTTTCTTTTGCCACAATGTTTTAAAAAGTCAACTGCTTCAGATGCGGGGAAATGTGATATTATGAGGCATTATAAAATTGAACAACAAATTAATGATAAAACAATAATAATATTTTACTCAGATTTTGTAAAATAATTTTTATGTTATTTCAATGGTACTTTAACATCATTTTAAACATATTTTAACACACTGAAAAGTTACAATCATGATCTTCAAATGATTAAGATAATGATACCAGACAAAAGCATGGAGTATAAATGAGTCAAGTTCTGGTAATCTCTATAAATCGTACATGTTAAATTACATAGTATCACAATAAATCATACAGTGATTGGAAGTAGCAGGTGCTTGTGATCACAATAAATAGTACAAGTTGAATTATTCATCGCAATGATTTGTAAAAATGATTTTGTTTGCGAACTGTGAAAAGGTGAAGTATCAGAACTTCAAATGTTTGTTTTCAATACAATTAATGTAAAATTTTTGTCATCAGTTTTGTATGATCTGATTTCCTTTATTTCTTGTGTTTTATTTTACAGTACATCTTGGAAACATTCTCAGAAAATCGTTCGACCAAGAAGAAGAAGAAGCCGTACAAAGGCGGCCATGTTGATGGACCAGAAAATGGCACGCCTCCGCAGCCTTGGGACATTTCCTGTCCCCCAAAATCAGAATTCAAGGACGATAAAATCAAGAAAGAAGTACCTCACACTGCGAAAGTGAAGGTGAATACTGTGGAAACTGTTCGGTCTCAACCTCTTACATCTTAAAACCGTCTTTATGTGGACAAATTTTGTAGTCCAGATTTTTATATAATACCTTTGAAAAACACATTTGTATATATTGCCATAAAATGAAAAGCTTTTTAATCAAGAAATGCATTAATTTGGACTCTATCTGCCATGAAATAATCTGTACACAAGGCTGTATTTTTTTTCAGAAATGTAAAGATTGTAAAGGTCGCGGTTGGGAGACCTGTGATGATTGTGATGGGTGGGGTAGAGTAGAATGTGAAAGTTGTGATGGTTGTGGTAGAGTGCCACACACTGATGAAGAAGGAAATGATACAGAGCAAGACTGTCCTTTCTGTATGAGTGGAATGAAAATGTCAGTTCATGTTGGAATATACGCAGTTTTTAAATCATACACGGTAGAACATGGTTATAGCGAATTCCTGGGGACTGGAATAATTTCTTCATTATATCCATAACAATGATTTGTAGAATGTGGCTGGGAAGAAATAAATACCTCACTATATTTTTTGTATCTGCGTTCACTATAACTGTGTTTTACTGTAGTCATTTCCATGCTGAAAAATGATTCCTTGGCTTTTAATTTGATACTAAGACCACAGATGCAAATTTGAAAAAAATTCTCTGGTTGCAAAATTGCAAGATGTGTATATCCTGTGTATATTCATGTCTTTACAAACTAAATAAGTACAGATGTACTTGTATACAAAGGTCACTGAAGGGGTGACAAGATACTACTTAATGTGTAGTTGTGCTGTATCATTATAAAATAGAAATTGTGCAGTAAAAAATTGATACTAAGAGTACCATTGAAACCAGAAAGTATGGTCTTAATAACAAGGTGGTCTGATTACAGAGTTATAGGGCAGGGGTGAAGAAATGAACTGGAAGCCGGAAAAATCAACCAGCTATTTGAGCATTTTCACTAGTTACTTTTTTCCAAAACAATGGATACAGTACTGCGTTGAACCCCCAGATCCCTTCTACTTTTAGTAGCTTACCAGCTACATGAATACATTTCTACACCCCTTATAGAGGAAATATTGGGGAAATATTCATAAAGGGTCCAAAAATGAATAGTTGCAGGTGGAATGATTTTCAAAGGGTGGGTGTAGATGAGGATCTTTAATGTATAATTGTCCTGTATTAGTATAAAATAAAAACTGTACTGTAAAAATTGATACTGAGAGTACCATTAAAACCGGAAAGCATGATCTAAATAACAAAGTGGTCTAAATAGAGAGTTACAGAGGAAATATTGGGGAAATATTCCAAAAAGGGTCTAAAAATGAATAGTTATGGATGGACTGATATTCAAGAGGTGGGTGGAGATTAGGATCTATGACAATGTTGATATCCAGTCTGATAATCGATGATGCTGCCCAAAATTGAAATTTGCATCTGTTAAGTCTCGACAATTGCATGTATTGAATGAATGTACAGTAACATGTATTGCCATATTTTCAGGTGCGTAGATTGCGGGGGTGATGGTAGAGTTACATGTGAGGACTGTGAAGGTTACAGAAAACTGAAATGTTTTATTCAGTTGAAAGTGAAATTGTAAGTTCAATTACATACTTGTTTTAATAGCCATGATTTTAATAAAGTTTAGAAGAAAATTTTAATAACTGCGTAATTTCTTTTTTGTGCCAGTGAAAATGTTCGTGATTTTGCTTAGAAGAATTGCAATATCAAGTGACTTTAGTTGTAATGAAATGTATGGAAAATTGAGCTGAAAATAAATGATCATTATAATGAGATGGTTTTGATAATGAAGAGGCCACTAAATGAAGTTTCACTGTATATTTCAGTTACAATCATAAGGATGATTACATCTTGGAGACAACTGATATGCCAGACGAATTAGTGGCATCCGTTGGTGGAAACGTTTTGTTTCAACAAGAACTTCCTATGGTAAGTATTAATTTTACCCTACAGTGTTACCACTAAAGACAGGCCCGGGGTAAAAACCTAGATAATAAAGCTTTTTATACTTGTACAAAAAATACGAAGTTTTTCATGATAGGTATTTAGTTTAAAATTTGGTACCAACAGATTTGTCCTAATAATATGATTTTTGGGTTTTTGAGAGATTCAACCGTATTTTTAGTCTGTGTTCTGGTACAAATCTCCAGGTATAAGGTTCTACTGTATTGTGTAATAAACATACATGTTTTTGTTTTCCTCAGGTGTGGCCTATTGTTTCTTATCCGGTGGCTGAAATCAACAATCAATCGACACAAATGGTGAATACCCATAGAATAAAATGGCCTAATGAATTCATCCATAAACAGGTGAGTTTGATTTCTTTACAGTACAACACATTTATGTTAACACAATACTTCTCCAAGGCACATTTAGTGTTAAAATAAACCAAGTAAGTCTCTGAATAAAGGCTGACTGTTTTTACGTCCCCAGCATCTAATGATGTGGAGGCATATTGCAATCTCCTTGTCTGCCCATCTCTCCGACTGTACGAGGTTAAGTAGATACTACAGTTTTGTCTATCACTTTCATACTTATACGGTTGTTGCCTTTTACCATTCCTGATGTACCCATAACACCCAACCCAAGCAATTATGATTACTTACAACTTTGCTTGTACATTAACACATTGACCTCATTTACTATGAAAATCCATTGACAAGCATGCCACCGGGGACATGTGTTTATTTAATGCAGCATCTTGTTACTGGCCTTTTTTCTGAATTCACTTTAGCAGCCCCAGTTCATAGATTTGATTATACAGAATGGACCTGTAAATTATTTTAGGGTCTGTTCATGAATAGCTTTAATAACCAGCACTGACCAGCTCCACCAAGAGCAGCTTATAAATTCTACACTAGACAAATGAATCTGAGGTGGGAGAAATTTGAAAGTATCATTAGTTTTAACCGAGCCTTGAACCATGTTCTGTAGATGAACAATCATGCACTCTACTAACCAAGTTATCATGGCAAGCCAAAGGAAATAATTACACAATGAAAGGCATAGTTTTTCAGAAGAAGGGACATTATTAAGTAATTATCACTATTCATATTGCCAATAATTTTAAAATGAATAAAATTATGGTTTCAGCGTCAGACACTGCGAGGAGTCCCCGTGACTGAAGTGGAATATGAATGGGAAGATTTCAAGTCTAGGTTCTGGGTTTATGGAACAGAGAGAAATGTGTATGCGCCTGATTACCCTCAACAATGCTGTTGTGGATGTTCAATTCTATAAAAAGAACATAACCGTAACATGTTCGGAAATATGTTCAGCATTTTAGTATGGCTTAAGTGAATGGGTCGTCTGCTTACTTTTTCTTGTTTATTTTGTTTAAATATGAAGCTACTGAATGGTAAAAATGAACAATAACCGTGGAAACTGCTTCACTCATTTTCCCATTTCCTTTGCCCATTTTTATGGCCCCAAAACCACCAAACTGAAATTTTATTTCTTTTGTATGATTTTGATGAGTCATCAAACAGACAGTATCTTTTTATATGTAGACATTTAACATTTAATGCCATGAAATTATTTTGATAGTATAATATTGTACTTACTGAATGATACACTGATGTAATTATGTGTTGTCTGTTGTTGTATGTAGGTATTAGGCTGTGAAGTTTACAAATCATCCTCAAAATTCTTGATCACTTCTTAGTACCGGTGAAAAACTAACCTATGATTATGTATTTTATTTCAAAATCATGTTAATAACCTCAGACTTTGTTTTCATATTGTATTTAATCTTTGTAATCAGTGTTGTCATTATTTTGATTGTGAGTTATATTTTGTAAACTCGAAATCATGTACATGTTAAGCTGTCTAAATTTTTTTTTGTAATTTTGGTCGCTGAATACTGGTACTGTTTTGTCTGTGTTTAACTTACATATTTAGGAAAAGAAAGCAAGAATGTGATATTACGTACGATTTGTTTTGTATTATACGTTCAATACATGTATGAAGACTGTTAAAATATACTCTGAGATATTCTGAGACTTAAAGGGAGATTGAAATTTGGTAATTTCGTCCAGATGATTGGAACTAAGTTTTGACAACTTTTTAAGCTTAAACATGTCCTCATGATTCACTTATCATCAAAGGGGTTTATCACGTATATCACATGTAACCAATATATATTTTATGCTTAAATATGTCCTCATGATTCAAGTAGCATCGAAGGGGTTGGTCATGTATATCACATGTAACCCATGTATGATAGAAGGGAAACAATATATTTTTTCCAAAGTATGTCATTATAGCCTTTGTTAATGCACCGCAGTTTAAAGCATTTTGCTCATTTATAGTGCAACATGTAGATACGTCCACACACTAACCAAAAATGTATGCTTTTACTACCTTTAAATGTATGTAAAACTCAATATTTAAGATTTTCTACACGAAAAGTAGTCGAATTTTACAAGTTGGACCCAAAGTTGAAAAGCTGTGACATGTACATATATATATTGTGATAATGCGATAATATGGTGAAATGAAATATTCATGAAATGGAAAAGTTGTTTCCCTTCTATTATATATGGGTGATATTTGATATATGTGACAAACTTCTTTGCATAGCATTATGATTTATATGTTGTATATTGTATGAAGATTTTGTAATTAAATTAGACATGTAATATAAAAATACTGTCAAACTTTTGAATACAGGTCACCTATGAATGATGGCCACTCTTGATCTTCAGATATAATACTAACAATTTTGCTTCTAACCAAATCTCTATTTGAACGTCAACTGTTCATAAGTCATAATTGTCTCCCTTCTTTTTGTGGCATTAGTTTGTTGGGTTGATAGTACATCTAGATATTTTTATAAAGGCCACCATTTTAAGGGACAGTTATTGGTCCTTAACTGAAATGGCTTTTATGCACAAATTCAAATAAACTGCTGCTATGTAATTAAACATACTGCTGCTGGTCATTAAGTCCAGTTGGTACAAAGAGGACCAAGTTGTCTGATATGGTCACATATTTTAGGACCAGGTAGTCTGATGTGGTCACATATTTTAGGACCAAGTTGTCTGATATGGTCACATATTTTAGGACCAAGTTGTCTGATATGGTCACATATTTTAGGACCAAGTTGTCTGATATGGTCACATATTTTAGGACCAGGTAGTCTGATGTGGTCACAAAAGATATTTCAGCATAAGTTGATCTGTGATTATCACGGGTGTAATTTGGCGCAGATTTGATTGTATTATGTTGTGTGTTGGTTTCCTTGCATATCCCTGATTTTTATTTTACTAGTTAATCCATCAAATTCTATTGTTTTTTTTAAATACTCAGATAAATAAAATCATAAAATTTGAGATTTGTTTTTTGCGCTCAACATTGGTCATTTTCAGCATTATTTGCTGTAATTTACTTTTAACTATAATATTTTAGTAATTAATTCATCCCTGATTAATTAAAACAAAATGACCTCAGAATAAAGGTCATCTGTCAATAAAAGCCACATTTTGTCTTTCCATAGGGTGGACTTTGTTCGTAAGTTTGATCTTATGTTATCAGTTTATAATCTGACAAGAATTAGCCCAAAAAAAACTAATGTCAAAAAATTCAAATTTTAGTTATTTAAATCAATCTGAATTGACCTGCAGGACAACCAGCTAAGAATTTTAACTACTTCTACAGCAATTTCAACCTGTCCTGAGTCATTTTCTACTTGTAATTAAGAGCGGACATGTGGATTAGTCGAGCCCTGCTGTATTTGATTCTTCACCATGTTCAAATTCACTGTAATGGTGTTTTACTGTTTTATTTATGTACGTAACTATATCAAATCTTTGTATTCAATCAATTAATCAGCATTATTTTACAATTGCTCAGTTTTCTTACACTTAAATTTTAGTATTCACTCAGATTTCTTAGACTTCCTTGAAGTGTTTACCTGGCTTGAGTAAGTGAAAAATCAAATTTGAAAGTTTTAGGACATATACGCAAACATTTTTAATTGTAAATCTTTGCAAATTGAGAATAATCTCTAAAAAAATGTTTAAAATTCTGTGCAGTAAAAGTTATGCTCTGCACTATACAATCATTGACATTGTATAAATATAAAATATTATTATGACACTTATATTGGTTCTCAATTTACCGACAGCCACAACTTTACTTAGTGTTTTGTTTGTATTACGTCCCTTTTCTACTGTAAATTTATGTAAAAATAAACCATTTAATAAATAAAAAATTTTCATGTGCTATACAACTTCTGTCTGTACTTGATATTATATACATTTATTATATATACGTCTTCTGAATAAATATATCAGCATTAATTGTAATGACAGTATTATTTTTTTTCAAATAAACAAAAAATGATCATTTTTGTCATAGTGTTTAATGCTTATATGAAGATTTAGACACCAATTTAGATACTTATTGAAAGTCAGATGAGACTGACACACATGGACTTGAAGGTCATAAGAGACCTTTGTTAGACACACATGAGCCTTTTGTCAGATGCACATGGACCTGAAGGTCAGGGGAGACTTTTGTCTGACACATGACCTTGAAGGTTATACGAGTCTTGCCTAACACATGACCTTGAAGGTTATACGAGTCTTGCCTAACACATGACCTTGAAGGTTATATGAGTCTTGTCTGACACATGACCTTGAAGGTTATATGGGTCTTGCCTAACACATGACCTTGAAGGTTATGAGTCTTGTCTGACACATGACCTTGAAGGTTATATGAGTCTTGTCTGACACATGACCTTGAAGGTTATATGAGTCTTGTCTGACACAAATGGACATGAAGTTCAGATAAGTGTTGAAGATGAGCCTTTAACAGACACACATGTACTGTAGATAATAACGTCAAGGCATTAAAACCAGCTTTACAACACAATACATTGATCACAGAAAGGTGAAATATGCCACACCAAAGAATTATATTAACAACAATAGTTTTCTGTAATAAATAATTTTATTGCCATTGTATGACAGCAGATTTAATATACATTAACCTCACAATGAGATATCAAAAATGCAAGGATCTGGTGCTCATATCATACGCTTTTAAACAAAAAAACCTTACTTCCCCTTTTTGGTAAATAAAAAGTCCTTAATCCTATTGGTAGCTTTGTGGTTCTATTGTCAGTTGACCAAGATAAATATCTAAAATGTACACCATTAGCAACATCAGTAAGTTTAAAAACAACTATCACAGCTAAAATATGTCTAAGAAAAGAACCCCAAGCCCATAGAGTTAAGAAGATGACTCAAAAAATGGAGAATAGCAATTGGTGAATTTTGAGACCAACGACAAATTCAACCAATCAGGAGCTTGAATTTTGAGACTGGTCCCCTATGTCAAATTTATAAACTTGAAGCCTTGTAATCTTGGGGTTTCAACATTGCAGCTGATGAAAAATGTCAAAAGTTGAAAAAACATGTATAATTAAGTAACATTTTTTTTCAAGATTCAAACTCGTCATTTTACACAGAACAAAGAGCATGAAAATTATATTACTTTGGGGCATCAGACAAAATGTAATTATTCTTTAAAAACATTTTAACTGACAAATTTCTAGAAAGAAATCAACAATATGAATATTTAACAATAATTTTATTGATTTAAAAAATGGAAGAAACAAAGTTTAAATATCTGAAAATTGACCCTTACATAATGGTCCTTATTCACAGGTGGCTATAGATTCAAACACCAAAATCAAAATCCTTGCATACTGTATGTAAATACAAATATAATAATATCACATGCAATATAATAAGTATTTATATGTAATGATAATATTCAAAATACTATATCATAGATTAACATTGTAACCAGAGCAGTTGAAAATTTTGAAAGTGAGTTTAACTAACTGAAATAATTCTTATCATAGTGATATGATTTTTAACAAAAATTTTCAGAAGCGTGCATAAGCAAAGCATAAAAGAACAAGCCAGAGAAATATGGAATTTTATCTTAGTACAATTGGTTAGTATAAAAGGGTCTAATAATTGCATAGAAAAAATTGCAACAGCCATAAAGGGACTTAACTCCAGATTTCCATCAAAAAATCGTAATCAAGTCAAGTCAAGTCAAATATTTCTTTACTGTCGGTATGCATAAATTAAACAGGTGGAAAAAACATAAGCTATGTAAAGCTTTTGACCGATATACTACAACAAACTACAGACCTACTACAAGTCACTTTAACGCATTTGTGGCTTTCCTAATGAATAAAAGTATGAATAAAACTACTAGTGTTTATTTTCTACATAACATACCTCTCATAAATAATGCACTGGGGCACAAAACATTTCATGCGTATGGCGAGTTTATTCAGGACCAGAAATACGTAAAATAAAAACTTAAGAAAATAACATTAGCGTTTAGCTGTTGAAAAATGGATAAAAAATCTGGTGTACAGTCCCTTTAAATTTTTTTAACAAGAATATGAAAAAAATCACATTGTAAGAACACATAGTGATATGTTAATACTCTTGATGCAACATCATATAATTGGTACAAAATGAAACAAAATTAAGAAAATTTCCCATAATAAAAGCATAAAAACACCACATACTTATACAAACAAATTTAGCCATAAGTTTGCATGAATAATATTGGTACAGACACAAAAATAATGAAATGTGAACACAGGAATATTATTCATCTTGCCATAAATTTTTACAATTATTTGCATTCTGAAAATGATTTTATGATTATTAAAAATCATAAAAATGACTATACAAATATCTGAATTCAGAAAAATAATTGTACATTTATTTAAAATCTCAAAAAAATGACTATACAATTATTCAAAAAATTAAAAATGATTGTACATCTTTTTCAAATCATACCAATAATGATTAAACATCTACAAACATTCACATAGTACAATTATTCTAAATTGTAATAATAATTACATACATTCAAAATCTCAAAAATAATTACACAAATATTCAAAATCAGAAAAATGATTGAACATTCATTCAAAATTATACCACACAATTACACTTTTAATATGTTTCAACAAAAAATTTTAACAAATCAAAATTAATGACTCATACTAGTAATTACAAATGCATTATACAAATACATTTAAATACATATACTTATATTTTAGGGACTTCTTCCAACAGTTTTTTTCCAGACATTTAATTGTAAAATGAACCAATAAAACAATTAGTTAACTAGTTGCATATCACAATAACATAATCACACTTTTACTCACATTCACAAGATAAAACCCTGAGCTTGTAATGGAGAAATTATTTAAGAAAAAAACAAACAAACAAATTACAGGACATGATGACCCTGCATCCAAATTACCATAACATTAGTTTTTAAGATGTATTTTTTTGTTTTAAAAAAATAGTGCTTTTTTTATCTCCATTGACACATTATTTCAAACCAAGAAAAACTTTGAAACTGACAAAAAATACTGTATAAAAAACAATAAGAATTACATTCTAGGTTTAAATCCACTATAATAGAAAGCAATAAGGTGACTTGGTACTAAAAGGGTAATAAAGGTACACATCTGGGCAGATAAATAGAATGATAAACTTGATAAAAGACTGTCAAAGGATACTACAATGGAATATTGGATCAGTGGTGACCAAAAGATGCTACAGACCAAATTTGGTGATGATCAGTCCATTGGTTCATGAAAAGAATTTTTTTAAACTTATTATTATTTTTAAATTTAATGACCCCCAAATAGGGGCTGACCAAATTTATTTTATCAAATTTGATAGAGGACAGTTTTAGGATGTTATAGACCAAGTTTGGTGATGATCCATCAATTGATTCATGGGAAGAAGTCATTTTAAGGCATTTCTATTTTTAGCTCATATAGCTCCAAATCTATTTGAGCAAACTTGACAGAGGAAAATCTAAGGATGCTACAAACCACGTTCAGTGATAATCCATCCATTGGTTTATGAAAAGATATTTGAAGTTTTTTTTACGTTTTGCTCTCGAGACACCATTAAGGGGCCAACCATTGTTATTTGAGCAAACCTAATAAAAGACTATCTTAGGATGCCAAAGACCAAGTTTGGTGATGATCTATTCATAGGTTCATGAGATGTTAAAAGGTTTTTCTATTTTTAGTTCTCATGGCTCCTCATAAGGTCAACTGGTATACTATGAGCAAATTGCAATTAGAAGGTCACAATGACACTCCACAGAAAATTTGAAGGAAATGTGACCAAGAACTTACTGAGGACAAAACACATTGCAAAAACCCAGCTGATCTTCATGTAGGATCTAAAGAATGGATTTTGAAATTCAATTCATGCACACTGTATCATATTTGTCACATGAAAGAAGCATTTCTCCAAATCTAACAATTTAAATACTTCTTATGGTTCTATAGATATTCAAAGTTTCAAACAATCACTGCACTTCTATAATTTAATTTTCAAACTAAACCATATGTGTCAAATAGGCCTAAAAATATTAACGTCAAAACCACTAAAAAATAAAATTTAAATTCATACAATTGAAATACATTACAGAGGAAAGTGTATAAATGAATGACTCCAGATATAGAATAATGGTCACATAGACCAAATGCATGTATTACATATAAGATAAATTAATATTGGCCCAAGAGACCACTTCAAACCCCCGAACACCATAATACACCAATGTCCTAACACTGTAAGTGTTGAAAATACTGTTAGGTATTCAAGTCCACCCCAACGGCACGACCAATCTGTTCTAAGTAATGGCTTGCAAGTGGAAGATTATATCTTTTTATACTCTCAATACTATCACACTGAAAGGACAAAAAAAACACAACATGACTTTAAAGCTGACCCATATCAAAAGATATGATATTTACACTGATACAAAATGATTGTTGTTTGATATACTGTATGATATTTTCACAATGATTTTTATAAAATGAATAAAGTCATTTATTTTCTGGACATACGTTCCACATTTGCGTGGTTTACTTGAACCCCTAAAAAGACATCATGGTATAAATTTCGATAGACTGAGATTTAGAACAGAAATGACAACACGTTATGGACGACAATGACAGAAAATACTTCCCATCATGTTGAAATTACAATAAACAAAGTGACAGAGATTTTCAGTGGCTTTGAGTCAAAGGAACTTCAAGTGCCAGATACCGTAGTCATAAATAAATAAGACCCTCAAAGGCTAAAGCAGTAAATTAGGGTGTTTGTTAATATAACTTGGTATTCATAGTACCAACCTGCAACTGAGAGCTATGCTGTACATTTGATCTTGACACTCCAAAAATGCATAACAAGATTTGTTGAACGTGACGTAATTGTTGCATAGGTAATGACGAAAAAATATTTTCTTGGCTCAGTAAAAATGCAGACATCTTTTTTCAGGCTGCTGCGCTTGATTCATGCTTGATATATATACTCATCATCAAGATCTATCGTTTGCGAGCAAAACAAGTAACGAATTCTATTTGTACTTTGGGCATGCCTTTTTGTTAAAAAAGTAACAATTCTTAGCAATGCTAGTTCAACTTCTACAAAAACTACAAAATCTTCATGAACAGATAATTAAATTTCCAGTGAAGTTGTACAAAGTTCCCCATTCATTTCAAGAAAACAAAGTATGCAAAATGACTGAAATTTATCAGTGAAATGGCCAGATAAACAACTTATTTCTGTGCTTATGTGTTCGTTTTGTTTCTTCTAGTGTTGACTGATATTTTGACTAATCATTCAATACAAAATATCGCTTGATCCTAAAACAGTAGTATTCCATTAATCTCAAATTGACCTTCATTCACATATTTCTTGTGTCTGTTATATTAATAAATGTGTGCCGATGACTAACCTCTATTCATGGGTGACCTCTATTCAAAAGTAGCCATTAATTCAGGTTTGATGTAATAATGAAAATTTACATCACGAGGATATTTTTTAAATAATCAATAAAAAAAGAATACACACAATAAATCCAGAACTCTCTGATCTATATTTTACAACCAATTGTCCATTTATTTATACCTTAAGTTAGATATTATGCTAATTCAAGTTATTTATTATGTAGAAATATGTTACAATGGCTATTCATTGAAATAACATTTAAATAATGTTAAAATTACCATAAGAATGCCTCATGTTACCATCATTATTATTCAAACACAGACAGAGTTTTCATTTGACCCTTAAAACAGCATTTTGACTCTTGAAATAAGCAAAATAAAGCTTTTAACTCATGACAATTTGTACTAAAGCGTCAAATATACAATAAAGTTAGAAGGAAATTTTGTTGACTCTTTGAATTTTCATCAGCC
Source organism: Lutraria rhynchaena (assembly GCA_008271625.1). Classification (NCBI taxonomy): domain Eukaryota; kingdom Metazoa; phylum Mollusca; class Bivalvia; order Venerida; family Mactridae; genus Lutraria; species Lutraria rhynchaena. The sequence goes on along the minus strand of VIBL01000146.1, from coordinate 494,181 downwards.
AAGGGTCATTTCTGACCCTCAACTTTTGACATCTAGTGAAAGCCCTGACAGATAGTTGAGATTCAATCAAAATAAGTTAATTGCATGATCAGCAGCACAAAATATTTGTGCATCATGAAGTTGAGTTAGGGACAGATTATCAACCAAGATCTTTTGAGCTTTTAGAGACTAGCAACATATGAATGTGATTCTAATTAGTAGATAAAAACTGTAAAACAATCTCAAACATCAATGACAGGAGATCCAAGCAAATGCATCATACTGTTGAGATTAAGATAGAATCTCAATAAGATCTGATACAAAAATGAAAGAACAAGACTCACAATTTTTGTGGCTGTAAACTTTTTCTAACCCCAACAGTATTGATATGTGCTAAACTCATCAAAAATTAACTTGATATTCAGACAGAATCTCAAATGAGATGAGTTCTTAGGAAGAAAGCTAGAGAAGACTGAAGTTACATATTGACTAATATCAACAACATAGGCATAAAAAATAAGTAGTATATAGATCATACGTTTAAAAGGTAAAGAATCAGACTCACACTTATGGAGGTAAAACTACATCAAAAGATTTTGAGAGGTTTAGACAGGATCTCAAATGAGATGTGTCATGAAAAGTAAAAATCAAACAAAACTCACATTAGTGGCTGTAACATTATCTCTAACATCAATGACTGTAGTTGGAATACTCTCAGTATTCACATCTGATTGTCCCAAATCTTCCTCCCACGGTTTGTCTCTAAACATTTGACTAATAGGGAAAATATGACCCTCAGTGTTGAACAAATAATTGGAAGCATGTTTGTTCACATGATTGTCTCTGTCAAAAAGCTGAAACAAAAACATTTTCTTTTACAGATTTATCATTCTATTTACATTTACAAGATAAATTTATTACATATATATATTTACCGTATGGTTAATTTTCCCTGTTAAATTTACTTCAACTTACCAAGAAACAACAATCAACTTTTTCATTCCCCATTGACAATGGTTTTATTTTTCTCAAAAAAAAATGGCACAATTTTCTGACAAATGAATGGTATCATTTTCCCCTAGTAATGACAGGCCTTATTTGACCTTAGACATGACTGGTTGATTCCATACAGTAATTACTTGATTTAAATTTCCAAAAGGACCAACTATGTTGCTATTCCCTAGTAATGTATGGTTATATTTTCCTTAGTAACAATTGATTTTATTCCAAGATGTAACAACACTAGCAGATGGTTTTACAATACTTACCAAGTACAGATATTTACAAGTTTCACTAAGGAAAAAGCTCTCCATTCTATCTTCTAATTCTTTTGTGTTAACATCATGAATTGTGCCATATCCACATCTAACAAAAGACGAGCAGATAAATTTCTTGATCTGAATACATTGTCAAACTTGTCTAAAATGACCAATATTGGTGATCTCCATTCCAAAACTATACAGCCAAACCTGAGAACAAAGTCCACCCTTGGCAAAGACAAAATGTGGCCTTTATTGACAGGTGGCCTTTATTTGTTTCACAGGATGGTCCTTAGTTTATTCAGAGGTGGTTACAAACACAGGTTTGACTGTACAGTAAAAAATATAGTAAAACCTTGATGTTATGACAACCTTTGGGTACAATTAAATCAATTTCAATATTAAGGTTGCCTAACAGTCCAGTTGAATAATGAAAGAAAATGCAAATACCTTATTTAAATTTTTTTCCCAGAATAAGGGATCATAAAAATGAAGATGTCGTAATACTGAAATGTTTGCTATGTGATATTCTAGTGTAATTAAGCATACTAAAACTTTCTCAGACAAAAAGTGCAATCAATTATCAAATAATAATAATAAATCAAGTACAAATAACCCAAGAAGTTTGAGTTAACTTAGTAAAGTGTGCAGAAATTTCTACTTTCCAAGAGCTAAGTAGACTATACATAAAATGATAACACCTTTTCTACATCCTTTTAATTAGCCCAATGTATATGGGTGGAAAAAAATAAAATGTAAGAATTGGTAAATTTGACAAAACTCTGTTTCAACCAATCAGATATTTGAATTTTTTAGCCTGGTATCAAAACTTTTCCAGTTTTTCACATAGCACTAAGAAAAGTACAACCACAAGAACACAAATAAAATCCATACATTACAACAATCTTGGTAACAATTTATAGATACCAAAATCTACCTTTGAGTTAAAAAACATTTGGATAAATACTGCGATTTCACTAATTTTCATCAGGGATTTAATATTGTGATTTCATGGTAGCTGATCAATTCAAGATTAATATTATCAACAGATAGCTGATACATGTCGTATAACTTTTGATGGGGTCCTTTTTTGACATGTGAGGGTCAATCACCTATATTTTTACTAATGAGGTATTCTATTGAAAACAATGACAGAAAATGATAAGGCCAATTTTTTTCAAAAAGTCAAAATCTACGAATTTACATCCCAACAAAAAAAAAAAACATGAAAATTGAGCCCAATGAAAAGAAATGATATCACAGAAATCCATCAGATGACATTTTAAAATGCACATACTCAGCTTTTGCATGCTCATTTATGCTATTGAAGATTTCACGACCCACATGGAGGTAGAAAGGGTTTTTGGTCGCTTGGTATAAAAAATATGTAGATTCCACAAGTTCCGGTCGCAGAGGATAAAACAGAACATCAGGGGCTCTCAGATACCAATTGTATCTTTCTGGCAGTGACTCGTATTTTCTCCATATTGCATAGTATACAGCATGTGAGCAGATTGCTTCTTCTATATCACCATGTAAAACCTGCAAAACAAACAAATTTCTAAAGGGCCTCCATTCTGGGTTGACATCAGAAAGTTAAAATAATTAAATACTACACAAAGTCATTTTAAGAGTTTAAAATCATAAATGGTACATTTGTAATAACTTAAGGGAATAAGTTTTTAGCTTAAGTTTCTAGGAGGCAACACACTGATTTTAGCCATTTTCAAAATAAAAATCAAGATCTTCTGATAACAATTTATCTTTTCATTTTCACCCATCAAGTTGAGTACATCAATTTGGAATGAACAGAAAACAGGATTTTGAAAAATGGATATTTATCATTACGGTAAACAAAATTATTACATTTTGCATATTTCTATTAATGTAACAGACAAATGTTTGAGAGCTAAACAAAAGATGCAGTTATCAGGCAATGAGGCATGATGAAAGGTCAAATATTGCTCTACTCTTTATAATAGGGATAAGTAACACAATGATCACATACTTTTCTAAACATAACCTTAATCTGAATTAAAATGGACAAATAACTGGTATTTATATAAAGCAGAAACCACTGAAACATTCCAAAATGCCACTCACCCTACAGAATGGACTTAACTGATCTTTGACCACTCTCAGATTGTGGCTGGACTATAAATATTGACAAAGTTTAAATCCTTGATATGTCAGGATTTTATTGAAAATACCATCAAATCTGGAATTTCCTTTCAAGATTTCAAACAATAAATCATAAATCCGGAGTACAGACCCTTTATTCAAAGACACGAAACCATAAACCTAGATGAAATTTGTTCACAGTGCCATGAATAATGAATAAGTTTTCTGGTCCCTGGCACCAGCATATTATGACTGAGCAACAGTACAGGAAATGAAATTGATATCAGATTCAATGGAATTTCTGAAATTCCCGATTGGCAGTCTTAACTCAATGTGCAGAAAATTAAGAATCTGAGACAGGATTTGAAATTCATCCTATACACATGAGAAAAAACATATCTTTTTTTTCAAAATAAAAGATACAAAGCTTACATATGTCATAACGAGTTTTAGAAAAATTGGTAAAAGCATCTGTTTAATAAATACATACAACAAAATAAAAGCAGTAACTTAAACAAAAAATTAAAAAGGTAACAATGAATTTAAAAAAGTCACAGAGGATAGTAACTTAAATACAACACCAAACTAGAGACAACAGCAAATTAAGTTAAAAATTGAGCCACAGAAATCATGAGCGCTATTATTAATATGGCAGTCAGAGATTATTCTGAGCCCAGAGATTACAATATGGGCTTAAGATAACAAAATTGAAAATGTACCCTAGAAATGAAAACAAGCTCAAGAAATTATAAAATATATTCAAAGCAAAATAATTGACATTAATTAAGTTAATATTAAAAAGAGACCAAAAAATTATTATAGGCTTCATAAATGAATATGGGCTCCAAAAATACAAGCCCAACAAATTATACAAAGAGCCCTTTAACAACTTACTTGAACACCAGACCAAGCGGCTTGCAATGCATCAATCCAATAATTGGCAGTTTCACCAGATGTCATGTGTACATTAACATATAACGGTGTATTACCCATACCCACATTACACTTTAATCGTCTAAAAACAAAACATGTCTACAGGTGACACAAGAGAATCTTTGTGATACATAAAATGCTACATCAGTATTGAATTCATTAAACAAGTTTTCTCAATACTGGTCCGTCTTGAAATTATTTTTTTTCTATTTAATTCATTTTAATGGTAATATCACAGTTAACTGGATTAAACATACATAAACAGTGCAACCTCTTCAGAGCAGTCCTTTAAATCATACATAAATCACTTAAGATCATTTTTTGTCCAAAATATTCTACATGAAGTGAATTAATTATATGCAAAAATTGATACTGTTGTAGAAGAAGTGAAATAATAAAAGCAAACAAATTGAATTTATACTAATATAATACACAAATAAACTCCACATGTTATATAGTTAACACAAAGCATCAGATGTAGGCAGAGGGTACACAAACAGCACAACAACAGTACTAAATAGTAAACAACAGACTTTCCATTATGACAAGAGACAGACACAAGGACAGACAGATAGACAGACAAACTGACTGGACTCACTTTTTTTCCACTGGAGTTTAACTTCGCACCAACAGCCAGGGTCATTTGGCTATTTTCCAGCCTCAAGGCTTACAAATTCACAACAAACACGTAAGAATCACAACTATGCTATAAAAAAGTTACAAAGGAGAATAAGAACTTACCCTCTTCTCAGATGAAATTTTATAGATTCATATGATTCGTTAAATAATCTGAGATCTTCAACATCTCCAAATAAGATATAACTCTGAAAGCAATACAAACAAACTTTACTTTGAATGCAATACCTTTGGTTAAATTGTCACAGAGAAACATGAGCACACCCTGGTCTCAAACCTACTACATGTACCTCTCAATGAATAGTCCTGCATTCCATGGAATGGGTTTACATGGGTCAGCTAAATTATTCTAAAATGTGATGCATTGATAGATCAAGTCACCACTCATATATGCACAGTGTATGCTCAAGGTTTTTTGTCCTAAGAATTAAATTTGAATGCTCTGAAAGACACCGATGAAATAATTCTTGTTAGTTACCTTGAGCATATATTCAAAAAAACTATCGAGACCAGCTCCTAGACCACTCATCTTCCCCACCCACTCTCCAGTCTGTATATTGATAACATTTCCTGCGAAAGATAACCATTATGAACAATAAGCTGTCGAGTGATAATATTCACACCTTGGTACAATGACACGGGCTTACAACAATATAGTATTACAGATGTTTTTAACATACTTAACTTATATCAACACTTAACCCATTACAGCAATTATTTTAATCTTCTGTTTCAATACAAAACACAAGATGAATACCATTCTCGTCTAGAATGGTTGTACATATATCAACAATTTGATTAATCGTTAAAATTTTATATCATACATGGTCTCATTTTATAGATTGTATTATCAGTAAATATTGTAAGCAGTGTATATATCATTTCTTTATGTTATGATTTCAAAAGTTGAGGTTGAGTTCTGTAAAAAGTATGATGATTATGATTTGATTCTCATAGATGGCTGAAACTTACATGTACATTAATGTTCATGAATAATTGTTGATCGCGAAAAAATACAAACAATTCCATGCCGTGAATTTTATTACTTATACAGTATTACTAAAATTAATGAACAAAATTTACTTGTTCTCATATCTTAAAATAAATAAAATAAATTTTTAAAAGTATGACTAATCTTTAATTATATAAAGAAGATACAAATAATTATACATTTGTATCTTCACACATGATATTATAAAATAAAACACACAACATACAATGTAATGCCTTGAGACATTATACACTGAACATTATACAAATTGATACTACACAACAAAACAGATATATATATTTGAACATTTATGATTCAACTGTAAATCAGAATTGATAAAAAATCAAAACGAATTAAATGGTAAACAACCTGTGAGGTGCACATTATACATTTAATGAACACAATTTTCACTGAAATGCCCTAATTTCGAAAACCACAGTAATATTTTCAGGACTTTAACAAGGCGTCTTCAATGTTTCATTTTGAAGGTAATTTAAAATGCACGAAAATGGGTGCCATGAAAAACCCATAGCTACGAGTTCATGCAACTGGCCCCCTGTATAAACTGAGTCAAATGAAATACCTATAAGGCCAGTTATGTTAGATCTATAATGCCAGAGTCTCTTCACAGCCTTCCTGGCAGCCAGCTCAAATGTTGGATCACCCAAGAGACGTGACAATATACCAAACTCTAGAACCAAAGTGCCAGCACCTGCTGTACAAGTCTCGTTAATGCAGTTAACTGGTACACCATCATGCAGATTAACCTGCAAAAAAACATAAAGAATATTACAGTAAAGCCTCTGGCATCAAAACTTGTCAGGACAAATGGCCTATTTCATAGACATCTCTCAGATAAATAGCAGTTTTTAAATTCTAAAATCTTGCTACTCCTAGTTTATAATTACAGAAAGTTTTTTTCTTCACTTGGGGATTCAGTGACAAGTACTGTAAACTGTTGAAAGTAAACATCTGAAATTATATCTTTGACAAACTTTGACTGATTTGAAAACTGCTGCCTTAGCTAAGACTTGTCAAAGAAACAGGTCCCAGTGGGAAAGTTCAAGTAAGAAAGGGTTTTGCAATTTAGTAAGTTTTCATTTTTAAACAAAAAAGTACCAAGATTATACATGAAAGATATTGAATAAAAAATCAGTGACAAAACAATCATCATGATATGTAGATTCCTGGATTACAATAGTCTGGATTAGAGTCTTAACTATAAAATAGAATAGAGACAATTACTATTATTACTACAACTGAATATATATGATTTCATCACAGAATGGTTGACACAATTTAAGTTTTTTAGCTTTTGTTACAAATCCATAACTACTAACATCTTGTTTTCATTCAAATATACTTTTATATGAAAATTTAATTACTCCTATCTACCTGAAATTCAATTTTGACAGTAAAGGGTATAAAGTTATGCATGTTTGTAAAGACTTGATAAAAAGTAAATAACTTTACCTACATGTACAAATCATGTGACAATACAATGGCAAAGAATTGCACACAAGTCAAATATCATAATCTATTCATGCTTCTCTAAAATAGACCAGGGGTGGATACAGGATTTTGAATTTGAAGGAGTGAAACAATAGATGGGGTTTGGAATTTATTTCTAGTCCCTACTTAAGTTTCAAGCTCGAAGTCAAAGTATGGAAGAATTAAAAAATAATGCCTAAAGCCATACTGACAAAAAATGTGTCATCCTTTGTTGAAGAAGTGAAATAATAAATCATTTCATACTCGTGGAAAAGGGATTCCTGTTCCAGTACTTTCAAAAGCTGAAATCAATCTTGTAGCTAAATCATGTGCCAGATCTAACAATTCATTATCATAATCAGGAGGGACAAGGTCTCCGAATGGCTGATGTGGATCAAGAATTAGAAGATGAGATGACAACAGACCAGCTAAAACCCTGCAAAATACAAAACTTATTATCAGTAAATTAGTTCACAAAAATAAATGAATGATCAGTAGCCCAACAACCATGTAACAATCAGATTGGTCAAATAAAACAGTAAACTGTGTTTTATCATAGAATAATGTAAAGGGAATTTTTATAGACTTATATTAGCAATGATACAGAAAGTATTAGAATGCCACTTATCAACAGTCACACAGGAGACTGTTGACCTTATCATTGCTCCTGGATTACTTACCAGCACTGAAATGTCCCCTTATTCTGTAAGCAACTGCCTACTTCCTAACATTATGTAGGAATCAAGGTCTGGACTTGGGGGCTTAATGACATTAGCTGAAACATGTGTTTGCTTGGGTCTTAAACCAGTAACATCTCGATCAACAGCCCAATGCACTCTTTAAGCTAATTAGTTTAAAATCACTCAATATCAATATGCCCTTTTTTAAGCATATAGAAAGTAATACATAAACCCACAATACATTTATGTATACATCTTTCAAACTTTTGTTGAAATGAATTAAATTGTAAATGCATCAGCTCAGACTGTATTAGTTCATTTGACAGTCAGTCATCCCACGATAATAATAGCAGGTTATATTTTTACCTTATCGTAGCTTCAAATACTTGTACAGTGTTGTTCTGAAAGGAGAGATTGTCTATAACCAGTCTCACTGCATGCTTAAACTCAGAACTATTTCCAAGCACCTACAAAATATAAAGTAATCAATTACATAATGACATATATCATCTATGTGTATACTTTAGCATAATAATTACAACTATAATATATGATAGTTATAAGCTTAGAAATTGAGGTAAAATGATAATGGTTCAACAATAACATTAAGACACAAGGTTTTAAAGCTTGAAAAGGATGCCTCCTGCCAATTCCAAACAATTAAATTGATCAGTAAATGTCACATTAAGTACAGCACTGACAGTATTACAATTAATGTCCATCCAGTCCGACTTTCAAAAATACGAATAGAAAGGAGATTCGCATCCTTTTTCTTAACTGACAGGTTATTTAGGCAAACTAGGGGAAACTATACCAGGGCTTGACAAATCCACTCGTCCACTTGTTACGAGTAGATATTGACTCAGGACAAGTTGAAATTGCTGAAGAACTAGTTAAAATTCTTAGCTGGTAGACCTGCAGGACGAATAGCCTGAAAAAAATTGTCGAGCCCTGGAAACTATACTCCTTGTAATACTAGAATGTGGTCATGTGATTCAAACATAGGCATGTTATATGGTGCCAATTTTAACAAAAAAATAAATTTCAGATTTTTTTTTACTTTCTTGGAGGAGATTGGGGCATGAATTTATCATAACTTACAAGTTGAATTAATGGCTGTTCTGCACAACTCATAATTTTTTAGGTACTTACAGCGAGAGTATCCAAAGTGTCAATCAATGTTAGACTGTAATCACCAAGCACATCGTTAATATTGATGTTAGATCTACAACAATCAAATGTAAAACATTTTCATATTTATTGAATAATTTATTTTTAATTAATTTGGGAAAAATATCAAGAAATACACTAGTTGAACCAGCTACCTCTTGGGAACTTAGTTTGTACATTACACAACAAACATTTTTTTCAGAATAATGGCCAAAGACAGAAAAAAGCAAGTATGTGTAACTGTGTTAACTCAATTGACATAGACAAACTCATTCTACCACATTTTTTTTCTTCCAACAGTACGAGAAGAATTTGGACCAACGAAATTTTCCAAATATCAGTATCTCCGTATCTGTCAGTCCATCAAATGACTAGCCTTAGTAATAATGTTATTCAATTTGCCGATTTCATTCATACTGAATTTAAGAGAGTGTGTGAGGAAATGACCCCCCCCCCAATTATATTTGTTCAGACTTCTGAATGACACAACATCTGATTGTTCTGCACTGATTGCAGGTAGTCTGCTCGATTAGCTCAGTTGGTAGAGCAGCTGACTTGCAAGCAGAAGGTCATGGGTTCAAGCCCCACATAATGAACTGTATTTTTTGCCTCCAATTACAGAAGCAACAATTGTTTAGATCTTTTTACATGTCAAACCTCAGCTAAGAAGTAAGATGTTCACAAATTTGAGATCTATGAGATAATCCAGGCTAACTGATTTAATACTTACGGATTGTCATAATCAGGGCCTCTACCTGTACAATGAATCGGATCAAGTTCATCTTTCGGATATGCATGCTTCATGTAATTGTCGTAGCCGAAATAAAACATTTCACGAATTCCCTCAAGAGTTTCCAACCGTTCCTTCTCAGAGAAAAAGCCAAACTTTCCCTCGTACGGTCCCCACAAGTTTCTAAAATAGTTTTCATAACTTGTTGTGTAACAGAACCCCACAACCATGAAATACAACAGATATCTAGACATAATACAGATCTCTACATTTTCAAGCGTTCGTTGTTTATCTATCCGAAAGTTGAAGCTACCGGAAGTGCCGAAGAACATCAAAAGATGCATACACTATTAAAAAGTAGATCTGTTCAATTTAATGCGAATTTGCAAAATTATATGTGATCAAAATGTTTTGATAATCTTATATTTAAACCTTAGTGATGAAATCTGTATTTCAATTATTGAATATGTAGAATCTATCCTCAACTAAAATAAATATCATTGCGCGCAGACGAATATCCGTCAGGAAATCCCTTTACAATTTGACCAATAGAAGAAGACGACGTGTGGAGTTTCCAAAGCCGATTGCATCCGAGTTACGCGGGAAAATTTGAGTACAGGGTACTAATTAAATAAAAAATCCTATTTCTTGTAGTGATTGTCTTTTAATTAGATCTAGAAATAACATAGAATGCATAAAGTTTTACTCCTACATGTTTGTTCATATTCCGTAACCAACATCTTTGCGTATTGATCGATATAGCAAAAGCAGTTCGTGGTTCACGATTTTTTAATGAACGACGAAATAAGGCGAGATGCGCGTGCAAATCGTGTTTCATTCTAAATGTCAGTTTTTGAAATGTGTGAACCTATGCATCGTGGCGTTAGGAGGTTCATTTAGTATATACTGAGAAATATAGACGTGTTTATGTTGGATAAGATACAAGTTTAGCTTGACATTTTATGATTTTAAAGTATATATGCAGGTAGTAATTAATCATCATATTACAAAACTATATGTTTATCTCATATGCCTACACGCTGTGTTATTGAAAATGTTAAAAGCCGGTCCGGAAATAGGTGTTCGTTAAATTTCTTTAATAAGATTGTCTTAATACTGAAGTGGCCGTTAAATGAGGTTCAGCTGTATTGCTCTTACGTATATATATATATTTAGTAGTCCATTGGTGTAATGCATGAAAATAAGGCTTATTTGTAAAAAATACGCTTAGCGATGGTTTCTTGAGATTTTCTTGTAAGATGACTTACAGTTGGCATTTGTCGGCGCAGTATTTCAATTGTGTACGGTGGCAAATCGACGTAACAGGTCGGTTACTAGGGAACCACTGTGTAACATCTTCCTCCATGAACAACTGCCGCTGATAAAAACACAAATATAAAGTAAGTTGAAATATTCTTAAAATTTCATCATGGGGGGCAGTCTCACCTGGTACTTGCACCCAATTAGTTCGTTCAGACTGTACATCGTAGAGGCAGAAAATTCCCCCTGGCTGAATTTGAACTTGTGACCTCTGAATAAAAACACCGGTAAATTAAAATATATGTATAAAATATTTAATAAACCATTTTCATTTTGTTAATCTGAGAGTCACAAATTATTAAACAACCACATGCGAGGTTCATCCCCAAAAGTAATATATTATATGACGAGTGTCTAAAATTTCTATAACCCCCCCCCACCACCATAATGATGGGTTGAATGTATTATAGCCTTTTGGCCATCCCTTGTTTGTGTATCAATAAACTGTCATTACTGCCGCATTCTCTAGACCCGACTTGTTCGTCGAAATGCCAAGCCCGGAATTCCATAATGTCTATTTATAGATTTATCCACTGCCCCGTTTAAATCCTCATTTCGAAGCGACGTACGTGCAAATCCTATGTAACTTACGCGCTATGATGAAAACATGACGATAATTTGTATATGCTTATAAGTCAATCTATATCTAAGTTTATGCGAGACATCTTAGTGAAAATATATTTTTTTGGTAAAATTATTACATGTCTGTGAACTAATCTCATGCGTCGTGTGTTTTTCAACGCGGGTGTGGATTTAATGTTATTATTTTATGCAATAATAAGCGCCGGATTAATATGTGGTAAGTTTATATATATATATTAAAATCAATCTGAGTTAAATCTGGAAAATATGACTTTTTAATTTGTTGAATGAATTATGGTTACATATTACACTATAAAATCTCAATATAAAACCACCTTTCAGACGACAAACGATCTTATTATCGAGCTGGTCCATTTATTAAGTTGAAATATGGAGAAACTATTGAAATCGGTCCGATAATTGTTCATTATAAACATGGCTGCTTAGTGAGGTCTTGCTGTATATTCAATGAAAATACATTAATGACTAAACTTATCACTTTATACATTAAACAACACTTAGCATTGTTACATACAGCCTGACATAAATTCATGCGAAAAATCAACATGCTCTTTAAATCAAAATACTGCACCACAAAAGGTACCCGTGTCTCTGCATTTTACACCATGATAATGAGTAAGTGTACATTAATAAATTCATGAACAAGTATTCTATCTATAATTGTATACATAACATTATATGTGAAGCTTATTTTTATTTCTTTGATACACGCTACTGTAAGGCCATCCTTAAAAAGTGTTTGCTGTAACGCGGCCGACTCATAAAAATCGCCGCGACTCAACTTTCTTTTAACCCTCCGGGTAAAAGACTTTGTTTCCCCTTCGTTATCTATTGATTACTTTCTGGTATTTTTTCAAAAGAAAAACTCTTTACTTACCTACTCACTGAAAAAATATTGGGTTGCGTTACAGCAAGCAAACAATTTTAACGATTGCCTTACTTGTTTTTGTATATTTACGGAAGAATCGTAACTCAATATGAGTTTTAAAACATCGACTAACTATGAAATTACATTAAGCGATCACTTAGATTTTAAGATTACCTCATCAAAATTACAACGAATACTTATGTTAAGTTTACTTTTTAACAGTTCTTCAATATTTCAACTTAATGATAAAACCATCTCAAAATTTTAACTAAAGTTTTGTCCGAAATAAATAAAGAAAACGTGTACGTGTACAATTAGATATGTTGTTTATATTGAAAATTTTTGTAAACAAGCATTCATTATTGGTTAAATTATTCATTCGGAATACATCGACAATTTCCCTCAAGCATGAATAGCCTGTTCGGAACAAGTCGATGCACTTGGTGGGAGGGAAATCCCTCCTATAGAAATGACAGACCACTCCCTCTGATTGTATTACTTTCATGGAAATTGGTTACTCACCCAGAAAGTGAATATACGTAAATATTTTTACGACACCCTTGCATCATTTAATTCCGCGGTTAATTTTAATACTTGTGTAATCAATTGCATGTATAAAGTGTTCTTAAGTTTTGATTTTACATTGTGGCTTTCAGTTATTTTTTATTTTTACATGTATTAATTGTACAAGATTTTTTGCATTTTGTAAGTCTAAAATATGGGCATTCAACCCTTTAGAGTATATATTTATTTTGTACGCAATAGGCTGAGCGTTACGTTTATTGACCCTTGGTTCAAATCGTCTTTGAAAACAGGTTTCAAAGCATCTTGAAAATCGCAAAGAACAATTGTTTCAAGCCATTGTAAAAAGGCAAAAATATTCGGGCTCACACTTCCATGTATGACCAATTGTGCGACAGAGATATTTCTTTTAAACGTACAATGAATACAATGAACCCATTGTTTGTCTTGAAAATAGTTAAATTCAAGCAGTTGTCCGAGGTCATTTAACCGGCTGTTAAAAGTCATTGATTGAAATACAGTCAAACCTATGTTTGCAGCCACCTCCGAATAAAGACCACACTGTGATTAAAGGCAATTTTTGGGAAAACCGCCATTCATTTTTTTAAAAAAACAAACTGGCCTTTGAATATAGCCATCTGTTAATAAAGACCACATTTTGCCTTTTCCATTCTGACCTTTGTTCACAAGTTTGACTGTATATACCATCGGCATAGTTTTCCATCGAACTTAAATTTACCTCATTGGGAATACATCTGTCTGTCATATACAGCTCATTCGGACTTATCCTTATTACATAATTATGATGAATCGATGCTCTGGTGCATTATCAGATATTATACTGAGTCACTGAAGGACAATTTATATTTGTCTTATGACAGTAGTCAGGCTTGACAAACTCCCATTAAATTGTTACGCTACATGACGACTGAGACATGCCTGTATCTTTATTAGACGCACCCAATGTATCTTTAAACTACCGCTGCAGATTTCAAATGCATCCTGAATAATTGTGTATTATTTATCACCAGGGGTGATGAGCACCTGTTTGGAAGCTTTCCATGGAACTCAGATATCACAAGGTACTGTAACTATTTACGACATAAAACAATGATAGAAGTGGTTATGATGATGATGATGTCATGATGATGATTGTGGTGGTTGTGATAATTATTATAGCGGTTGTGATGATGATGATTATGGTTGTGGTGGTTGTGATGATTATTATTGCAACTGTGATGATGATGATTATGGTTGTGGTGGTTGTGATGATGATGATGATGATTGTGGTGGTTGTGATGATGATGATTATGGTTGTGGTGGTTGTGATGATTATCATAGCAGTTGTGATGATGATGATTATGGTTGTGGTGGTTGTGATGATTATCATAGCAGTTGTGATGATGATGATTATGGTTGTGGTGGTTGTGATGATTATTATTGCAACTGTGATGATGATGATTATGGTTGTGGTGGTTGTGATGATGATGATGATGATTGTGGTGGTTGTGATGATGATGATGATGATTATGGTTGTGGTGGTTGTGATAATTATTATAGCAGTTGTGATGATGATGATTATGATTGTGGTGGTTGTGATAATTATTATTGCAGTTGTGATGATGATGATGATGATTGTGGTGGTTGTAATGATGATGATAATGATGAGGTCAAAGACGACGTGTGTATTTTCATACCGATAATCAATTCATTTCAAGTTAGGCTATAAAGACACGAACATACAGTTCATTTACAAGAATATTTATATATATAGGCCTCCGTGTTCGAATGGTTATCTCTGACTACTAATCATGAGCCCCTCACAGCTGTGAGTATGAATCCCAACGGGACCAGAAAAAATCACATGCGACGAAACTGTCCAGTTGACTCACGGGAGGTCGGCGATTCTATCCAGTTGATGCATGTATATGATTTCCCCCTCCATTAAAACTTGAAAGTCGCTAATTGACTTTGGCTATTGGTAAGACGTTAAACCTAAAAAAATAAAAGAATTTATACAAAAATATGTACGTCGGCAACTTCTGGTTACCGTAGTGATAATAGATATACTTTGTGCAGTTTATAGATATTTTACCAAACTTGTTCGGAAATCTGTAAATAAAATTTTAATGAATTTAAAGTTCTGTTAGAAAAAGCTCTTGCCCGCGATGTGGTCCAGTGGTTAGTGCGCTGGACTTGTAACCCGGAGATCCGGGTTCGAATTCCGGTCGCGGCAGGTCATGCCCTTTTTATGAAAATTTGACAAAAATGTTAATTTCCCTTCATATGTGGAGGAGTTGCCGGCTCCTTGTGGACGGGTAATTTAGTACTGGTTAGGCATAGAGTCCAGGAAAACTGTTTAGGTGAACCGGTCGCCGTATATAACTGAAAAAATGTTGAAAAAACGGCGTTAAACCTTAGCGACAATAGAAAAATCTCGCACCAAAATCACAGTGTGCCAAAGCTCGAGCGAAGGCAGACAAAGACGGGATGTAGCCGGCATCACCCTCGTTTAAAAAGTAGTTGTTGAATAATGTTTTAAGTCAAGAATCAATGATGAGGGCATCATGGGTCACCTTTATGCTCTTGGGATTTGAAGATAGGAAAGATTTCAAAGCCTTTCAAAAAGACGAGAAGTCATTACAGGTGCATAGATAATAACTTTTCCACAAATGAATAGTAAAAAAGTTGCAATACCAGTTCAATTCTGTAAACCACATATTGATATATTGCATATGGTAAATGTCGCCACAGAAAAATAACATCTAAATAATAATACTAAAAATGATAGTAAAAATAATGAATTGTATATTGTACTATATTTTTCTTCATTATAGTAGCTACGATGTGCGTTAACGGCACAGTCAGTGGGACGGAAGTGTACATAGACACCGACCAGGCCAATGAGACGACACTTGATGTGGGCGTGGCATGCTCGTGTCAAATACAAATCCTTAATGGTAAACATATTACGGTTGAGGCAGCATTTGGTGGGACACAAGGAAGCGATTGTGGAGCTTCAATCCATTTCATCAGCTCCGCCATTGGTGGTTCTAATCACTCGAGTGAATGTGAAAATTCTATGTTTGACGTAACTGACCTCACACCTGAGAACAATGTAATAGCGATCGAATTAACGAAAAGCCGAAGTCGTCCCGAAACAACCGCGTACTGTGCTAAAATATCGCTGAGTAAGTTAGTCAAGCTTTATTCTGTTCTTCTATATTTCGTATTGCCAAGAACTTAGACTTTCGTCCGTATAAACTGCAACAATCAGAGTGCTGAAATCCAGGTTTCCTTTTGTAGTACTTTTAAGCAGTGATTTTCACCTTTTTATTTATTAAATGAAATTTGCACAAAGTTTCGTGATACTATCAGAGTTGAATAACACGGACTGCTGACTTTTTTTCTCTAGCCCAAAAAGACAGACTGAACGTATATTTTCCTCTTAATTTTACTAGTGTACGTTCGATGAAGTCAACAATGAAGAGTGACTTCTAGGAAGAAAAACTGACCTTTTATTAAAATATATTAAGTTTTCATCCAATGGAAATAAACGTTATTTAATTTAAAAGTAAAAGCAATGAAAAATTAGCGATCAGTGAATAGAACTGACCGTGATTGTAAAATATTAAAATATATTACTGACAGCTTAACAGTCCGTGAGGGAGTATTTTTTTCACTGGGTTTAACACCGTTTATCATCAATTTTTCGGTTATATACGGCGGCCAGTTCACCTAACCAGTTTTCCTGAACTGTATACAAACCAATACTAATTTACCCTTCCACACGGAACAGGCAACTTCTCCATATGAGGAGGAAAATCGACATTTTTGTCAAATTTTCATGGAAGGATATGACCTGTCGCGACCGGGATTTGAACACCGATCGTTGGGTTACAAGTCCAGAGCACTAACAACTGATCTGCGGTCTCGGTCTCGAGACAATTAACATCGAACTAGCTGTAGACATCTTATGTAACAAGGAATTATAATAATCAAGAAAATATATTAATATAATATGAAAAATGTTTACATTCTACCATCGCAATTACACACTAGATTATTTTAAATTTTTAGCAAAACACTATTTTTTTCATATTATAATTGTACGATAATATACTGATTAGGGAGCTAAACGCGATGAGGGTTTGAACCAAGATTGTAGTGATCTCCCTTTACAAAGCAGTATTAAAACACGCTCCCAAGTTTTGTATGGCCGCATATTTCTGCATGCTTTTAATGAGTTAATTTTCGCGAAAGGTTTCTTAGTTTTCGGGAAAAATTGTTTTATTTTCATGAAAAAACTTTATCTACTTAGTAGTAAGTAAGTTTACTATCAGGTGAAGAAATCATGACAAGATACTGAATTTTCGCGAAAATGTCTGTTTTTCACGAACACCCAGTAGATTTTCGCGAAAATATTCTGATTATCTTATGCAGAAATATGCCACCATAGTTTTGCTAAAAAGGAAATCAGGTCGTATAACCTTCGAATACAAATATATTTATAAACGTGATTGATTCATTCATTAAGCATTCGCTATCTGTGTTTTATAAAGATGCTTTAATAGCGGACGGGCGGACGAACGGACTAATACAAATCCGATTACACATTCTTACTGTTTTTTTTTTGTCAGATTTATGCAGCGTAGGTCAATTCCAGTGCAGTGACGGTCAATGCATTGACGATAGTTTCGTGTGTGACAATCTTCCAGATTGTGATGATAGTTCTGACGAAATGAACTGTGGTAAGTGCTGGTTTTATTTTCAAATCATAAATAATACATGTATCTGAATTTTAATAATTAGTCATAATGTCGCTTGAAGATTGATGTTTCAAAACGATTCGGCCTAGGTAAAAACGGAATGAATGCCGTAATATTGTTTTTGTTTATTGTGATGGATCATTGCTGGTTTAAGTGATTTTGAAACCATAGTATGGTTTTATAGAACAAAAAAGGAGCACGTTTGTTAGGGAAATCGGACTACATGTATATCGATTTACCATGTATTTTTTTTATTTATCAGGGACTCTGTATTACATACTGCCAGAATTAAGATAGAAACACAAATGTTTGGTTATCATTATAAGTTATATGATTATTATTCCTTCGTCGCATGTTGTGGATATTTTTAGGGAGAAATAGAAACAAAAAATAAAAACAAACTCTGGCCTAAGCATCAATGCATTGGCCCAGCAGTAAGAACGACTGGCTAATGTTTACCCTCATTTATCATGCGTCTTATTTTGGATCAGTTGAGGTTACAACCCAAGTTTTTTTAGTTAAGTTCTATGTAACGTGGCTAAAACATTTTATACATTTGTGTTTTATATCATGACTCATTTTATGGACAAATACTTGTGTTATCTTCGAACTAATATTTTGACTTAATCAAACTGAATAAGTGATATATTCGTTCGTTATGTTGTTTGACCGAACATTCATCATAAGGTGTATTATACTTTTGATTTATACTTTGAGTTTATTTATCTAAAGCCAGTTGTTTTCAATAAATATTTCAAAATTATTTATGACCTGTCAATTATCTGCAGAGTAAAATTATTCAGATGTTCAACATTTACAACTATATACTTTAAATCAATGTATAGCTGATTGGCTGTTTGAAATTAGAATGTTACTTCAGTTATTTTTTTGACATACCCAAAACTTAAATTTTGTATATCAATGGGGTTTCAAGTATTGTCTTATATACAATGTTCATTGTGTACTGTTCATTTTGCCAGAATGTTATGACATTGAAATGCTGAAAGACATCAAATAAGGTTGGTTTGAAGGCAGCAATGTCAAATTCTTGCACCTCACATTAACATGATTTGCCAATCAATCTGTCCATATCCGTGTTTGTCTATTTGCCTGAGTTAGCATTGGTGGAATTTAAGGAAATGAATTACAATATACATCAGACAGAACTTACAAAACTGCAAAGCCAAGCAACAACAGTTCTCTCAGTGCTTTGATTAGATAGGACTAAAATAAACCAGGGACTACTGTAGAAGCCCTGAATAAACGTAATCGTCGTGAGTATTTTAACTTACCGTAAAATCATCAAAATGAATTGTAGATGCACCAATTTATAACCGAAGAAAAACAATATTGTACACTTTTTTCGACGTAGCTGTGTTAAAATCTAATGCAGATTCACCTTTGACATTGTGATCAAACCAATGAAAACGTCTGTTAACGAAATATGAACTTTCCAGAGAGCATTTTCCTTTTATAAGATCAATTTTGATTGGATAATATTGCAACAAGAAGGTCGAACATATAATTTATTGGTGCCAAGTCATTACGTCTGTGTACTGCCTTTCGAAATGCACGGACTAATAGCGAATATTACGCGTTCAATTAATCAAAATGCATTGCATTTCTATAATGTACGTGTGCAAGCGTTTCATGCTTCCTTGAACAAGGAAAATTTGAACGTTTTATTTTACACTCGCCAATCTGAGGGAATGTGTATTCCCCGGCGTCTCACTTGACATCTTAAAATTCAAATCGTTTATTCTACGCATTGTATTTTGGCAAATCAGATGGACTACCGCATGTAGATATTGGTGAAGAAAGAAGACATTTTATAGTATTTTATATATTGCCGCGTTAAAAGTGAAAATTTACTATTTAATCACGAACACATAACGCAAATGTGTCTATATCCTGTATTAAGTGACAGCGAATAGCTAAAACAGGAAAACACAAGTATTGAGACCTGAAAACCCCGGGTTGGATTCTTATTAAAGTTGATCTTTTTTTTAATTTCAATAGGATAATTCTACTTTGAGGATCTTTTTAAAATTTCGCTTTCCGCCCTAATATTGAAAATACTGTTTAATCTTTTTATGTTTAGTACTAGCATGTACTGCTTATCTGTCACTAATTGTTATTCAGGTGTCTAAAGTTTAGTAATACAATGGATATTATTCAGCGACTAGAACCAGGGAAATATGGACGAAGTAACAATATCGTAACATTAATATTGGTGCAACAATTATAATCAGACATGCACAAGATATGTGTTTAGTTAAGTTCTTATTCAAGGATAGAGCTGTTACCCTACATTTTGAATTTAGGTCCCAATCAATATTTTAAATGACATTGTGGTCATGAATACATTAATCAACACACCCCGAAGGTAAACCTATACTGTGATTTCTATTTTTAACTCGCCGTATGCAAAACTATTAAACACTTCATATATTCAGGTTGAAATAATTTTAAGCGCAATTTGATACTTGCTTTCTGTCGCTGTATAGCTTGTTAAAACCACATAGAATGTCATGATTGAAGATGACGCGTATTTATTCAATACAGTTCAGTTATTGATCACTTTGAGTAATTTAGCGCCGCTTTACCATTGGTATAAACCAATGACAACATATGTCGGCAATTGTTAAATTTATCTCTACCGTTTCCTAAGGAAGTAACTTGTAAGTGATGTTGGTATAAAATAGACAAAGCGCAAGTAATCGAGATGAATTTAATTCTGGAAATGGCTGAATTATTCATGATATGGTTAAGCATAAAAATATGAATTTATTCAATACTTAAGTGACCATAAAATTGTTGTATACCATTAAAATTTCAAGGTCAGTATATTAGGCCAAAATAGAAGATTTTTTATGATGGTTACTTTCTTATGACGGTCAGTATTCATAGGGCAGGTCTGTGATAAATTAGAAATCCAGTTTTTTTTGTTTTATTTTTGTTTTCATCCATCATCATTTAACATTAGATAATCTGTGTACTTACATTTTAACTTTCATTCTATCCCTTCATTACAATCACATTTTAGCTGGATTTTTTAACGAAAAAATTCGGTTTATAAATTGGTGAAAACCGGTCGGGTGGGGGTTCGGTGTAGCAATCAATTTTTGTCCGAAGCAGTAACCAAAAAACTATTGCCGGTATCAATATGAATTTTAAGATTTAAGAGGGTTATAAATTGAGAGTGAGCTAGGGATTTTGACACAGTGGAAAGGCAGAACCACCAATGAAGCAGAAACAAAATCTCCGCTGACGAACTCTTTACCGTAACTGAATTAGTGACGGTCTTAATGTATGGGTGTGCAGGCTTTCATGGCCTTAATGAGGTGCTCTACGTTAGTTACTTTTTCATAATGTGACTCTCAATGGTACATGCAAGGAACGATTTGCATAACTTATGAAGAGATCATGTATGTCCCTCAGGGTATATATTATGGTGATGAATTACTTTATAAAACACAGACGAACCCTGATTTCAAGTCCACCTTTTAGACCAAATATTCAGTCTCATGGCCCAGTAGAAATATTAATACTGAGGAAATATTCAACACTGGACTAAATATAAGCGGCTGTTATATTGGATTATGTAAAAACGAGGTCATGATAATATTGGTGATGTTAATATTGAAGTTGTCGCCTAATGAGAAATTTCTGTATATACAGCAACATCTGTGAATGAGGGCCAAAGCATGACCAAAACCTAATCTGTAGAAAATATTTACAGTAAAACACAGTTACTGTGAACACTGATATAATAAAAGATAAGATATAGTGAAGTACAGCATGTACTTAATTTTCTCTGAACACACGATTCCTTATTCTTTCGTTATGGATGTAATGAAATATGTGTATAATGAATTGATTATCCGGGATGATTAATTCTCAATAGCCACATTCTGCTGTATTGAGTAAATTTACACCTGATAAATGTAAGCTACGCATAAAGGCCATCTTTTCATTCTCTATTTGTTGGCTTTTACAGGTGCGGTAACAGAATTTTTGGTTGGGGTGGTGAAGTAAAGTCTAGATAATGTAGAATATGGACACAGTCAGCGTATAACTGACGTGTTTTTATTTACTTTTACAAGGGGCGCACACAGGCCCTACCCCCAAGCTGTCTGACAGAAGTGCTGTATTCATCTTTTTCATATTTTGATATAATTGCAAAATATGTTTTCCTCTTTCTTCAGGTGAAAACAGCAATACTTGCCTTGAGGGGCAAGTTCTATGTGACGATAATAGCAAATGTATTGATCCTGATCAGAGGTGTGACAACTTAACTGACTGTAATGACCAGTCTGATGAATCTCCAAAACATTGTGGTAAGGAATCATTGACTGAGAATATTGTACAAATGCTTAATTGATCGGTTTCATTTTGTACACATGTACTCCAAATGTGTCAATATAAAGCTCCTTTCGAATTAATTTGCACGTTCTTGATTGCTCAATTAAACTCTGCTCCTACACAAATCCATGCATTACCCATATACTCCTCCTATATTCCACATATACTCCCCCTATATTCCACATTTACTCCTCCTATATTCCACATTTACTCCTCCTATATTCCACATTTACTCCTCCTATATTCTACATTTACTCCTCCTATATTCCACATTTACTCCTCCTAAATTCCACGTTTACTCCTCCTATATTCCACATTTACTACTCCTATATTCCACATTTACTACTCCTGTATTCCACATTTACTCCTCCTATATTCCACATTTACTCCTCCTATATTCCACATATACTCCTCCTATATTCCACATTTACTCCTCCTATATTCCACATATACTCCTCCTATGTCCCACATATACTCCTCCTATATTCCACATTTACTCCTCCTATATTCCACATTTACTCCTCCTGTATTCCACATTTACTCCGCCCACTTTCCTTCGTATACGTAGTGCATATTCAACTCAGAGAAGATCCTGTGAAAAAAGTCATTGATACATTGGGTTGTAAATGTTTCATTTCAGATCCAAATTATGTTGAAACTAGTTCGGATGACAGCATCTGTAAGTATCTTCTCATCATTTGAACATGTGCATTTATACTCACATACATGTTTAATATATATTTGTGAATTAATTTTGTGCAAGATGCTCAGTTTTACTGTTGATGCTTATTTTCTCATTCTTAATAGTATTTAAACCAACTGGCTTCGATCATTTTGTTTCATCTCATTTTGATTCACTACTCACATGTTGGAATTGATGAATTGCAATGAAACAGAGAAACTTGTTTGTTCTTATCTATTTACCAAAGCTAGTGAACCATTATTATTTTTTTGTTCTTGCTTTTCAAAGCCGAACCACTCATATCTGTTGTGTGCACGGAGAGTCCGTACCTACCAACAACAATAGCACCTACTACGACCTCTGAGTTACCTTTAACAACCACTGAGGTACCTACCACAACCACTGAAGTACCTACCACGAGCACTGACGCACCTACCACAACCACAGAGGTACCTACCACAACCACTGAGGTACCTACCACAACCACAGACGTACCTACCACAACCACTGAGGTACCTACCACAACCACTGATGTACCTACCACAACCACAGAGGTACCTACCACAACCACTGACGCACCTACCACAACCACAGAGGTACCTACCACAACCACTGAGGTAACTACCACAACCACTGAGGTACCTACCACAACAACTGACGTACCTACCACAACCACAGAGGTACCTACCACAACCACTGATGTACCTACCACAACCACAGAGGTACCTACCACAACAACTGAGGTACCTACCACAACCACTGACGTACCTACCACAACCACTGAGGTACCTACTACAACAACTGAGGTACCAACCTCAACCACAGAGGTACCTACCACAACCACTGAGGTAACTACCACAACCACTGAGGTACCTACCACAACCACTGATGTACCTACCACAACCACAGAGGTACCTACCACAACCACTGATGTACCTACCACAACCACTGAGGTAACTACCACAACCACTGAGGTACCTACCACAACCACTGATGTACCTACCACAACCACAGAGGTACCTACCACAACCACTGAGGTAACTACCACAACCACTGAGGTACCTACCACAACCACTGATGTACCTACCACAACCACAGAGGTACCTACCACAACCACTGACGTACCTACCACAACCACTGAGGTAACTACCACAACAACTGAAATACCTACCACAACAACTGAGGTACCTACCACAACAACTGGCGTACCTACCACAACCACTGAGGTACCTACTACAACAACTGAGGTACCAACCTCAACAACTGACGAACCTACCACAACCACTGAGGTACCTACTACAACAACTGAGGTACCAACATCAACGACTGACGTACCTACCACAACCACTGAGGTAACTACCACAACCACTGAGGTACCTACCACACCCACTGAGGTACCTACCACAACAACTGACGTACCTACCACAACAACTGAGGTACCTACCACAACCACTGAGGTACCTACCACAACAACTGAGGTACCTACCACAACAACCACTGAGGTACCTACCACCACCACTGAGGTACCTACCACAACCACTGAGGTACCTACCACAACCACTGAGGTACCTACCACAACCACTGAGGTACCTACCACAACCACTGAGGTACCTACCACAACAACTGACGTACCTACCACAACCACTGAGGTACCTACCACAACCACTGAGACACCTACTTCAACCACTGAGGTACCTACCACATCCACTGAGGTCCCCAAAACAATCACCGAGACTAATACTACAACCACTGTGGTACCTACATCCACAGCGCCAGCAAGAACAACAGGAACAACAATTTTACCAGATGAAGGTGTTGTTATAGATGATAAAAGTATGTATTAACATTGTGTGTATTCATCTTATATTTCACAGAGAAGTCTTCGGAACGCGATATAATACACATTAGTTATTGGTCCGTTTTAATTGTTTATATATGGTTGAATGTTTAGTAAAGTACTTGATCATTGTATTACTTACCCCTGGGACCAGTATATTGGTCCCAGCTTACCCCTATTTTAAAGAGTGGAACATTTCTTGACCTTTCATCACGCCTCACTGCCCGATTTTTATCTATATAGTTTGACAACGACCAGCGAATGATCATAAACTGGTACCCGTTGACTCTGGTGTACAGAGACAACTGATAATCCCCAAAATTTCCTGGACGCTGTTTTTTAATAAAATCGGTCGAAATCCGCTCCGAATTCTGCCCGCGGGACCTCGCGAGACTTTTCACATTCGGGCCGCCTCGCTTTTTTACTGGATGCATAATTCGCACGTGATTTAAAAATAGATCAATACGTCGGGGTCTCTACGTTATGTTATGTAGAGTCACTAAATTTAGCATTCACTGTTTTATTTTTATTAAAATGTGCAATTTGTATCTGAAGTATTCAGGCATCGGTAACATCTTCGTTTATATTGAACATATGTACGGAAATCCCTGATGTTTCACGAATGGACAGCCAATCACATGGATCAAACGCATTAACCAATCAGAGCACCAGATAATTTAGTCTATACCTGTTCCTTTGGTGCACTGTAACATGGAACAGGGACCAGTTTATGAATGATCAAAGATCAGCTAAGTCCATTCTGTAGGGTGAGTGGCATTTCGGAACGTTTCAGTTGTTTCCTCCATGTATAAATGCCAGTTATTTTTCCGTTATAATTGAAATTAAGGTTATGTTTAGAAAAGAACTTGGTCATTGTATTACTTATTCCTGATGTAAAGAGTGGAACCATAGGCGGATCCAGGATTTCTAGTTAGGGGGGGGGGGCGGAAACCGAATAAGTAGGCTGGGGGTCCAGGGGGTCACCAGGCCCCCCCGGTGGGTCCAGGGCGAAGGCATTGTACGTTACGTCATTGTGTTACTGTACTTGTAACTTATTGCACGCGTAGCGTGCGAAAATATTTTGACATTTATGCATAAAGTCATGTAAATATCATATTTCATGATAGAAAAAAAACTTTGGGCTTGGGCAATATTAGGGGGGGGCGTACGCCGGGTACGCTCCCCATTGGATCCACCTATGGGAACAGTCCTTGACCTTTTGTCACGCCTCACTGCCTGTCTATACTAGTTGTTATAACGTCACTGAATAAATATAAACTAAACACGTTTTGGTTGAGTAAATATTTGTCAATCAATAATGTTAAGTCGTTCACAATAGGAATATTGTAAAACGTTATATCGTTATATAGTCGTTCTCTGACCGGTTTTTACACGCGCCTATATATGTCTTCGTTTATTTGGATTTAGCTTTGTCCACCTTCATTGAATTAATCGATCGTTTTGTGACATCTTCATGTGACATCTTCATATCTTGCTCGGAGATTAACGAAGACATGTAAGTTGTTTGTATTTCTATTTTTTTCTAAGTTTATTTACTAATTTATCTTTCGGGTTGTTCTGGGTTTGCGGTTTATTTGTAGATGTGTTTTAAATACAAGTGGGTATTCGTGCATTTTTACCTGACATACAAAAAGTAGAAGTTTTAGAAATTTGATATTTCTGCGCTTAGCTGTTTTAGCACATGGAAAGAATCAGGTAAAATACTAATTTCTACATTCTCCAGTTATACTGCTAAATCGCATAAGATAGTTATCTGACAATCATAATCTGACAAATCCATTAACTTAAACAACTAAAAATCGTACATTTCTGCTATTTATCCACAATTAATGGACACTGTATACATCAATTCACACACCGTGAAGACTGTGGACTTATCAGTGAATGGCAGTTGTTAGTTAATGATATGCATGCTTCTAAAAATAGTAACATAGAAATGGGTCTTATACCTTATTTGATTAGAAGGAAATAATCCAATAGTAAAAGGTAAAGGGAGGCTAATTACAAATTGCAGAAAACTGAAAAGTATTGTGGAAAAACAGTTTTGTATTGTTTGGCTCTTTGAGTCAGCTAACAAAAAAAAACGAAGTCTGAAACTTATTGAGTACGAAACGCCTTACTTATTTAAGAAGTTATTCATGGCGATGAATAAGTAAGGCGTTATGGAAAAGAAAAATAAAACTTTGTTTATAGCACAGTTAAACTGCTACTTTGGTATATGATTTGAGCTACAACTTTGTTGCACCAAACCATGTACTTTTGTAATGTATGTGTTTAGTATTATAGTAAAGTGTAATGTTGTTATATCTTGAGATACAATCCCGTTGCACAAAACAATTTTAACCATTTGAGTTACATCCTTTGGGCAAATATTGTTTTGACTGGTTTAAATTAATAATATGAGTTCAATATTGTAATATCATGTATTTGTACATGAAATCTATTTCTACAAAAAGTTAATTTTAAAAACAATTTGGTTGCACTGAGGTGACGAATAATTGTGGATATGTTCTAGGTATAAAACTACAACATAGCATGTATTTTATAATAAAATAATTTTAAGTTTTACAAACAATAATTCAGACAGCTCCGGTTCATACTAAATATTTAATTGTCGCCTGTCAGATTACGTTCCAAGACCAATGATTCTGCTCGGTTAAATAATTGATGCCTGCCGTTCATACCCGGCTATAGCCTGTTGGGGTCATGCAAAACGAGCTCACTACTAACCTATAGCATAGGATAGTTGTGAGCTCGATTTGCATGACCCCAATAGGCGATAAAATGGAACGTCGCGTTTTAGATTTTTCATTCCGCCATTTGATAAATTTTACGGAAAACACATGACCCGTATTTGATCAAAATTACATAGGTAGTTGATCACTTCTAAACAACAAATTGCAACATGTTGTTGTACTGGTTTATTATTTTGCATGACTGTCCGCGACAAAAATAGAAACATATAAAAACAAATGTAGTTTTAAGTTTTGCTTTTTATTGATTGCTTGTGAAGTGAATGTCCGCATAAATTGCCCTAGTATAATAACCAGATGCATGCATTTATTAACCATTTGTTATTGTTCAAATCTGAGCTGCTCTTTTTTAAACAGCAAAACCCAAGTTAAAATGTCTCTGGAAAGATTCTTGAATCCAATTAGTGAGAAGCTAAACGCCAAATCTACGTTGCAAAGTTGGAATAAGAACAAGTGGCCTCGCTGCTTGCATTATAGCTTGTCCCTTAATTGCAATCTTAACACCTTTACATTTCCTATAAATACATAGCTGAGGAACAGTTTAAAAGAATCTGGTAAAAATTCTTATTCCTTTCTGTGGCAAATATTGTCTGCTGATCTTTAAATCGACTTGAAGTATGTAATTATTTTTTCATGTAATTTGCCAACGCCTGCACATAAATTGAAACGTTATTAGAATTAAGTTGATCGATCGATAAAACATTTTGATTTTCTGACTTCAAATTGAAGTATATTCTCTTTTAACAAAGAAATTTCCGTTAACCATTTTGTCGTATGTATTCTTTTTCTTTTAGGTCATAACTCAACTGTGATGATGACCGGCAGCCAGTTATTAATATACATCAGACGTTTCTCCATAAAGAGAAAAATAGCGTTTGTGTTCTTAGTCTTCCTCTGTGTTTATGTAGCCATATATATATTGCCAAATCTTGGTAGACATACCAAGGTAAGGAGAAGCTTTGACATGTCTTTCTACCACCAACCATGTCAACTTCCAGAGCTTGACCCATTTCATCCGCAAGTAATGAAAGATGTCGAAAAGTTGCCACCAATAAAATGTGAAAATAAGCTTACACCTGTATATATTGATTCAAATAACCAGCTGCAATTCAATACAACTGCATTGGGATTGTTGAATACTGAGGCGTCCTCAGTGGAGTGCAAGTGTTCAAGTGTTAGTAGGTTTTATGACTCAGGCGTAAGTTTTGGAAATTCTGAACTATGTGGTCCGACTAATGACCCTACCTCAGACTTTTTTCGAATCCAATGTATGAGCAAAGGGAATCCTCTTTCAGACAATTTGTTGACACGGATACATGTGAAAAATCCAAAATCAAGAAATGCCGGCGAAAATGAATTTAGTGTTTTAATGTTCGGTCTTGATAGTGTGTCTAGGTCTATGGCTATGAGAACGATACCGAAAACGTTCAAATATCTAACTGATACTCTAGGTGGATATGACATGAAAAACTACATGAAAACAGCAGATAATACGTATCCAAACTTGGTTGCACTACTAACTGGGAAGTTTGCGTACGGCACGGACTTGCCAGAGAAAGACTGCAATTCCAATTACTGCGACGAGCTACCATTAATTTGGCAGGATTTTTCAAAGAAAGGGTACACTACCTTCTTCGCCGAGGATGTACCAGGCTATAATGCTTTCAATTTTCACAAGTCAGGCTTTCGTAATCAGCCAACCGACCATTACATGCGACCTTTTTGGCTCGCCGTAAATAAACTTCATCCTGAACGAGTTGTGACATCTTTTGTTAAATCTAAATCATCATTTCTAACTAATATGGCGTCACTTGTTAACTTGAAAGATTTACATCCACACTGCTTAGGTAGCAACCCGAACTTCATGTATCAAGTAAATTATTTAAAACAGTTTCTGCACACCTATAGGAACATAAAAACATTTGCATTTTCTTTCATGACAGAACTCGCTCATTCAAATCAGAATTTTTTGAGCACGGCAGATGATGACTTTGTGAACTTTTTGAAATGGTTAAAAGACGAAGGACATCTCAAAAACACAATTGTTGTAGTTTTTTCAGATCATGGATCACGAAGTGCTCAAGCTGAGCATATTTTGCGCATGGAAAACAGTCTTCCGTTTTTAAATATCATAATTCCAGATAGTTTAAAGGCAAAATTTTCTAGAATTGTTGAAAACTTGGAAACTAACAGAAATCGTTTAACCAGCACATTTGACCTGCACGCCACGTTGCTGACGATATTGGATACCGGCTATGCTAATCCCTCGCACTATAAGGTTGGAAACAAAATAAGAGGCATAAGCATGTTTGGTGAAATCCCACAACAACGATCTTGCGCAGGTATGGCTTTGTATAATACATGATCGGTTTTGCTCGCTTATTTTTTTACTCCGTTGTAGATTTATTTCTATAAAATGTAAAGAACACACTATTCGGTTGCTCTCCAAAAATTTACAAAGCAAACTTTGACGGCTTCATTTCGTGTAAACATTGAACATCTATGGTGCAAATTTTCCGGACTTCCAATAAATGAGTAAATGATTCTGGTCTGACAATGTAACGACTTAAAGGGACGAGTTAGCTATAGATCCGCCATGTTAACCTGAATTACTATTGTTAAATCCACCATCAAATCAACTAATTTTTCTTTTTCACAGATGCAAATATTCCAGACCACTACTGTGTATGTTACAAGACAACTCCAGTAAACATCTCTAGCGATGCTCTTATACCTAAAATTGCTGCAGCTCTCGTAGAGCAGATAAACGAATTTCTTAAAGATGAACCTGAATGTTCTGTGCTTAGTCTCAATAAAATAATAGAAGCAAGAATTATGACGGAAGCTTTGAAACTAGATCATGTTATAAGAAAAAACTTCTGGTCGAAGGAAATTGTGATTCCACAGCATCCTGATACATCCAGGCGATACACTGTTGTCATAGAAACAGTGCCGGGACATGCTCAGTTCCATGGCACGGCGCATATTGATAGTAAGAATGTTATAGAAATAGTTAAAGAAATAGATAGAATAAATAAATATGGAACTCAGTCCCATTGCATTGACGATCATGTGTTACATCCATTTTGTTATTGTAAACAACAACTGGAGTAGCTCAGAAGTATATTGCTGCAAAATCTTTGTGTAAGACTATTTGTGAATGATGAAGTTCACTTTTTTCTAATTAGAAAGCTATTTTACAATGAAGCATCTTTGAATAAAGATCACCTCGAATATAATTTATCTTAATCTGTTCCAACTTGAACGTTTACATGTTCATGTATGTGGTATTATAACGGCTAATG
The DNA here is from genome assembly GCA_008271625.1 of Lutraria rhynchaena. Classification (NCBI taxonomy): domain Eukaryota; kingdom Metazoa; phylum Mollusca; class Bivalvia; order Venerida; family Mactridae; genus Lutraria; species Lutraria rhynchaena. The sequence goes on along the minus strand of VIBL01000146.1, from coordinate 463,146 downwards.
AAGCGATTCAAAGCGCATGTTGGCGAGTCTCATTGATCATTCAGCCAAGATTCCTTTCCTCCGTTATCTGATTCTGTGTTAATCCGTTTTCGGTGATCTCTTTGTGTTCTGCACTCTAAAATAAGATTCTTCCTGTCTTTAAATTTTCATAAAAATGCTTTTATTCTAGCCATTTTTGTTTTTCTAGAGCTATGACAATTTCTATAGGATTTTTTACGCCACAGGGGTATCACGTGACATACGTTTACACGGTGAGTTCGCTGTAGCGGTGATCTACTGGGGAGCTTTATTAAATATCTCGGCGCTCGGACTTTTTCTATCACTATCTCATAAACTCGCAATTTTGAACAGTTTAATGCACATTAAATATACTGTGGTATCATTTTTGTTCGCGCAGGACGAATTTTCGCGTATTTCGCGCTACGTTTGTTGCGCGAATTTAAGACCGCGCTAATAAAAGACCATCCAGAAAGAAGTGACTATCCGAAATTTTCATTGTCCGAATACTATGTCACTTAAGTTGTGTATCTACTTCCGGCTATGTTATTACCGATTTGTGAGCAGTTAAGCTTTTTTCGAGAATTAAAAAGAAACGAGACATACCTTTAGGAAAAACGTTAATGATATTTTCCCACAGAGAAAAAATATACATATTTAATTACCGGTATTTTCTTTCGGAGTTAAAGCATCGGCTCGGTCAGGAAGGCCCGGTTCCGACGAAGAGCGTGTAGAAAAGATGAGAATGAAACAAACTATAAATTGTAAGTTTTTAAACCATTCCTAGTGGAAGGGATTATTTGCACCATTGACTGTTGTTTTTTTTAGTGATTGCTCGGGTGCCATAACAAGATGTGGACCCGATAATTGTCTAATTTACATGCTAATCCATGCTTTGATCTCGGACACGCTTTATCTATATAAAGTGACAATTAACTAGCAATTATCGATGCCAACTGTCATATTGTTTATTAATCATGGTGACAAAGGGCGCCGCTGTGATAAGCATGTACGTGGTCCAGTGATGACACGCGCTGTAGCGAACAACGGTGTGATTCGCGACAGTATCTGGATTTAAAAAAAAATCTAAAATTCAAAATGCGCGAATTTACGACCGCGCGAATCTTTCTTTTTTCCATTTGCGCGAAATTTCGTGCCAGCGAAATTAAATGATACCACAGTAGTCTGAGGAAATAAGTTTTAACTAACGATTTATAATTAATTTAACGCCGTGAGTTTTACGAAGAAGATTGATCGTATTATAATTTCTATGATCGATAAAGAATATGTTTAGTTTAATTATATATATATATATATATATACTTTGATTTTTGGAATAATTTGTGTTTTATTTATACTTTGAATTTCAATCCAGGCTATTTTAGCATAGATCTACGACATGTGTTTGTTTATTTGTTTGATAATTTGTTTTTGTATTAGGAATTTACAAAACCTATGATAGCGAATATAACATGTTTTTACCAACATGTAGAATTTACTTTTCTGATTGCATGATATATTTAGAGAAAAAAACGTTTCGAAGATGATGCGAATATTTACATTTAATGTACTTAAATTTGGCTGATATTTTCTTTTAAACAATTAAATATTATAAACATATAATATTTAATTGTTTAAAAGAAATATATATCCTAGTCTTAAAATATATTTATTGGCATATAGATGAAGATGGCTCATAATATTGTATACAACTTAAAGGTGCTATATTTCTAGTATTTATTAAGATTCTTATGTCTATGACAGGTTTTTTATTATCAAACAATACGTGCAATTAAAAACTCATGTAATGTCCGAATGGTTTGCTTAAATAATTAATATATTCTTTAACGGTTTACCCATTCTATCCAAATCATCATCTTTTTTATGGAGCGAACAGAATTTTGGAATCTTTATAACTGTATAGGTTTTCATGATAGAAAATGATTCTGGGAGAAATTTTTCAAAAATAATAATCCTTTGAGTTATTGCCCCTTTACATTTGCATTGAAGTTTGGGGTACCCAATTGTTCTTGAAGAATAAAGAAAAAAGAAGATCATTTCAATGATAACTAACAGTAAAAAGATGCTAATTGAATAAAGAAAAATATAATATCTACAGAAATCACTTATTTCTATTTTTCAACACGTACAACAACACTTACCAAATCTCCACAATTTGTCATAAAATAAATTACAGTATCTAGGGTAACTATAAAACAATAATTGGGTAATACTATTTTTATCATAATAATATTTTAGTTGAATTGGGTTGATATATCAAAAAGTACAGCATAAACATATACACTGTGAAACACTTTAATATATGTATTTGGTTAATAAACATTTTTATGGAAATCTGATTTGAGTTTTTTCATATCTTTGATTACAAAGGGACCGAAGACGGAACAAATAGCTAGATTTGTGATGGTAACTTACAAACACTAGGGTATGAGACCCAACAGAAATTTGTGTCATAATTACAATTTCAAGTATGTGCCACGTATTAGGTTTGTCAAACTTCATGTCCTCAGACAATGAAGTCAGTGAAGTCATTTAGACTATTGATGCATAATTATGTTAGAATCAAGTTTGTTTATTTATACAATTTGGCATAAGCATGAATTTCAATGGTACATCAAGCACAAATGTTGCAGATTATCATGCATTATGATTCGAGAAAAACTACAGTGCTTACAGCGCTTTGATTATTTCCCTTCTCAGAGGCTCATTACATTGACTTCTATACTAATAAACTACGTCCATAACATAATTATAGGTTGATAGCAGTGTGGATACATGCAAAAAGTCATTTACAAGTATTCTCGTTTATTATTACCTTATCATTAAGCTTGTGATCTCTTCTACTAATTAAATTTTGATAGGAGTAATAGCGTTTCATTCAGTTTTTGATGGTAGCTATGTTTTATTCAATTATGCATGCATACTGTTTTTTTTTATTTCAAAACTTGACATCAACTTAACTTTACAAAGAGAGCATACATAGTGTACATACGTGATTTACAAAATCGTATTTTTCGATACAATGCTTATATGACATTGTGAATCCCAGTCGTGGTCATTGATTTTCAACTTTATCTTTGTATGTTTGGTTTAGTTTTATTATGCGAATGAATAACGCGGCTTATTGTGTTGTTGTAATTAACGCTAAATTCCGATATCAGATTAAAGATAGATAGATATTTATTTGACGTGTGCATACAGCACATAGTCATAAACATACATGTACAATTAGAAACATCACATGACATTTACAAGACAGAACAACGTTGTTGATTTTAGATTTTGAATTAAAGATACAGTCTTTTCGAATAATAAAATCTAGCTATATGAAATTAAATCCACTCGTTTAAATCTACATAGAGTACTATATAGACTGCTATAAAATGTTTATTTTCAAAGTGTTATTTTTCTTCAACATGTCCCAGTGGAGATAAAAATGTAACCTTTACAATGGTCTTCAGACAAATCTGTGTTGCAACCACCTCCGACTAAAGACCACCCTGTGAATAAGGCCATTTAAAAAAACGAATAAAGGCCACTTGTCAATAAAGGTCACATTTTATCTTTCCCAAAGTTGGCCTTTGTTCACTGGTTTGACTGTAGGTTGTTTTGAAGTAAGTTATAAGCTTCTATTTAACATTTATGTTAAGCCAAAATGCCAGAAGATGTACTCCATTTTTCTATGTAAAATAATGTGAAAATAGATTTTTCGACAGTTTCAGGAGTAAAAATATTGAATAAATCTTTGAATGACAATATCCTTCCACGTGTTACGTTTTAAGCAAAAATATATGAAAAACTGAAAATGTTTTGTGAAATGATTAGGAAAAATATTTAGCACACGTTCGGGAAGATTACCGGTATCACGTGATTTTTTGCAAGTGGCGTTATCCTTAAACAAAAAAATATTCGACGACGTCCTTCCTTACGCATTGTGTTCCAGCATCAGCACAGAAAAATAAATAATGACAATTCAGTACAAAATTGACTTATTATGTTGACCTGCTTGAAGGATCTGCAAATAAGCGAGAACTTACATTATTTGGTGATATTTGGGAGTCTTTTTAACACTATTACACAGGAACATGTATACCGTAAAACTTCACTTCACTATGTTATAACATATATCATATAAAGACTAAGTCCTTATAACGATCATTTATTTTTGGAGTGATCTTCAATACCTTCTCTATATTTTTGTGTGTTTAAATCAGTCGAGTGGCCTCTGTGATCGAGTGGTTATGTTCTTGGACTAGAAATCACTAGCCCATCATTGAGTTCGAATCCCACCCAGGACTAAACAAATTAATTCACTTATGAGGAAGCTATCCAACTAGCTTATGAAAGGTCGGTGGTTCTACCCCGTCTGCACATATTTCATTTTACATGTTACATTTCTTATTTTGAAAAGTTAGTAATGCATTAGATTTAGGGATTTAATTTGCTTGTATTGGAAATGTTGGTCTTTGCCCAAATGATAGTAATGTTTACAAAAATGTCATAAGTAATGATTTGAATCATGATGTTAGCGGTTTTACACCTGATGTCCTAAATTGATCTTGTTAAAGTAGTGGTGGGATAATAAATAATGTTAAACATCATTCAAAACATTATGTACAAATTTTGAAATTTGTTGATCACAGTATATTTGGTCAAAATTAACATTTGCTTAACTTACGGCATATTTTGAAGATATATAACACAGTTTGTATAATTTCTAGCACAGAAAACAGAAAATATCGAAAAACAGATCAACCAACGATAGCAACATCCGAGTATTAATCACAAGGCACCAGATAACTGGTTCCATTTAGTACGCAGATGACATTAAGTTAAATAATTGAAGTAGTGCTAGCCGAAATTAGTCGTCCGAAATTCGTATACTTTATATTAACCTACCTTTCTTGAAAATGACCAAGTCTCTAGTACTTTTCCACCACAATTATTACGACAACGTAATATTGGAATAAAGTCTATTTGATGTAGATCTAATCAATCAAGGATAGTGTAACGATTTTCTATTTCACGGAAAATACGGCACGGAACGTACTGTATGATGCGAACTTTATTCTTTCCCACTGCAGAAAAGAAGAATGTCCGAAAATGTTTTCACAAATATTCGGATTAGCTGCGACATTTTTCAGTTTGCCGCATTGCTTGGGGTAATTAAAATTGGTTCTGATAAATCCAAACAAATGATACACAGGTTGGTAAACCTTATGCAAAAATTAGTCGGCTTAGAGTTGTTTCGCCTGCTCAAGATGGGGGGGACAAAAGAAAACACAACTATCGCTTGATCAGGGCAGGGTTTTTTTATTGTTTTGACGACAGATATTCGGTCGCGTTCTCAATGGCAAAAAAAGTATTTTTTCCGTATTGCAAGGCGAAAAATTCAAATGAAAAAAAAAATTCGCCATTTTTACAACATGTTTGTGGTCGAGAGTTGCAAGTGCGAATAATATGAGAAAAAAATCACTGATTACGTATTTTTAGACTGGTAGACTTCTCTGGCAGCATTTTTATACAGTGTAAATATTTCCCAATTTTGTCCAAAATTCGCGAAAATTCCCAATACTGGGGTCGGGTCATGTTTCCAAAATGCTGAGAAAAAACCTGCAGGGTTTTTCCTTTTATTGCAGGGGCCGTTTATTGGTGACTTCCCTTCAGTAAAATCTTTAAACTCCCCTAAAATTCAGTTAAATCAAGTTTTTTCTTCCCTTTTTTGCAAAAAAGACCGTATTTAAATGATTTTCCCCAAACTTAAGAAAAAGGCCCCTTGCCCTACCTGTGAAAAAGCCTTGTTTATTAAACATTGCTTAGAATATGTGTTGCGCATTGCATCTCGCTAATTGTGAATAGTTAATATGTTAACAATTTATTTGGCTTTATAATTCCGCAACATTTACGATTGATATAAATAAACCTAACAATTACAGGGAGATAACTCTATTAAATGCATTGGTAAAATTGTTTACACAAATTTTTGACTGATAAATTGGACTGAAAAATATAATGTTTAGATTGAGTTTCAATCTAGGTTTCGACAAAATAGATGTACTACTGACTTTTTATGTTAAGCTGTTTGATAGATCAGGGTTCTAACCAGGAATTTTTGAAGGCATGTTTCAAATACAAATATTAAATTGAGCTGTTTAATTATGGCAAAGAGGAGTACTGTATGTAATCTAAAATCATGCAGTTTTCTCATAAAGTCCTGTTTACTTTTTTGCAAAAAAGGGGGAGAAAAACTTGAATGTAAACAGGAAAATACGTTGTTATTTTTCCCCAAATTAAGAAAATGGCCCTTTCCCATACCTGTGAAAAAAGCCCTTGGGTCAATATTCAAACATAGACCTTGATGGGTTTAGTGACAGCAGTGTGTTGAAGTCGATGATTGTTACAGGTACGGTAAATAAAGGGTTGGTCAATTTTGTGTGTCACAAAGACAATTCCTGAAACTATTGCATGTACAGGGTTTTCACTAGACATCAAAGTTGAGGGTCAAAACATACCCCTCGCTGATGATAATTTGAAGAATCAACAAAATTTCCTTCTAATTTTATTGTAAATTTGACCCTTTGGCACAAATTTTCATGAGTCAAAAGCTTTATTTTACTGATTTCAAGAGTCAAAATGCTGTTTTAAGGGTCAAATGAAAGCCCTACAAGGTATCTTTTTTCAACTAAACTTCCCAAGTATATTTTTAGGTCCTTTATGCAGATGTGACTTATTTCTTAAATAACATGTTTAAATATAATCATCTCAATAGTGCAGACGATTTGAAAAAAAACTTTGACACTATATCCTTGAAAAACAAACATTGTCACAAGTATTTTACTGAACAATAGAATGGCCTGAATATACAGAATTGAATATTTCTTGTAAGATTATTAGAAACAACAACAACACTAGACATCTATCACTATAACAGAATGCTTCAGCTAACTTGACCACCAAACATTTAACTGAACAATAGACTGACTTATGGTAAATCAAACATATTAATTTAACAAACTTTGATACCACCAAATTTTTGTAAATTTAGCTTCCTTTTTTTCTTTTGATTAAATCTTCTATACAGTATCCCTTAAATAAAACAGCTCCAAATTTCATTAAAAACTTAAATGCAATATGAAGGTGGTCATAAAGAATTTGACTATGCCAAGGTTCATGCTTGCTTGAAACAATGTTGGGAACAATGCATTGGTACAGGGGTGTATAATTGTTTTTTCTTGTAGCCGGTGAGCTACTAAAAGTAGAAGGGGGTTATGAGGGTTCCCCCAGTAGAGTAGGGGACAAAGGGGCAATGCTCCCTATGGGGAAAATGTAGCTTGCGAGAATGCTCAAATAGCCATTGATTTTTCCAGCTTCTGGCTCATTTCTATGCCACTGATTGGTATAGACTTGAAACGTTTGCATATTAGATTGGAATGGGTTAAAGTCATTTCTGGGTCGGGGGGGGGGGTGGATTAGAATGTGGAGAGATCCAGAGTAGAGAAAATGCACTGTATTTGCATAATTCTTATTATATATTTATTATTATTATTATTATTATATATTTCAGGTCCACCAACTATTGTGATAGGTGTTTCAGTGGGTTCAGGGCTCTTTGCACTTATTTTGCTACTTGTTGGTATAGGATTACTTACATCAAAGCTATCAAAGTATGTAAAATAAGTGATTTTATAAGCTTATCTGTGACTCTAAATGCCTTTTCATAAAATCCTAACTATAACTGTATGGTCTTCCGTTGCAAGATATAGTTCCAATGCCAAACTAGTACACAATATAATTACAGCATAGGAAAGAAGTCCATAAGTGTTCATAACATCACCAGGTAATATTGAACCAATAGATAATGAAATGGACACTTTTTATGGGAAGAATTTAACTTTGATAAACATGATTCTAGAAATGTTTAGTGTAATTCTTGAATTGTCCAGTATAATTTAAATTACGATAGTACGAAGATATCCTTAATTGATCTTATTGAACAGTCCTGGAATGGTCAAACTCATGTCTAGAATTGTCTGGTACAATCCTTCACTTGTCCAGTCCAGTTCTAGAATGATCTGGAACAGTTCTAGGATTTTTAGCTCACCAGAACCAAAGGTTCAGGGCAAGCTGTTTGGATGGGTAGGGGTGTACTCTGGAGTTCGGCATCAACTATGGTCTTCGCTGAAACTACTTGTCAGATTTACTTTAGATTTGCTATGTAGAATCCTTTTGATGCCCTAACTGCAATTTGCTCATATTATACCAGTTGACCCATTTTATGGTCACTAGAGATAAAAATAGAAACACCTTTAAACAAACTTGGTTTGTAGCACCTTTATATTGTCATCTATCAGGTTTGCTGATATAAAAATGGTTGGCCCTTTTTAGGGGCTGCCAAAGCTAATAATAGAAATATATTAAAATGACTTCTTTTCATGTACCAATGGTTGGATCAGCACCAAATTTGGTCTGTAGCATCCTGCAGTCATCCCCAATATTCCATTGCAGTATCCTTTGATTATCATATATTAAGTTTATTATTGTTATTTTTGCCTAGAAGTGTTGCTGGTAAAGTGTTGACTTACATTTATTCTTGTGAGTAATGCAGGGTCCTCTTGTTGGTATTTTTACTTGGTGCAAAAAAGATTTATCATCCATAGATGTAATGTTTAAATGAAGTCCTTAGACAAAGAAAAAAGCAACAATAGGGACCAATATATCAAAAAAAGAAACACTAAGAAAGATATCAAAACATATACATGTACTTTATTTTATTTATTTATCAGGGATGGATCAAAGAAAAAGTCCTCATACAATACATTCAGTGATGAATCTTCAGGCTTTACAGGCAGATATTCATATGCTTTACCATTGGGTTCTATACACATTCCAAGACCATCTGTGATACAGTATGTATTACATACATTGTCTCCTCCATTCTATTGCTGTTGTTATTGTTAGTATGATTATACTTAGGTAGATCTGACAGGCGAAAAATAATTCTGTAATGCAAGTAGGTGGATCAGCAGAAGGTGGTTTGTCATATAATTAGATCTTAAATTTAATTGGTTATTCGTGCATATTATGTCTTGATTAATATACAGTGGGACCTTCGTGGTCTAGTGGTTATTGTCCCTGAGTTATAATCACCAGCCACTCAACACTCTGAGTTCAAATCCCACCTTGAATCAAATTTCACTTGTGAGGAAGCTGTCCAGCTAGCTTACAGATCGGTGGTTCCACCCAAGTGTATGCCTTGGGTCTTCCTCCATTGTGAAAGCCGAAAAATTCACCAAATGACCCAGGATGTTAGTGTGATGTTACACCCCTGTTGTTAATATATGCTTTCTCTTTACAGAAGAAAAGACATGTACTTACCCGAAATTAATATTTATGACACATCCAGATATTGGGCAGAGGAAGAGACTGTAACTTGACAGAATCCTAGCAGGCAAGAAAGCACTAACAAATCTGTCAGAGGGAAAATATATGTGATTATTACAATTAAGCTAGTCAATGAAGGTTTCCGAAGGGAGAAAAGTATGGCCTTAAGCAGTGCTGAACTTTGTTTAGAGGTTTATATGATCTGAAATATCTACATGTGTTTGTTAAAGACGCGCTTTATTCACAAGTTGACCTTCTAATTAGGTTTAAATTATTTTTATTTTATTCAGTCACGTTTGAAAGCTGACATTATACCTGCAAAAAGAACAGAATTAATGTTTTAGATAACTTTATCGATCACAACCCAAATGAAAAACAATACAGTGGACCCTGTCTAATCCAAAAACTAGATTAGAGTTCCAGATTGTTTTTGATCTTTTTATACAGATAAATTAATTTTATAAACAAGTTGATCCAATTTGTAGAGAATAGGGTGATTTACCTGTTAGAGGGGATTTGAGTAAGGGGGGGGGGGTCAAAATTAGATTTGAGGGACCTGGATAAGAGTTTCTTCTGTACTACATTGTACTAGGACAAGGTTCTTTTAGTTCTGTCATTTCTATTTGGGTTCTAAAACTGACTGGTCCACATGTGTTTTACATTTCCCGTTGCAGTATCGTTCGCCATAGGACTATATGGGAACAAGTGTATTAATTAATATGAAAATTATAAACCAGTTGAATTACTTCTGTTGCTTAAAAATCATGGCAGCTGCGAAACCTTGTTGTCTATATACATAGAACATTGAATGACCAATCAGGTAAGTCGTACTCTGTAACCAAGCACCTATGCCTGGACCTTGGTAATTGCTCCATTATCTCTGTTTGAAATGTGATAACCTTTAGTTTTTCAAGGAAGTTGATACACCAAGTTGGTATAATTATTAAATCTGGAATGCAGTAAAACCTCAAATAGCAACCACATCAATGTTACAACCACCTTGTTATAACGACGACTTATTTTTGGCCTGACTTTCAATAACTCACCTGTAATTCAACTCAGGTCCTTATGGTGGTCTCATTATCGAGGTTTTACTGTATCGAACTGTTTTATACAATTTTAACCAAACTGTGATTGCTATGATAAGAGAATGCAAAAAAATCAAATTTGAGGTAATGATACCATTTTTAGCTCACCAGAACCGAAGGTTCAGGGTGAGCTGTTAAGATGGGTAGGTGGATGCTCCGGCGTCTGTTGTCTGGCGTCAACAATGGTCTTCTCCTCAGAAACTACCAGTCGGATTTACTTCAAATTTGCAGTGTAAAGGCCTTTTGACGTTCTAAATGCAATTTGCTCATATTATATCAGTTGGCCCCTTTTAGGGGTCACTAGAGCTAAAAATAGAAAACCTTTAATTATCTTCTCATGAACCCATGGATGGATCATCACCAGACTTGGTCTGTAGCATCCTTATATAGACATTTATCAGACTTTGCTCAAATAAAAAAGGTTGGTCCCATTTACGGGACGCTAGAGCTAACAATAGAAAAACTTTAATCATCTTTTTCTCATGAACCCATGGATTGATCATCACCAAACTTGGTTTGTAGCATCCTTAGATGGTCCTCTCTCAATCAGCAATATACTAACAATGTATATTGTAGAAACCATTGTGTAATTAGATATATGCGGGCAAACACGTCAGCGAGTAGACAAGACATCAATTAGACGAATTTCTGGTTGTTAAATTTATGTTGACAGTCCGTCCACAAAAACGACTAAGAAGGTAACTCCCGAAAGAAATGTGACGTGGACCACTGCAACACATATTTACACGATTTGTTAAAATGTTTCTTTATTACATGTAAATTGTAATTAGGCAAAAATACGAATCGTAAAATGCTGCTATTGGATAATAAACGAAACAAATACCCACAAACGTCGTTATAGGAAATGATACGGACATAATGATGTTTTTTTTGAGACTATATCACGTCAAGGAGTAAAACTAGGTGGCACTTTGACCAAGATCAAAATAAGACACTCTCTGTTATGTAACATCCTATTTTGTGAAGAAATATGGTAGATATTCATTTTATACGATATCACATAACATTCACTTTTGACAAACAAAACAATTTTTCGTAATTCCTGCAAATCAACCAGCCAATCAAGACTTTTCTTCCGATGGATTTAGAAACACGATCCATCTCAAACTACACATGGAGTTGTTTATAAATGAAATGAGATGATATTAAGATAAGAACGGTACATAAGAGGATCATGATATCCCTATATCACTCTCTGAGAATAATGCTAAACATTGTACACATTTAGTTAACGTGGCTAGTTTCTAAACTTTCACGAATTGAGGATTTCGGAGAATCATAACTTCGTACCAAAAAAATGGTTATGGTTTTTGTGAAATTTTAGCTTTTAGTCGCCATGATATCCAGACTTTTATATAGATGACCTAAATCTTAGGAGTCTGGAGGAGATCGAATTACTTAATTAAGGGTCATATCTGAAGAGATTTGTAAGGATCATAAATTATTATTAGTAAAATTTTGGCAAATTTGAGATAAGTCTGTGTTTGTATGTTACCATGAATTGGTAAGGTAATTTAACATTAAATTTTGACTTAAACCAGTATAAATTTTAAAACAATTTTTCGCGCGTGTTTTTTTGTACGAAGGAAGGGCGTAATTATTCATTTTTTTTGTAAAATGTAGCAAATATTTATATTTTATCTTATGTATTTTGGCAGTGTAATAGCATTAGTTAATGCGATAATGTTGTGTTTATAAATAAATGATGGCATCTACTTACAACGAATTTCTGTCCTATTCTTATCATGTATTGTAGAAATTGTAAGCTTTCCAACGAACCATGTCATATTTCTGTACCGCTTTGTACTGGGTTCAGCAAAAATGATTATAACTTGACTTAACGATAAGGTACGGTTCACTGCTTGATACTATCATTGTGTTTTTAAGGCCGATTGTTGTACATGTACTATATCCTTATACATAGTTGTTGTTGTTTAAAATTGTGTAGTTTTTTGCGATATGGGTTTAAAGCAGACTATTTATATCTGTATATATAGATATAATATTTGAATTAAACCACTTGAAATGGAAGTGGGTTTATTTGTGGATACAATTATGATTGTCTTTAGTTCTATAATTTGATGAAACTTGATTTCGCTACCTTAATGAGGTAGTTTGTAATCAATACAATCAAAACCATGACCATAACTTACTAGTATCACATTTCGGTTATATGACAATACGTGTACATTATTTTGTAATTCAACTGAGTCGTGTGTTTCAGAAGGTGTTTTATGTATGAAATACATTGAATTTTTATAACACGTCTGGATTTCTGTTTGCGTATACAATTGTGTAGTTGGCTAGAGTAGGTATGTGTTTAATTATTTTGTGATTATCTGATTTTAACCATGCGTTTATACACAATGTTTGGGTTATGTAAGAATTTTTTTTTTTGTTGCGTTATTTGTGTTTGTTATTCAGTTCAGTTCAATAAATATTTATTACCAATACAAATATCAACATATTCGTTGGCAGTTTAAAAGAAAAGTTTTGACATTATAATAATGAGAGATGGATTTTAATGTGAATTGTTATTTATAAGTTAAATTTAACTTCTTTTGCTTGATCAGTAATTATACTTTGATAAGTCATTAAAGAGTCCATGTCTTGAATGAAAGTCTTTGTTTTAACATTTGATACTGATAAATAAAATCCAAGTTCATCTAGAACTTCTTTCATATTCAAAGATCACTTATTAACATTGTTAATATCTCGCTAGATTAATCAAATGTAGAAAATGCAGTGCAGTGCAACCTCTCCAAAGCAACATCCTTTGGGAGACGCAAGATTATGCCGTTGTTGAGAGGTTGCCGCTCTAGAGAGGTTAAATAAATAGTCAAAACATACAGTGGGGGGAAAGCATGCTGTTGTTGAAGGGAGGGTGTCACTCAAGAGAGGGCCGCTCTGGAGAGGTTGCACTGTATTATATATTGCATCAACATTGTCGGTAACATCAGTATCTAGTTTAAACAAAATAATGTTTTTCACTATACTTTCTGAACACTGTTATTATTAAACATATTAGCCCTGTTTTAATACGTTTACTGACTGGCACATACATCATTGTTATGCTTTATCATGTTGACATTCAAACACAAACGATGAAATAACATAATCAGTTATATTACTACCATGCGTAGCAATGTTTGTATAACAAACAATGTCGACATTGTCACCTGACGGGCCGTTACAATGTTTAGTATTCATATGAATCTCAAGCTGACTGTAGACAAAATCTTGTATGTGCCTCTTCTCCTAAATGACTTGTTCTAAGTTAGTAAGCTTTTAAAAATGAGCTATGCGGGGGGTATTTTAACACTTTCAGTGATAATTCTAGTTACACGAAAGTTTTATTACAGTTGAGGCATCTGTTCTTTTATCTGCACTCAACTTGGATAATTATTGTGCAATGCTTAATATTTTGCTGTAATTTTTGTACACTTATCAGATATGGAATACGAGTCAAAATGATGAAAATTAATTAGTCATTATACTCAGATGTTAAATCTAGGGTAATAAAATAAAAATGGACTGTGCAATAACTTCGTATATGTATGATGAATGAGACAATGAGACTGTTATCTCCCTTTGTTTTTCCACGTATATAAATGACCTCGAATAATATTTGATCTTAAATGGATTTGAAGGCTTAGATATTGGTGTGCTAAAATTATATTTATTATTATTATATGCAGACGATATTGTTCTTTTTCGAAAACACATCAATGTCTCCAGAAAGGTTTGGATATCCTTAAAACTTACTGTAATAGGTAGGAACTTGTTAATGTAAAACTTACTGTAATAGGTGGAAACTTGTTAATGTAAAACTTACTGTAATAGGTGGAAACTTGTTAATGTAAAACTTACTGTAATAGGTGGAAACTTGTTAATGTATAATGTAAAATTTACTGTAATGGGTAGAAACTTGTTCGAGAACTTGTACAACCGGTTCGAGAAACGAAGTGGTCAAGCTATGAAAGATGTTTACCAATTGAGACGGCAACATTTCTAGTAGACATGTGCTTGAATATTTCGGCAAATTTATATCTCTAACCTTAAATTATGAGACTGAAGTCTGGTATTTAGAAGCACAGAGAATAAAAAAGATTAATGTACAATTCCGCAAAACAGTATTAGGGGTAATAACCTTAACACAAAATAATTTAATTTACGGTGAATTGATTAGGGTACCATTGAAGGTAAATCGATAAGTGTATGCAATTCGTTATTGGTTAGAAATTGTTGATAGCCATGAAAACAAACACGTAAACATATTTCCAAAATGTTGACAAAAACTACGTATTACATCATGAACAATCTAATTTGGCTTCAAGTGTTAATTGTATGTTATTCTGTGTAGAATTAGAACATTAAGTCATAGACTAAAGATTAAAACAGGTTGATGGCACTAACCAGCAAATATCCCAAAATCAGAAAGTAAATTGCAACTATATATGACATACCATGTATTGAATATGCATTTATGAAACCCAAAAACATTATTCACCATGTATATATGGTTGTGTTAATTCATATTATGTCGCATTTCATTTTTTGTATGTCTGTACACTTAATATATTGTAAAAAGATGGATATTGTATACCTAATTTTCAAAATATACTATTCTGATTTTCTAATGTCAGTTTGGAGTCGAGTCTCCTTCAACCAAGCAATCTCTGTCAACCAATTTGTCTCGTGTTCTTTTCCTTTAAGGTGATGACTCGAACTGTGATGATGACCTGTTGCCAGTTTTTAAAGTCCATCAGACGTGTCTCCATAAAGAAAAAAATAGTATCTGCGCTTCTAATATACCTCTACGTTTACATATTGTCAAATTTTGGTGGGCATACCAAAGTGAGGAGAAGCTTTGACATGTCTTTCTACTACCAACCATGTCAACTTCCAGAGCTTGACCCATTTCATCCGGAAGTGATGAAAGACGTAGAAAAGTTGCCACCCATAAAATGTGAAAATAAGCTTACACCTGTATATATTGATTCAAATAACCAGCTGCAATTCAATACAACTGCATTGGGTTTGTTAAATACTGAGGCGTCCTCAGTGGAGTGCAAGTGTTCAAGTGTTAATAGGTTGTATGACTCAGACGTAAGTTTTGGAAATTCTGAACCATGTGGTCCGACTAATGGCCCTAC
Organism: Lutraria rhynchaena; assembly: GCA_008271625.1. Lineage (NCBI taxonomy): Eukaryota > Metazoa > Mollusca > Bivalvia > Venerida > Mactridae > Lutraria > Lutraria rhynchaena. The sequence goes on along the minus strand of VIBL01000146.1, from coordinate 447,482 downwards.
CTCAGACTTTTTTCGAATCCAATGTATGAGCAAAGGGAATCCTCTTTCAGACAATTTGTTGACACGGATACATGTGAAAAATCAAAAATCAAGAAATGCCGGCGAAAATGAATTTAGTGTTTTAATGTTCGGTCTTGATAGTGTGTCTAGGTCTATGGCTATGAGAACGATACCGAATACGTTCAAATATCTAACTGATACTCTAGGTGGATATGACATAAAAAACTACATGAAAGCAGGAGAAAATACGTATCCAAACTTGGTTGCACTTCTAACTGGGAAGTTTGCGTACGGCACGGACTTGCCAGAGAAAGACTGTAATTCCAATTACTGTGACGAGCTACCATTAATTTGGCAGGATTTCTCAAAGAAAGATTACACTACTTTTTTCGCCGAGGATGCACCAGAATACAATGCTTTTAACTTTTACAAGCCAGGCTTTCGTAATCAGCCAACCGACCATTACATGCGACCTTTTTGGCTCGCCGTAAATAAACTTCATCCTGAACGAGTTGCGACATCTTTTGTTAAATTTAAATCATCGTTTCTAACTAATATGGCGTCACTTGTTAACTTGAAAGATTTACATCCACACTGCTTAGGTAGCAACCCGAACTTCATGTATCAAGTAAATTATTTAAAACAGTTTCTGCATACCTACAGGAACATAAAAACATTTGCATTTTCTTTCATGACAGAACTCGCTCATTCAAATCAGAATTTTTTGAGCACGGCAGATGATGACTTTGTGAACTTTTTGAAATGGTTAAAAGACGAAGGACATCTCAACAACACAATTGTTGTAGTTTTTTCAGATCATGGATCACGAAGTGCTCAAGCTGAGCACATTTTGCGCATGGAAAACAGTCTTCCGTTTTTAAATATCCTAATTCCAGATAGTTTAAAGGCAAAATTTCCTAGAATTGTTGAAAACTTGGAAACTAATAGAAATCGTTTAACCAGCACATTTGACCTGCACGCCACGTTGCTGACGATATTGCATACCGGTTATGCCAATCCCTCGCACTATCAGGTTGGAAACAAAGTAAGAGGCATAAGCATGTTTGGTAAAATCCCACAACAACGATCTTGCGCAGGTATGGCATTGTATATGTACATGATCGGTTTTGTTCGCTTGTTTTTTTACTCCGTTGTAAAAGTATTTTTATGAAATGTGAAGAACACACTGTCCGGTTGCTATCGAACAATTTATAAAACAAACGTAGGTGGCTTTAGCTTCATTTTGCACATATTTAACATTCATGTTTCAATTTTTTCCAGACTTTCAATAAATATTTAAATGATTCTGGTCTGATAATGTTGTCAATGACTACTTAAATGGGCGTACTAGTACCGGTAATTAACATTGGAGCTATAGGTGCGTCGACTGTCCGTCGTGCATACTAGAATTAAAATTGTTACATCAACAATCAAATTAACATTTTTTTTTCTTTTTTTACAGACGCAAATATTCCAGACCACTACTGCGTATGTTACAAGACAACTCCAGTAAACATCTCCAGTGATGCTCTTGTACCTAAAATTGCTGCAGCCCTCGTAGAGCAGATAAACGAATTTCTTAAAGATGAGTCTGAATGTTCTGTGCTTAGTCTAAATAAAATAATAGAAGCAAGAATTATGACAGAGGCTTTGAAACTAGATCATGTTATAAGAAAAAACTTCTGGTCGAAGGAGATTGTGGTTCCACAGCATCCTGATACATCCAGGCGATACACTGTTGTCATAGAAACAGTGCCGGGACATGCTCAGTTCCATGGCACGGCGCATATTGATAGTAAGAATGTTATAGAAATAGTTAAAGAAATAGATAGAATAAATAAATATGGAACTCAGTCCCATTGCATTGATGATCATGTGTTACATCCATTTTGTTATTGTAAACAACAACTGGAGTAGCTCAGAAGTATATTTTTGCTGAATCTGTGCGTGAAACTATTTGCGAATGATGAATTTCATTTTTTTTCCAATTAGAACGCCCGTTTACAGTGAAGTATCTTTGAATAAAGATCACCTCGAATTTAGCTTACTTTACGAGAAAAAACGTTTCGAAGATGATGTGTATATATGTACTTAAATTGGACTGTCTTGTTACGGGCCGACATGAAATTAAGAGATCTGATCTGTATTCATCAATATATTGTTTTAATGAAAGTGTGATTTCACACATTTCAAAGCAATTATGGGTTCAATGCGATACCTCATACGTTCTAGTCTTAAATACATTCATTTGCATAATAATGATGATGGCTCATGTATTGTGTACAACTTTAATGTGCTATATTTGAAGATTTTAATAAGGTCCTTATATCCACCGCAGGTTAAATTTGTTACTTAATTTGTTCACTAAACAGTCAGTGAACCTAAAACTCACGTAATGTCCGAATGGTTTGCGTAAAATAATTAGTATATTGTTTCATAATGGTGATTTATCGCAGACTTTTGAATTTATGGACTTGACGAAATACAGCATACACTGTATATATAGCAAAACTGCATGTTTATTCTTATTTTGTAAACATACAGTGTTAAACTATGTTTAATATATGTATTTGGTTAATAAACATTTTCATAGTAATCTGATTTGATTTTTCTTATATTTGTTTACAAAGGGACCAAAGACGGGACAAATAGCCATATGACCATATAAATTATATAACCATATAAATCACCGACAATTGGGTTCTAAACCATTTCAATTTGAAAAATGAATACAAACGCGATTACTCTTATAATACGTATGTACGTAAATGTTTTATTTCATGTTGAAGTTTAATCGATGCTTACGTCTGCTTCGTAACATTTAAAATGTACAGTCAACCCTGTGAACAAAGGTCACCCTTGAAAAATACAAAAAGTGGCCAGTATTGGCAGATGGTCTTTATTCGGAAGTTTGTTTGTTCTAAATACTAGTAATCAATGACGGTTTTAAAAGAATGGTCTTTATTCACAGGGTAGCTTTTATTCGGAGAAGGTTGCAAACCCAGGTTTGACTGTAAATCTGTTTTTCCGTGATATGTCTACTTTCACTTCCGAAGGCAGTTGATTAATGATTCTCTTGTTTGTAATCCGATACTATTTACAAAATGTATATTGTAAATATAAAAAATAAAATACAACACAGAGTGAGTTATTCGTTAAAATTAGTTCACTTTTTTGTCATTACATGCATTTAGTTTGGGAGTGATATTAATACAAGTGTCTTGGTCCAAAATATTATTTCATATCCGTAATATTATACGTGATTAACAAAATGTATTCTTCAGTATATTGCAAATTTGGCATTACGAATCCTAGTCACGGTCATTAATTTTCGAATTTGTCTTTGTTTTTTTTTAATCATATGATCTCTTAATAAATAATGTAGCTTATTGTATTTGCAAACTGAATGTTACGCTAATGAATGCGGCAAATCTCGGTCGTAACTCGTTTACATGTATGTAAAGACACTATATACTACTATTTTAGTCCATTTTGTCCACAAGGCTTTATGAGTGTTGTTACTGCCTTAGTAATATCACATAAAATCTGCTCGTTTGGATCCATATAGACTGTAGGATAGAAATATTTTCAGCTGCTATTAAGTTAGCGTAACTGGCTAATTTGCGATATCAAGTTTTACCATAATTGTATACATAAATAAATCCACAGAGTCTATTACTTTTGACTACGAAATCTGCTGTTGATTTATCATGGATAATCACCTAGATTTTCACCTAGAATGATTTGGTACCAAATATACATAACTATTAAAATCCCAACATGAAATCCATTCACAAGTCGTAATCCAATTCCGCAATAATGGTTTACGGGTCAGATTTCTAACAGTTTAATCCAAATATGGTAAATGCGTCATGAATATTAAACGCAGCGTTTCTTGAAATGATAGCCTTACCATGTTGACACTTCTATGGCTCCAACCTAACATACATCCGGGGGGAGTGATGTCACGGTGCGAGTTGGTACAATGGAATGTGTTGATGTGGAAGTTTAGACAACGAAATAAGTTGCTCCGTACCAGCAGAATCAATTCCAAAGCTCTTAAAAGAGAGAGAGAGAGAGAGAGAGAGAGAGAGAGAGAGAGAGAGAGAGAGAGAGTTATTGTAAGTAGATAAATAAAAACATTCTGAGCATGGAACTATTTTCTCTGCATCCGCGGAATAAAAATACACCAATTAAAACTGACTCGATGATGGAAGGCGATTTTAGCATCCGCATTTCGAGCGTCTGACTGAAATTAGGAACTTGATTGTAAACGAATTTGTTTTCACATAACGAACAGTACCTTTATATTTTCCTTTCGTGGAGGGGACTAAACCAATCAGAAGTTTCTCAAAACGACGCCCAGCACATGTTTACAGCGAGTTTTCAAACCGGAAGATGCCCAGACAGTTCTTGATTCTACCAGTCGAAAGGATTCCGATCTGAGACCTGTATTTTTCTAAAAATGGGTCGGATTTCGCAAAAAAAAAAAAGAAAATTGATTACGTCACTTAAGCAACAACTTATTTTCAATATTTTCGTATATTTTTGCTTGATCATGAAGGCCATCTGTTTGATATTAAGCTGATCTTGATATTGGGTTTTTACTGTATTTATAAGAAACGAAACAACCTTGGCCAGGGAAAATAAAATACATGTAGTTCATTTTGTTAGATGTATTTTAGTAAAATGTATTTTTCTACATTAATTTTGTTACCAGCGTTTATTTTTTGTGTACTTCTGTTCAATAAGATTGAAATACACTATTTTTTTTTATTTTACTCGTTTATCACCTTTCCATAATGTACGTGTTTCTCAATTTTGTCTCATTATTTTTTTAGATTCATGTATTTTTAGCTCGTCTGTTTCGAAGAAAGATTCGGGCTAATATGATCGCTGCGTCGTTATCGTTGTCGTCAGTCCTCGTTATCGTACAAAAACTTTAATGTAGCCCATTACTCAACCACTTTTAAAGGTATGACAAGACACGATTGCAAGACATGGAAAATTATTCTGAATGCTTTGTTGTTTTAGTTATGTCCTTTTTTTAACTTAGAATTTTGGCAAAAAATTGCTTATTAGATAGAATGATGTAAAACAGACGAGTGTTGGCTCCGCTCTGTGGGGCTCATGTTCTAAAAGAATAGTAAATGTGGTATTGATGGGTTATAACTATAAATATACCCAAAATTTCATCTTGTGTTGTATAAACGTTCATCGTTTGTACTATGTGACATTTTTTCTTATTTTTAAAAAAGCTAGTCCAATATATTGTGTTACTAGACCTTTGTCAAGTTACTGAGCTCTCAAAGACCAAGCAGATGCCTGTTTAATAATGTCACTTCTATGGTCACTCTTTACATTTCGTATATAACATAAAATATTCATACGAACATGGTTTTATATACTAATTTGAATGTACTAATTGGAAAGGAAGTGGTGATGTGTTTCTAGATGCAAGCCTTGTTTATTATATCGTGTGGTCTAAAGTTCTCCTTACTTAACAATGCCTTCCAGCTGAAAAGTTTGATATTAGATGCATAATATAATACTTTTGTTACTGTTATTGTAATTATCATCCTTAGCATGGTAGAAGTTTGGTTGGTGGAAATTCACTTACTGCACAATGGATACGGACCTACATAGGTCCCCCTACCGGATCTAGTACATACAAGCACTCGGTATGTAGGGTCAGGGGTGATGCTCTCCTGCGAAAAAATGATATTTTAAAACTGTATTATTTATAGCTGTTTTGTTGTAATATATCCTACCTCTCTGTACAGTTGCTGCGTGAATTCAGTTGTGTACTGTCAAGTCAAGTCAAGTCAAATATTTCTTTATTGTCATTTATTTTATTCAATTTGGGTGGAGAGAAATAAATAAATCTTTTTATCAGTCAGTGTTTGTTGCTTAAAATAACCCTGCTCATTAGTTCATGACGTATAAGTCGGGGAGGTTACCACATACAATGTCAACAGCCAAGATTACACCTAGTTTTCAAGATATTATAGTAAATTGGGAGCGAGAAAAATCCATGGTCCTTACAGGACCCCTAGCTTTGTAGGTAGACACTCAACCACGTCGCTAAAGAGTTAACCCAATAGCAAGGCTGTTGAAAGTGGCCCATATTCCTACAATCACTACAATATGAAAAATATGGAATAAATTTAAGGACGATACATCAACGAAGCAATCCTTACACCATTACATTTATTTTCATTTTTATGTGACTGTAACTTATATATTGTTCGTTTGTCGCCCTCGACCATAAGACAACACCCGGAAGCGATCAAGAAACGTATTAGTTAGTTTTTAGCCCTGACCGTGCTAACAGTTATAGGCCTTCGAAGTATTGTAGAGTTCAGTCACACGTTTCTACCGGCTTGAGAATGGTGTTGGATATTGAGTTATTTCGTGCCGATAAAGGCGGAGATCCTGAGAAAATCAGACAGAATCAGGCTAAACGTTATAAAGACGTAAGATTGGTTGATACTGTCGTTGAACACGACACAAATTGGAGAAAATGTAAGTAAAATAGTGTATATATTGTCGGACAGTTGAACGCTCGGATAGATGATGCAACATTTATGAAATGTATTTGTTTGAGAACATCTACGTAGTTTTTCAATATGATATGTTGAATTAAAGTTATTTATTCAAACTGCATATACTGATAAGTTTATTGTGTGTATGTTGTGCTGTTCAGGAATAGGTTATTGTATTGTGGTGTGCATCAACAAAATGTCATTTAATCTAATGAGTTTTACTAATATACCTAAAGTATCCCATACACCCAGTTCCTCACATTCTGTGTTTAGTTCGTAGCAGTCAAATCTTTCTAACTAGCGAAATGTCAATATAGTTTAACAAAGTTTCATCCCCTACTTTAATACTCCCAATTGCATAAATTAAATTATTAATATACTTCAGATAAAAATTAGACCAGTTAAGTGATCAAATTTTCGAACTAATGAGCTGAACTGTGTCACTGTTATGTTTCTCAGATAGATTTAAAGGTTGAACTGACTTTGTATATGTTGAGAAATGATGAGATCGCTCAACATGATAAAATCTAGGTCATATTCATAATTTAATTAACCTGTCAGAGGAAGCTCTGCCACCTGGACTACTAAACATGGAGAGATCAGTCTGGGACTTTGTGTTCTAACATTAGTCTATGCATCAGTCCTGTTATAGAAGGAAAAAAATAGTATTTCAGGATTTGTGTTTACAATGGTATCATGGAGCCACTGGTATCATGGGGTCCTACCATATATGTTTAAAAAGATCTTGTTAAATTATATATAATTTTGCCAGGGACACATAATGTATATTTTGGCATTCAGCAGTGGTCTGCATGTTGAAAAACATGTTGAAAAATATTACCTGTTTGTTAATCATATTTTTAATCTGATGTCAACAAACTTAATATAAATATTTTATTTTATGTGATAATTTGTTAGCTTGAATGAATTAGTCAGAGAGAGTTAATATTAATAATCCTCCCTTTTTTATTGGAAAAATCATTTTCATCCAGGAATGTATATCTACATATTAATATTGTGTTCTAACATGTACAGTTATTCATTCAGATATCTAGCATTCAGTTAATCATGATCTGTGAATGAGGTCTGTAACTTCGTCATATTGATTAAAAGGCTTGTGGTAAATTTAATAAAGCTGAGTGAAACTCATAGTAAATGTACATCACCACATATTTATACAAAAGACAGGTAGTAATAATAACTGAATAAGCAACTAGACATTTATTTTATATTTATTCTAATCCACTTTAATCCAAATTGTGAATTTGAATAAAGAAAACACATTTAGTATATTAAGTGACATATTTTCACTATTTCAAATGAGCAATCTGCTATAAAATATGTAGGAAAAATAAAACACAAACTAAAAGGTTAAAAAATGTGTTTATTTTAATATACAAGCAAGGGCAGAATGTGTTAACAACAAACTTTACCAAATATCATTAACAGGGTTTATTTACTGTATACAGTACACTCTGTAAATCGATTAAATTCCAGACCCTGCAATCAAGTAATCGAGTACACCCAATTGCAGTTCTAAATGTTTTGTTCTTCGCACCTTAACCAACTACAGTATCATATAATTAGGGTGAGATATTGCCTGCAGGCCCAAATATTACATCGCTGTAACCAAAATATTGTTATTCCAATATCGTTTAAAGAGGTATAAATTTAGTGTAATGAAGATATAGGAGCGTAAGTTGGGACCGAGCGGTTCATACATCGCAATAAGCGAAATATCGCAAAATGCGATACTGTTATATCTGGAGTTTACTGTATTACTGGACAAAAGGATTAACTAATTTGAAAATATTATTGAACTGGATAAAATATTACTGGCCCACAATATAATGACTAAAATTTTTGCTTAAGTTGAAGGAGTTTTACTGGACATGAATGCCTGTAATTCTTTAAATCTTCATTAAAAAGTTTTTCTTTAGGACTAAGCCTCTGGGGTCTGGCATTCAACTGTAGTCACCCAATAATTCACTAGTAAAATTGTCACGATTTCTTTGCTTGTATCTTCAAAAATATTTGTCAATGTTTATTAATGATAGTGTATGATGTGTTGTTTGTGTTTGTTTTTAGGCAGGTATCGTGCGGATTTGTTGAACAAACTGAAGAATGTCTGCAGCAAGGCCATAGGATTAAAGATGAAGGTATAAAAGTGATTCTTACTGCACACTGTAATGCTGTCTTTGTGATTATGCCTGTCACTGGATGGAAAACTATGAAGAAAATGCTGATTTGGGAAAACATTTTGCTTAACCAAATCCATTTTTGTCCTTTATGACTGGACAATGACACTGGCCATGCTGGCTGGTTTCTTTCAAGGCATTGGGAATCAATACTTTGTTCATATACTTTACATATATTCTGTTTGCTGTGAAATTAAACTGAACCATTAGCCTTGCTGATAGGTCTAGTTAATATTTTAGATAGAAACTAGTCAGAACTACTGAAAAGAAAAAATGCATTTTTTGATAATTCATATATTTTTCCCCATTTAAAGAGAAAAATTTGCCGTAATAAAAACAAAAATTGAAATTGTTCCGTCATCATGTTAACAAATATGGTGGTCTGCAGATTGATATTTTTACTGCAATATACATACCCCCCCCCATAATCCTTAATATAAAGAATGGTTAAGGTATGACTTTGTGTTTTGCTCTTTTATGTATGTAAATCTTTAAAAATTCCCCAATTTGGTGCTTTGCAATGCAAATTTTCCCTATCAAAGGGACCCGATACCTGTTCCCCAAAACCATAAAAAAGGCCTGATTATCTTATAAGGTTTAGACATTTTATCTGACGAATGATTTAGGATCATTATGCAATACTCCAGGCTTCCCAAAAGTTTGCTGGACCATTGAACATGCCAGGCAAATTTTGTGCAGGTCCAATAACTTTTCGGCAAATACTGGACCAGATGTTCGGCAATCCGGCACAATTTACAGCTTTAATCACTTATTCATAATACATTCGATCAGACAAATTTTCATTTGGTGAAACAGAAGTTCTAACTTTGCCTGACCAAATGTCAGGCAAGTATTCCAGCAGTTTCGAGAAGCCTGATGCTCTTCAGTCAAACCTAATTAATTCAATCATCAGTTATGATGTGTGTGTTATTACAGAATAAAGAACCTGTGGGTGAAGATGATACACTACCTGATGGTCTTGTTGAAGACCTAGAAAATGTTAACCAAGAAAAACTAGCGGTCAGTTATTTTGTCATTTCTGTTTTTTTTATATCCATTTCATTAAGATGCACATGTATTAATTTGCATTAAGAAACATTGCAGGGCTTTCATTTTACCCTTAACCCTTTGCCTCATCATACCATATTTCCCTCATCTGAAGCAGACGACTTTTGAAAGTGTCATTGCTGGTAATAAGTAATGGCTTCTTTTGCCACCATGTTTTCCACTCTGTCAGAGAGAAATAAGCCAATTTTCTTAAATGAATTGATGTTTTGTACATTTGCTTTCAATTTGGAAGGGTCCAAAATATGCTTATGAAGCAAAAGGTTAAAACAGTATTTTGACTCCTGAAATCACTAAACCAAAGCTTCTGACTCTTGAGAATTTGTACTGAAGGGTCAAATTTACTATGAAATTAGAACGTTTTTTTTGACTCGTCAAATTATCGTCGGTCATAGATAAGTTTTGACCCTCAACTTTTGACATCTAGTGAAAACCCTTCATTTTTATCCGAGGTTTTATAATTAGATATGAATTATAACGCTCATTAATTTAGAAAAGTGCAGTTTTATTGCTGAAAACTTTTTACATACTGAAATACAGCATTAATTATATTTGGAATGTGTAAATAAATTAAATTCTTATTGCAATATACTGATTACCGAGATAAGAATAAGTCTACTTGTTTTTACTAATATTTTGTTATCTGTTTATTTGAAAGCTTGTCCAAATCGTGATCATTTTCACCCAGTCTTAGATCCACATTATTACATCTAAAATAATCAAGCAGTTTGGTATGAATTTGAATTTATCTTTTAGGGGTTAACAGTTTGTCAGATAAAAAAGTTACGTGTCAGCATTGATGATCAGATGGTGAAAAATGATGCTGACTTGTTGCTTCATGAAGACGAGAGGAACAAGGCACTAAAAGAAATGGGGAATATACTCCACGAGTCATGTATTGTCTCAAATGACGAGGTTCGTTTTTGTAGTTTCTTGCAACCAACAAGAATGTGTCAGTTTCTAAATTGACAAGTATTTCGAAGACACTGCTAGTTTTTCCTCTCTATAACAGGGGCCATTAATATATACAGTTTTCCCTAAAATTCAGTTTACATCAAGTTTTTTCTTCCCTTTTCACAAAAAATACTGTGTTATTTTTCCCCTCTATAACAGGGGCCATTAATATATACAGTTTTCCCCTAAAATTCTGTTTACATCAAGTTTTTTCTTCCCTTTTCGCAAAAATACTGTGTTATTTTTCCCCAAATTTATGAAAAAAGCCCCTTCCCCTATTTCATAATCTGTGAAAAAAGCACTGTGCTGATATTTGATGAAAGTTAGTCAGTTCTTATATCTTTTGTCACTCGGACCTAGAACATGAAAATTAAAAAGTTAGTCTAGAAACATTGATTGTATGAAGAAGAAACAGTGTATTCATTTTTGTTGTTTTGATGAAATTCAAGTCTTGTTACTTAGAAGGCTTTGTTCATATTTTATTGTTTTTGTTGTTTTATTTTGGTAGGATGAGAATGGTATCGAGAGAACATCAGGCGATTGTGAAGTACGTAAGAAATACTCTCATGTTGACCTCATTGTGATGATTGACGGAGTTGACGATGCTCGGGGGTCTGTCGTAGCGGGTGGTAGAGGCTACTATCTCAAGGTATAGCAGTGACGTTTTGTAATCTTGGGAAGTCTTGGTCCAGTCCAATTTTGTTGACTCTTCAAATTACCATTAGCTAAGGGTCATTTTTAACCCTCAACTTTTGACGTCTAGTGAATCCCTGATTGGTAAATTTCAAGACGTTAAACAATTTCACTTATGAAAAAAAAATGAGCATCATTGATGTTATTGAGAAAATCATTAGTTGCTGAGTGCTTTAATGAGAAAAAATGAGCCCTCTGTTTAGCAATCAGAATTTTGCGTCTGGAATTTTTGATTATATGAAGTCCTTTGATCATTTTGTAAGCTTTGAAATGTAACTAATTGATATGTATTCCGTCAGCATGTGCTTAAAGTAAAGGATGTACTGTCTTTGCTGAGTTATATTTGTGAAAAGACCTTTTGAAAAATACTGTGTGATGTATTGATAACCAGTCTAGGTGTTGTATTTCATATCAAATAGGCTGATTTACTGTGTACATTATCACCAGCTGTTTCCATATGAAAAACAATGTCATTTATTGACAATATCTTCCTGGTCTCACAATGTTGATTTGGCTGATAACTTCAATGTATGATTTTTTTAAATCGTGTTATAGAATTCATGTAAAGTTTTGAGAATAATCCTTTCTGCATTAAAATCATACTGTCAAAGATCAATAGTTAGTTGTTGGAAATGTTCAAAATGTGACCCTTGCAAGTGATAAAAGGGTCATTGTGGCCCCTTTCATGGAACATTGAACCAGGAAAATAGTAACAGAAATATTGTTTCAAAACCATTTATTATCACCTGTCTGATAATGATATTATGAAGTCTTGAAGTTAATTTCATACATTTCAGGGTCCAGCCCTTTTCTTGGAACAAGCTTTGATCAATCTCGGGATGAATGCATTATTTTCTAAGGGTTACACCCCACTTTTAACTCCATTCTTTATGAGGAAGGAAGTAATGCAAGAAGTTGCACAACTTTCACAGTTTGATGAAGAATTGTACAAGGTAAGATAATTTAGTTATTTCTCTCCTTCAGCTAGGGGAGAGACATGTAATTTTCTTCTGTATCCGAATATTGTCCACTACATTAAAAGCTATAAACTGTTAATATTTTAATTACTAAATTTAAACGTAAGCACTTGACTATTAAAACTTGTGTCCACCCCCAAAACTTTAATCTTGACCTTTGTCCCTGAGGTTAAATGTCATATTACTCAAAATCTCATTCATGCACTTAATACTGTGGTTTTACTAATTTTCAATTTGGGATTTAATTTCATGGAATTTAATGGATCAGCTTGTCCATGAAATCATTTTCCCAGTCATTTTGCTAATCTCAGATTTCAAATTTGATACACATATTCAAGTGTGATATTATTAACTGTCTTATGTTGTTAAAGTTTTGACTTATGTGAGTCAATTACTTGCATGTTTTACGTCACTAATAAGCTTATCTTATTCAAGAAAAGGACAGAAAATTAAAAAAAAAATCAAAACCCACAAATCTACATCCCCAGGAAAAGCCACGAAAACTGAGCTTGGCAAAACATAAATGAAACCATAGTTATTAGTCAATGAAAAAGTGACTCGTTCTTGATTTAATGCTTCTGAGACAGGATCAGTTTTTGCAAAGAATTCAGATACAGTAAAACCTCATTGCGACGTCCCCAATATTACGACCACCTTGTTATAATGACCACTTATTTTTGGATTGGCTTTCAATATCTCTCCTATAATTCAACTTGATTTATGAGATCACCTCATCATTATGACCAATCTCTCGGATCTCAAAGGTGGTCTCATTATCAAGGTTTTACTATGAATTGATTTTCATTTTACTACTCTGATGAGTGAAATATTGATGACAACACTAGGATAAGAGACTCGGAAATGAATGTTTTGCTTGTATTGTCTATTTTACATGCAAGGAAGCTGTCCAGCTAGCTTAAAGAAGGATGGTGATTCTGCCCAGGTGTACACTTGGGTTCTACCTCCGCCATTATAGCTGGAAAACTCACCAAATGACTGGCTGTTGTTGTGACCTTGAACCCCAGTATAAAAAAAAATATTGTCACAAGCTATTTTTTAATGATATAATACTGTGTTAATCTATTCTTCATGAATTTACTTGTGCTTGTGAATCACAATAACAGAAAATAGACCTTGAATAAATTTAATTTAATTTAAAAAAATCTGTTTAAAGTGTCAAAAGAAACAGAGTATAACCAACTCAAAATTTATGTAAAATTTCTGATATTTACTCAAATATTATCTTACATCGTTTGAACAACTTAAAGTGATTAAGTACTTAAACAGCACTTCAGTAATTCATTAAATATCAGACAAGTCAAAATTGATAAGAATTTGTATATTGTTTCATATCAATAAAAGAATTACAATAGTGAAAAAATCAACAATGCCTGTTTAATCAAATAACACCCTTAAACTTCTTAATTTACTGATGTTAGCTTAAATAAAGTCTTTTTATAGCTTAACTTAAATAATGTCTTTTTATAGCTGCACTGAATATTTGAGCTGAGAAAAAAAAGATGGAATTAAATTTCCTTTTCCTATTATGTCAAAAAGAGCCCGGAAAATAAATATGTTTGGCCTTTTAAACTGTGTGAAAAATGCATCAAAAGGCATGTTTTTGAGTGTACATTTTGGGTAAATAATTCTTTGTCTCATACAAGCTGAAAATTGTCTAAGGTAACAATTGAATGAAAAAATACTTTTGCTATGCTTTGTCAGAAGTATTTTTAACGGTATTGTTAAGTTTTATTATGTGAGAAATGATGGTGAAATAGAGATAAACGAACATGTATATGTGACATAAATAGCACACAAAACCAGGCCATGACGATATTTTATAGGTTATCGGAAAAGGTAGTGAGAAACAAGGCGAGGGTGGTATTGACGAGAAATATTTGATAGCTACCTCGGAACAACCTATCGCTGCATATCATCGTGACGAATGGATCCCTACAGATTCGTTACCCATCAAATACTGCGGTTACTCGACCTGTTTCCGTCAGGAAGTTGGTTCACATGGCAGAGACACCCGTGGAATCTTCCGTGTCCATCAGTTTTCAAAGGTAATTAATATAATTATTATTACATCTTCAAATCAAAACTATTAAAATTATATTTTCATTATAGGAGTACAATAATATACACATACACTTACAGAAAGCATTTGTTATAGAATCTTCATTTTTGTAACTAGGCTAAATGGTAATGTGGAAACGTGCAAATCTAGACCTCTCTCATCAGGGCCTCTAACCTTGACCTCTCATCTGGGCCTCTAATCTGAACCTCTTATCTGGACCTCTCAATCAGGACCTCTAACCTGGGCCTCTCTAATCTCGACTTCTCATCTGGGCCTTTAATCTGGACCTCTAATCCAGACCCCTTAAATGTGCATGTCACCTTGTTCCAGACAATATGTTGGTTTCAATTTCTTATTCAGTATCTTTGATATAGAGAGTTTGTATATTTTTTTCTATAAATAAATCATTTCTAATGTGGAAACCATGATATCTTGAATTTTCATGTGGTTCAAACAAGTTTGGATCTGAGAGAAGTTCCATTGTGTAAAAAATGTCGACATAATCCTGAGTTGACAGCTCTGTGAATAAGGTGATAATGTGAACAAAGGCCACTCATTAACATAAATTTATTGATATCATAGCATGCATTGGACCCTTAAAAATGGAATTTTGACTCTTGAAATTAGTAAAACAAAGCTTCTGACAGTGTTGCATTATATAATATATCTATTTATAATAGTTTGTATGCCTGTCTGCTTGATTAGCTCAGTTGGTAGAGCAGCTGACTTGCAAGCAGAAGATCGCGGGTTTGAGCCCCGCATTGGGAACTTTTATTTACTGCCTCCTATTACATTGATGCCGTGAGTGTGTGGCTAGCCTTGGAATCCTTGAGCCAGGGTGAAGCAAAGGCTGGGTTAGCTTAAAGAACCTGTAGTTGTCGCTTAATTAATTTAAGGAAGGAGGAGTGTGACAGTGTTGTATATATGATATATCTGTTTATAATAGTTTGTATTCTTGTCTGCCCGATTAGCTCAGTTGGTAAAGCAGCTGACTTGCTAGCAGAAGGTCGCAGGTTCGAGCCCCGCATTGGAAACTTTATTTTCTGCCTCCTATTACAGTATCAAGGGGTCAAATTTACTATTACACTAATAGGAAATTTTGTTGACTCTCCAAAGTATTATCAGCTGAACATCATTTTTGATCCTCAACTTTTGATGTCTAGTGAGCTCCCTTGGTATAATAGATGTGTTCTCTGGTTTAACTGTACAGTCAAACCTGTGAACAATGGCCTTCCTTGGGAAAGAAAAAAATAAGACGTTTATTGGGCGATGACCTTTATTTGGAGGTCCGTTTGTTCTAAATATCCATTGATGGCTTTTCAAAGAATGGCCTTTACTATATATTAATTTATTCCAGTTTGATTGCGAAACAAGCAATATTGCTTATATTAATCATGCTCAAGTTTGCTCCCTGGATACTACATTAGTAATGTGTACGAAAAATGTGATTGCGAAATTCATGAATGAAACCCGTCGAAACTGGGATTCGAACTCAGGACCTTCGGATCAGTGGTCGGCCGTTCTCCTCTAGACCATGATGCCTCCCCAAAGAATGGCCTTTATTCACAGGGTGGCCTTTATTTGGAGGTGACTGCAAACACAGGTTTAACTTATATGTTATGCAAAGTTACATTCAGTAATGTTCTTACAGATAGAACAGTTTGTACTGACCTCGCCACATGACAATAAATCCTGGGAGATGTTTGAGGAAATGATTAGTAATGCTGAAGAATTCAACAAGCAGTTAGGAATCCCGTACCGTATTGTCAACATTGTATCAGGTATGGTGTTGTTGTATTTTTGCCAAGGCTTGCATCATATGATAATATAACTTGTTTCATGTATTCAATACAACACAAACTCTTTTTCAATATTCTCTATAAATGTCGCACTTACAGCTAGGGCAACTTTTGCAGCTTTATCAGTGGAGAAAGACCTCTGACACATACCTGGGTAGAACCACCTACTTTCCATAGGCTAGCTAGACAGTTTCCTCGCTTGAAATTTGGTTGTGATTGGGATTCGAGGTCACTGCTGTGAGGGGCTAGTTATTACTAGTCAGAGACCATAGCTATTTGATCATAAGGACCCTTAAGTTTGAATGTAGGGAATTATTAAAAACCTGTCCTACATGAAGTGATTGTTATAATGAGGTGGTCTTAATATTAAGATGGTTGCAAGTGAGGTTTTACTGCAGATATAATTGAAGTCAGTTAATAAAATGTATTTATTTTTTAATTTGAAAGGGGCACTGAACAATGCTGCATCCAAGAAGTTGGATCTAGAAGCCTGGTTCCCTGGCTCAGGGTCTTTTAGGGAGCTGGTTTCCTGTTCAAACTGTTTGGATTACCAATCCAGAAGATTGAAAGTTAGATATGGACAGACTAGAAAAATGAACCAAGAGGTAACATTTGAAAACATTTCCAGACCTAAGAAAATACAGATTTGTTTCCTGTAATCCAAATGAATGATACACATTTTTGTGCTTGTACAAGGCAAACTTCCCTTGTCCCAGATCAGTATGTGGCTTAACCCTTTGTCTCATAATACCGCACTTCCTGGCATCAAAGCAGACGACTTTTGAAAACATTGTGGTAAAAGAAGCCATTGCTTATAATGAGTAATAGCTTCTTTTGCTACAATGTTTTCCACTGTGTTAGAGAGAAATAACCTAATTTTCTTAAATAAATTGATTTTTGTATATTTGCTTTGAATTTGGTAGAATCTAAAATATGTTTTTGAGGCAAAGGATTAAATTTAAGACTGAGTGATTCCTGTGTTACCTGCTATATTTTACATAGCATGCATTGCTTGTAGTCTTCATGCCTAGGTCATGTATTCTTGTTAATAAGTAGCTTGTCATTTTGCCAGTCACTTTTGATTATTTAAATCATTCATTGGTGTCAAATTAAAGTGTTATGCATTTTTCATTGTTAAAATTACTCAGGTATTTCCAATAACGATTGTTAAATGTTACCTTCTAGGCAGTGTTGCGTAGTTGGTCAAGGTCATAGAAAAAGTCAGTCTTTGGTGTCATCACTATTATTAATGTCCCTGTGATATAGCTTTGGTTGTATTCATAATGAAACATTCAATTTAGTGTAAATGTTTAGGGACCAGTCTTAGAATGCAGTCTTATGATTGGTCAATTTTTATCTAAGCGTAGAAACAGCACATGTGGTGTCAGAATTTCGAGACTTTTTGCACATTTCAGAAGTACAGATTCGCATGATTATTAGAATGTGAATTTTTTTTAAACCAGGCTGAGTACGTCCACTTCTCACACATTTCAGAAGTATAGATTTGAGTGATTATTAGAATGTGATTTTTTTTTTTAAACCAGGCTGAGTATGTCCACATGTTAAATGCCACAATGTGTGCAACAACGAGGACTATTTGTGCTATATTGGAAAATTATCAGGTAGAAGATGGAATTATTGTCCCTGATATCTTGAAGAGCTACATGCCCCAGCGTAAGTATTCATTTTTTTATCGATGACCCCAGGATTCTGTAAAGCAAATTTGCATTCAAATAATTATTAAATCAGATTTTTAAATCCAGATAAAATTTGTTAAAGAAGATCTTTATTGATAATAATGGTATGGATTGAAGTATAGAGTGGAAATATTCGAGTGAAAAATCAAACCAATCAGATTATATATAGAATAATGACATGCAAAATTTATTTTGAGTCATATAAACATAGAATGAGCCATTTGATGTCATATTATGTCTGTATAAGTCATGTAAATTATGTGAGATTCATGTAAAATCTGTTAGGCATGTGAACATGGTAAAGATTGCTTGAGTGAGTTATGTGAAGTCTGAATGAGTGAATCATGTCTGATTGAGTGAATCTTGAGTAAGCTATGTGAAGTCTGATTGTTGGAGTCTTGTAAATACTGATTGTGTGATGTAAAGACTGATTGAGTGAGTTATGTAATATTTGTTTGAGTGATTTAAATAGATAAATCATGTAAATCAGCTGAATGATAATATGAAAAAGTGAAATGATTATGAAAACTGTTTACTTTCATACAGAATACAAGGACAAGATACCTTTTGTGAAACCAGCACCTATTGATGAAGAAGAAACCAAGAAACAGAAGAAAAAGAGCGGCAAAGATAAGACTAAAAAGGTTGCTGAAGGAGTGGACAAGATGGCGATAGGAGATAGTTAAAGGACGTTTATGGTTTCAGTTTAATTAAACCTGATTTTTGTTAACTGTGTCATATTTACTTACAAAAACTTGTGTAATATGTGGAGATGGATTTAATTATGTGTTAAAGAAAATAAATATCAGATTAAATATTCTTTGCAATTTTTGCAAATTGTGCATTTTGAATCTGGACTTGTGAGATTTGTTCTCAGTTTTTTTGTCTGAAGTGTTAAATGTAAACATTGAAATATTATATCTGTATTTAATTAATACTTATTATTTAATAATAATTAAGTGTGATTCTGTTTATAAATAATTATTTCAGTGATAATTACATGTAAGTAATTACTGGGAACATTGGTACAGTGGCCATAAATCTTCCCCCATTTTAGGATTAGCAATTTCATCTGAAATTATAAATTTGTCTGTCGCTATGGTAACTGTTTTAATTATTTTTAGTGCAAATAATTTTGGTTTTTAAGATTGACTGGTGTATATGATTTTGTCTGATCTCCCTTAAGCTGAAATAGTCTACCATCAGTGTACTTATTACTTAAATTCTTTAAGAAGGGGGAAAATATTGGATTGAAAAGCCAAGTTGAAGCCTTGTTGTTAAATTGGAGCAAGTCCTTCATCAGACTAGTGTCAACATCAAGCAGATAGTTTCTGTCTGATAACTTCAGTCTTGAGTTAAGATCTTTGTATCAAAAAAGAAGGAAAACTGTTTCCACTTTATAATCTGCTGAAGAAATGGTTAGGTAGCATTTCCATGTTTCTTGTTTCAATGACAACTTCCCTGGCCTAAAGTGTTTCAAGCAGATTTGAGATACAGACCGAATGACTTCTTTTTTCTCCAGCAAATGATTGGGAAATAAAATCCAGAATATTAAAAGAACTGGTCTGAACAATTGAAGTGTTAGAAAGTTTTTACATTGCTTTACACTCACTTATGTCTTAACACTATTTTCTAATGGTATGTCAGCTCTTATAACATTGCATTATGACTCATAGACACGTATTACTCACCAGTTAGTTTTATATTAAAGCGAAGCTCTTCAGTTGGAGGTAATTAAGGTTCTTCATATGGAGGTAATTAAGTGCTATTGGAAGTGCTATGGTTAACAATTGAAGCTTCAATTCTTTTGGGGTCCAATTTCACAAACATAACGTACATTTGTTGAAGCATATGTTAAAGCATCAGATGCTGGTCCAAATTGTGGTAGAGAATATTTATTTTTTAATCAAAATAAGACAGGATATTATATCATCAAATTTCAAATAAGGCTTTACTTAAGAGTATAGGAAATAAAGCATGTCTTGGATGAAGGACTTAGCTTTGTGAAACTGGCCTTAGAATTTTAATGCTGGAAATGTTAAATTTATACCTTTGAATGAGTGTTTAAAAAAAAATTAATTGAATGAAAGCATGTTTGCTTTTAGCTTTAGATACACATATGGTGGAAGCCAATAATATTATGTATAATAATTAGTTAACTATTTTGTCTGCCTTATTGTAGTGATTCAATCACAATTAGCTTTGAATATTGTGCAAGAAAAAAATATGTAGAATGCGACATTAATTTATTTATTGAAATACTCAGTTAAGAATATAAAAAATGCCTGTGAAATTTCTGTAAGATCCTTCATTGTCCATTCATAGTTGTTGTATCGGATGTGTAATTTATTGAAGTTCTGAATTTATTCGAAATAATAACCACAGCATTAGTCAATTTATATCAGTCTTTTTAGTCCAATTATTTACCAAACTTATTGTTACAAAGCCCTGTGGTTTTAATTTACAAAACATGACATTATTATATTTAATAAAATCATTGTTAATTAAACTGAATAAAGTCCTGTGTTTTAAGCATGTATTTAATTGATATTTATGTTGCCAATAAACATTTCTTTGTCAAAGTATCTTGTTGGACTTAAGTTATTTTCTTGTACTTAATAGCATTATTTCAGAGAAAAGTGCCTGGTTGGAGCATAATAGGAGGCCACTCGATGAAGTTCCTGGAATTCAGTGTCTATTTTTTCCCTTTTATCCCCCACCCCCACCAACTAAAAGTAAAGGTCCATCTGTCTACTTCCGTCTAAAATTTTATTCACGAGGAACACAGTATCCAAGCTTTGATATTTTGTCAGTCATATATGACCTAAAGGCATATTATGTTTTTTTGTATGTTCATGTATTCAGTATTACTGAAGTTAACATTCCTCGTTTCTTTGAATATTCACAAATTATGGCAAATACAAAACAAATTCATACCAGCCTAAATATTCCATTCTTTTAAATACCGGTAGTAATAGCGGGACAGTCGTAAATTCAGGGTGGTCGTAAGTAGGGATTTTACTGTATTGCCCTTTGATTCAATTGATAAATTTTCTTTAGAGCATAACTCCAAAACCCTTTAACATATGAAACTTGTTAGATTCATTTCATGTATAAAGTTTGAATGAAGCTTAAATTCTTATCTTTGTAGATATTTTGTTTTTATTAAGAATGTATTTATAAGATCCTTATTTAATTTATATTTGTAAAAACTAATTTTCATACTTACATGTAACTACTAGGAATTCCCTATTACTGAGTTACTTCCCTTGTTTTGATGTAACAGTTCCCATCTAATCTTCATAAGATAGTTTTCACTGGTATATTATGTAATGTTTTGTCACATTTGTTTACATTTTTCTTACCAAATTGTCAATACTTAGTTAGGATATGTAGCTTTTAAAAACAAAAATCCATGTGTCAGATTTAATTTCACATTGCTGTCTATATAAAATAATTTGCAAATCTAAAAAATTGAGAAAAACATTTATTTATTAACATAAATACATGAACAGATCGTCATCTCAGATCTTACATCTTACATGTAATGAGACACATTATATACCAGAGCTGCAATGCTTCAATGAAAACACAAAATAAATTAGCATCTATACACATTATATTATAATATAATAATGTTTATAGTTGAATGTTTCCAGTTTATTCACCCTACAAGCTGTATTCACCAGGTATGTTTGAGAATTTCTTTCATTTATTTGTATAAATCTGCACTTAAAACAATGTATCCCTTCATTGACAAAGATCTCAGCTTATTTTAATCTCAAAATAAACACAAGTCCTTTGTTTTTCTTTTTTTCACTTGAATTTCACTTGACCAACAGCTGGAGTCATTTGGTGTTTTTTTCTAACTTTAACGGTGGAGGAAGATCACAATTGCACACCTGGGTCTATGAACCACCATCCTGACTTAACTAGCTGGACAGCTTCCTCACGTGTGACATTTGGCACTATGTGGGATTCTAACTGACAGTGGTGTGGGGCTAATGACCATTGATTGATGTAATTCATAAGTCATAAATTAATTCACCAACATGAGTAATAAACTGAAAGACTATATAAACGTAAGCTCATTTCACATTTTTTGCACCTCATTAATAAGACCCAGTCTATAAGCAGTTCATCAGATCTATGACTGGTTCAACATATTTGACTGTCAAAAGGTAAAATATTCCATGTTTGATATTCATGTTGAAAACTCCAGTCTTAAACCAGTAAATTAAATTTTCACCAACCAATAAATCATTTCCAGTCATCAGCTGGTAATATTTTCAAGACTTTGACTGGTAAAATGACTTTTCCTTCATAAACTAATTAAGCAATTATGGGTTTTGTAAAGCAAGAAACTGAGATAATCAGTAAGCAATAAATCTATCTGTATTTATCATAGTAATGATTAAAGTTGAGCCGCAGTAATAAATCATGTAGATGGGGTTGATAGCCTCTGTCTGCAAGTTTGTGTACAACTGAAAAATAGAATGACATAAAATATCATATTGATCAATTAGCAATTGATCCATTAAATTGAGAATAGATGTTAATTAACTGTGGCCGTGGTGTAGTGGTTAGTGCCCTGGACTTGTAACCTGGAGATCATACCCATCTATGAAAATTTGACAAAAATGTCAATTTTCCTCCATATGTGGAGAAGTTGCTAGTTCCTTTTGGAAGGGTAAGTTAGTTCTGGTTGGTATACAGTCCAGGAAAACTGGTTAGGTGAACCGGTCGCCATTTATAACTGAAAAATTGTTGAAAACCCAAGTGACAATAAGTCACATAAAAACATAAAACAAATATTAATTAACAACAAATTAATATAAGAAAGTTAAAACAAGTGTTAATCAATGAAAAATTGATTACTTCAGTCAATAGATGTTTTTTAACAGCAAATTTATTTATGCAGGCAGGCAGACAGACAGACAAATTTGTTCATTTGATGGTGGGGGAGGGGGGGTACCCGGGTATACAAACTTACCTTTAAATAAGAAAGTTGAATGCTCATGGAATATCTTGAAAGTGTGTTTCATTCGAGCGTAGTTGGTGTGAGACTTATCTCCCTTGGTTTGGTTTCGCCACGTACCACTCACAAGTTGTCGGTGAAATGTAAGAATAAGTTGGAAAATGTCTTGTATAACCTTCATAAGAGAGGTAGCTTTCTTTGTCAGGAGGCATCTAAAATGAATGCAAATATCTTTAGTTCTGAGGTGTATTCCAATAGCAATGAATGAAAAATAAATCAAGCCATTCAATATCTTTAAAAACTTCACATATTGTCATTTGTTGTTTCATCTTCCCCACAAAACATTTACAATCTTTGTATTAATCACTCAAAGTGACATTAATCTGTTAAAAACATTTTGCTGGTCGAATTTCTAATTTCTACCTTCATGTTCTGTGACACATTATATCTAGTAATTATGTGAAGTTTAAGAGCAATCCATACAAAATTGCAAAAAAATAATTACTATTTATCCAACCAAGCTTTTTTAGTTTGCATTTATTACAATAGCCTGAGGGTATATGATAAATGTTATTTTTTTCTGGAGTTTCACATCATATCAACTGCTAGGGTCATTTGGCAACTTTTGAACTTTAAACAGTGGATGAAGATCCCCTAGTACACCTGGGTAAAACCACCAACCTTCCTTTAGTTCGCTAGTTAGCTTCCTCTTGTGGAATTTGTCTGGTCCCAGGTGGGATTCGAACTCACAGTGATAAGGGGCTGGTGATTTGCAGTCAAAGAACATAACCAATTAAACTGACAGGCCACTGATTAATGTTAAATACTGAAGTTTACCTGAATATAGCATTATCCAGATATTTGTTATGTTCACAGTGAAGATCGTCTAGATTATGTACATGTTTTCCTAGTGCTGTCTGAAACTCCTGCCACGTTACATCAACTATCTGATGTGAAATATACTCTTGCATCACTTTAACAAATATCTGCATCTTCTGACGACAAAGATGAAGTTCTCGAAACTCGTATAAATGACCAATCTTGTGAACCAAAGCTGAAAATAAAAACATTTTTCTTTTAAAAAATATATATTTCTCCCTTCATAAGATTGTTTAATACGAAAAATTCAAAAAATGAGATTTTGAGATATGTGACCTTGAAACTCTATGACAAAGGTCAAGGACAGCCAGAATAATAATCCTATGGAAAACTAATATGGCCCATATAATGAAGAGACAAAATATAGAGCATTGTAGCTTTCAGAGCTGTGGAATATTTCTTTAACTTTTGCTTGTAGCTATATAAAGGTCACAAACCGCCAAAATTAATATTAGTTTCGTAAAATTTTGCTAAATACTTTCGATACTAGATTTAGCAATTTTATTCCCTGCAAAAATTATTCAATAAGGAAGAGACATGGATATTTTCACTGAAGTAAAAGTACAAAACATATTTTTCGAGTGATTAAATTATTTCATTTTTTGTTTTGAAGACAAAATTATCACTGAAAAATTTACTGGACTGTCAGACCACTGAACTTTAAAATTTACTGGATCAACGGCCATTTTGGTGGACTTGGTTCGTGGCTAAATTCGAAGACTGCGGCAGTCAAATACAACCAATCGTCAGTTCTCGTTCTTTTAGACTGGTTCTCAAGTTCAGTTATAAACCCCCCAAAACTTTCCTTACCATCTCTTTTCAGTCTATTCCATACATCTGTGAGAATCCAAACAACTCTCTTCAGTTGTAACATGAAGGAGAAAACTTGTGAATATTTATGTAAACTATTCTCTGTGATCACAATGTTTAGTGGCCATTTCACCTGAAATAAATATACATGGAACTCATTCCCTAAGTGAATAGTTATTTCCCTCATACCAGTAGACAGGTGAATAATTACTTCTTTAATACCAGTAGATAAGTGAATAGTTACTTCCCTAATACCAGAAGAAAGGTGAATAGTTACTTTCTTAATACCAGTAGATAGGCAAATAGTTACTTCCCTAATACCAGCAGATAGGTGAATAGTTACTTCCCTAACACCAATAGATAGGTGAATAGGACGTAAGAGACAAATGACATTGGTTATGAAATGAGTCTGATCTCAAATTGATAACCTTTTTTTCCAAAGCATAATCAAAAACTTCAAATTTTTTAGAGAATATGTTCTATACCTCATAATGTAGCTGAATACAATCAAACACATCTGGTGCCGTCTGCTCCATGGTACGGGGTAAATATTTATGAATAAAGCTGACATTGTCAGCAAACTTATCATCAGCATTGACAGACAGACGGATGGCTTTGTTGAGACAGTTGTTGAGAAATATAGGGTTTATAATATCCTGAGGTCGTGGATTTGTTCCCAACTGAAGAAGGTAAATAAATCTAAAGTTAAAAGGAATAAGAGAAAAACTTCAAACCAATGCAATTGAACATCAATGACTGGGCTTGTCTAGACTAGCAAAAAAGTCTGGATTAGTTAATGTTTTCCAAATCAGGTTTTTTATTTTTGGATAAAGATGCACAATTTGTTTTTTAAATTTCAGATCCAAAAAATTTATCCTAAGAAGATTTCTGCTAAGATAATTCCACTGTAATGATTTAAATTCAAAGAATTAAGTCAAACTGAAACGATAATACAGTCAACACTGTAAACCCTTTGCCTAACATGACATAAGTATATTTTGGACTCTTCCAAAATCAAAGCAAATACACAAAACATCAATTCATTTAAGAAATATTGATTATTTCTCTTTGACCGAGTGGAAAACATGGTGGCAAAAGAAGCCATTACTCATTACAAGCAATGTCTTCTTTTGCCACAATGTTTTCATAAGTCATCTACTTCAGATAAAGGGAAATACGGTATAGTGAAGCAAATGGTTATCATAAATTATACACCAAAACATAGTGAACAATTTGAGGCAAACACTTAGTTGGATTAATATTCATGAGAATTCATTCCACTTAAGTCCAAATGAAATGCATGTATACCTTTTCCATTAGAAGATCACAGAGTATTTCAGAGAAGTCACCATCTCCCATACACAGATAACGCCTCAGGGCCATAAAGTGGTCCTCAATCTGAAGCTCGCTGAGAAAATATCTCACGAGATTTTCATTCACCAAAGATACCCTGTCAAAAGAATAATTTACAATCATGAACCCTTATTTTAATTTTAACTTCGAGTATATCTTATGTCTTTGGATACAACTGCATTTGTCATTTTAAAAATCAAAGGGCAATAACTCTGGAGGAAAATCTACATAGCTCTTAGTTGTGGTTTATTCTTAAATATAAGAAAAAGTTTGGAAGTAACCTGGTTCAGGTAGACAGACAGACAGACAGACGGACGGACATGTTTACAGACAGACGGAAGTACAGACAATTATGACATTGAGAACATACTGTATTTCTAGGGCAGAGATAATTGAAGACTTGATCACAGCAGATAATGGTAGATACTGGTAGCCTTCTATATCACCATGGATACTGTCATAGTTGCTATGGTCATCATACTCAATGGTAGCTGTTCTTGACATGATATTTATGCTAGGGGTCATTCCTACAACAAAAAATACCACAAATACAAGTATAAAACAACACATTTGTGTAAAGTTTCACTGGAATTCATATGTAATATAACAGATTGAATATTGGAGTAACAAAATAAGAAAAACTTGACAATCATTTTCTTATATCCACATTATCTTGATTATTGGTTACATACCCAGAATTTTGAAATCATCCTGATATTTTTCTACCTCTGTGGTAATCCACTCAATATCATCTAGTTTGGGTACCAGTCTTACTTCTGAAACTACACAAAAGCATCGGTAATTAACCTAAAGATTAATAATTGCATGCAAGAAGCAAAATATTTTAAACCATTCATATACAGGTCTACAGCATCAACATTAAGATTTTAATTAGCTTTTATGTCATTAAATAAGTTTATAATGAAATTAATCCAGTCTTACTCTAATGAGAAAAAAATTTACAGACCAATCAAAAATTTTACAATGTAAAAAAGCTTACCATCGTCTAGTTCATCTTTCAGAAGCTTTCCATATTTTCCTTCATACAGTAATTTTTCCACGCTTGAGTCAGTTGCGTGACCGTGAACATTCCTTTCTTTAAACATCTGCACACGCTTAAACTCATGATCCACGTATTCTGATTCTTTCGTTGCTGACATTTTGTCACTCATTTTTATCCTACTACGCCCAGACTGGACCTCCTCAGACTGTGTATTCGCAGTCTGGCTTCTGTTAATTCTAATCTTTGGCTTGATACAATAATCAGTGGACCAGTCGGACTCTCTTGTGGCTGACATAGCATTTGATTTCTTCAGTTTTGGTACAGTCCGTTCATATGTGTTACTCATCTGAGAAGCATGTCCGAACACATTCTGCTTCTTAATCTTCCATTCCATCGGTTTAGATTCGGTAGAAGATTGCATCACACCTAATTTTAGCTTTGGCACGCTATCATACTCCGGTTCATCTGAAGGCTTGTTAGCGTAAGTTCCTTCATACGATCTTATGTGAGGACGAATCTCGGCTGCTGGCTCGCTCTGCTGAGTGACATGTTTGTCTGAGATAGTTTTTATATGTGGACGCTCAACAGGGTCAGAGGTCGTCTCTTTTGATGCATGCTGATCGTCGACTCTCTTCACATGCAACTTGGAAAAATCATCATCATTTGCCTTGGACTCAGCAGTAGCATGTATGTGACTGTATGTCTACAAATAAAGCAATACATTACATCACAGAAAATATATTTTTAAAGATTTTCCCTCAATCTTCAATGAGAGGCCGAATTGAGTTCATTTATCAATTATGACACATTCAAAGTTCTACATAACTGAAACCTTGGCAACTTAAATAAAAGATGGCAGAAATAAATCAACCATGTATGTACATCATGTTTTCTATTCTTTTGAAATGATGAATTATATATATATATATATATTGATGATAGAATATTGTTTATTATTTTAATTATGTGGAATTTTTTCACTTTCAGTAGGGAAAGATATATACATATTTACTTGGGGAATGGGGCTGAATACTGGACCCAAAAATGGCATAAAAATGGCTTGTGAACAGACCAGACAGGAAATACAAGTGAGCTGCATTTAAATATACAATATATACAGTAAAGCCTCACTCAAATACCACTTCAATAACTATACTTTTTTTCAGACTGTTTTTCAGTCTTGAGAATATATCAGCTTAACAATGGGACTATCTCAATATGAAAACTGATTTTATGCCTGAAAAGTGGTCTTAATATCGTTGTTCTACTGTGTACAGAACAAAGTCCCTTTTATTTCAAGTAGATAAGAAAACAAACTCAACAAACGGACTGTTTGTTTTTTGCTTCAAAGGTGGTCTGGATATTGAGGTTTTACTGTATAACAGAACATAACATAGGCTGCGACCATGATCCAGGGGTTAGGGCACTGGACTTGTAAACTGGCGATACGGGTTCAAATCTCGGTCACAGCAGGTCATACCCTTCTATGAAAATTTGACAAAAATGTCTATTTTCCTCCATACATGGAGAAGTTGCCGACCCCTTGTGGAAGGGTAAGTTAGTACTGGTTAGGACACAGTTCAGGAAAACCAGTTAGGTGAACTAGCCACAGTATATGACTGAGTTATTGAAAAACAGAATTAAATCCACTGAAACAAAATAACAGAACATTATGTACCTGAATACTTGGTTTAGTTACAGTCTCTTCAGTTTCATCGCTGACATGAAACGATGCGTTCAAACTTCTTCGTGATGGTGAACTTTTCTTACCTCTACCAGGTGACAACACTTTCAATGATTTATCAGGACTTTGCTTTGAGATTCCATACCTGGAAAATTACAAAAAAAAAACATTTTCATTTCAACAGCTAAAATACCAAAATAACAATTTTAATTGTGAAAAAACATACAAAATGTCATATTTAAGACATGTTTAAAGATTCAAAAGTTCAGGAATCAAACTTTATTTTCTTAGCTATAAGGTGGGTTTTACATTAAACAATACCATTTTCTTGTTCTTACTTTTCAAGACCTCTCTGGGCCCACTTTGGCAGGTTTTTTTCATCCCCTTCAAGTTTAGGGGCTGTTTCAGCCTCTTCTTCTTCGTCCTCACCAGAAACTTCAATAGTTTGACCATCAAGTCCCCTGAGAGCCCATTTTGGTAAGTCAGGGCTCGCAGGCTTAACTACAATTGGTTCGACTGTAGGTAAGCTGGACTGAAAAAAAAAAGTAACAAAAAATTAAATTAGTGTCTGCTATGATGATTTTTTTGTCCATTAGGTATTTGTATATACATACTTGCAACAAAAGCACACACAAGGCCAACCATGGATTGATGAAAGTGATTTTGATCACTTTCCAGTCATTTGGAAGGTTGCCACAAATAAAAAAATTAATAATGATTGCTTACAATTTTGTGTAATATCTCAGCTCTATGTCACCAAGAAATATTTGTGCTATAAAAATTTTCATACACTGTCAGCTTTGAATTTCTCCATATTGGCAGCCATCAGTCTCTCCTCTCGTAGCAGGTATTCCGTCCGCATGATGTCGTGTTTAGCTCTGCGTATTCTCCACAGCGCCTTCTGTTCTCTGCGTGTGGCTTCCTCACTCAACTGGCTGTAGTAAGCGATGACCTCCTCCCTATAAAATACACATCAAGTCAAAATAGTATTACATATAATTCTTTCGCTGTCAATGTCACTGTGCGACGACTTGATGCTGAGTGCCAATTGTCGCCTTCTAGAGACCAGTACGGCTCTGAACTTTAGAGAAGTCTACGGACTTTAGTGAAGACTACAGACCTCAGGATCCTGTGTTCAAACCATGGGTGTGACAACTACATTTAAAATCCAATAATTCTAATTAGGCAAATAATTACATTGAAAAACATGGACGCATGTCATACGAGTAATCCATATAAAAAAAATCCGCTACTCCCAAAAAATGATTCGAACGCAAACCACAAAGACTGTCTAAGTATCGCTGGTTGACTTACCTTGCTTGTCTCTCTAACTCAAGAGCTTCCTCATCCATAGCATTCTCTCTGTTGATTACACTGTCCATGTAGTCCTTGTCTTCTTGTAAAGCTGTCGCCTTAACTTGAGCTCGACGCTAAAATTTAGCAAAGAAGCGCAAGTTTTGTATGTGTTTGGCTTTAACATTATGAAGGACGGGTTTTTATGTATGTGCAGCAGACAATTGACTTACAAGCGACTCACTTCTTTCCAATGCTTTCAAGTCTGAGAATTACATCGTATGATTCTGAGTAATAATATCAGAGTTTGACCATTTTTACCAAGAAGGATACTGCCACATAATACTTTAATTTTTCAGCTCAATTGATAAGGAAATTATTGTTTACAGGAATAATTCATCTATGTTAGTACTAAACTGAACCATTTTCCTTAAAGCTTATTTATGTTGCATTGTTCACACATTCGGTCTAGTTTGTTTCAGGATTCCATAGTTCTTAATAACCTTTGACATGAATCATGCTCTATGACCTCTGATTTGAATTATGAACTTTGACCTATAACCTCTACAAATCTTGTGCCAAATCCAAAGCCTTTTTTTCCATGGATCTATCTATTTTTTTACCTATTCTTACCTTCAGGTCATTTTCCATTTGAGATTTCAAGAACAATAACTCTTTCCTCTTTTTGGCTGCAACAGCTTTTTTCTGAGCTAAAATTTTATCTGAAATTGTCGGATATTAATGTTAGACTTTATAACCACAAACAAGAGAAAAGAATTTATTATCAAAAAATTTATTCTACAAATATTAGAAACTTTTGTTTCTCTCACTAAATTGGCATCAAATGTGCTTGAAAATATTTACAGTAAAAGTGTGATATTATGATCACCTTTAGGATGAAACAATTACTCTTAATATTGGGGCAGTCTTATTATTGTTGTCACTGGGGTTTAATGCCGTTTTACAACAATTTTTCTGTTATAGGTCTTATTATCAAGTTGAAATGTTGAAAAAATGTTGAAAACTGGTCTAAAAATAAGCAGTCATTTTCATGAAGTGATCTATACACTGAGATGGTTACTAAGTGAGGTTTCACTGTAATGGTCACTCAACATATCATTACCTTCTAATCGTTTAACTTCAGCAGCTTGTGTTTGTATTGCTAGCACCATTATCTCATGTTTGGCACGTTCCGCTCTTTCCCTCATCACTTGCCTGGTTTTAAAGAAATGTAATCCATTAAAATTGACTTATATCTTCCAAAAGAAACAATGGTATTATAACTCATCAGAACACACTAAATGCTTGAGATCAACATGGTGCTCATAATAACAAAGTACTTGTTTGTGAGTTGAAAATTACACAACTCATCACTAAAAAATTGA
Organism: Lutraria rhynchaena; assembly: GCA_008271625.1. Lineage (NCBI taxonomy): Eukaryota > Metazoa > Mollusca > Bivalvia > Venerida > Mactridae > Lutraria > Lutraria rhynchaena. The sequence continues at coordinate 416,089 of VIBL01000146.1, read as the reverse complement.
TAGGACTTTAAAAACTCCTCTAGATAAGTCAGGTGCTCGTGATATTTAAGTTTTGCTGTATATCTCAAATTTTCAACCTTTTATGGGTCTTCATTTGGAAAAAATAGCATTTAATTTACTACATTTAAGATCCTAGAAAAATCTCAGAGACAAGTTTTTAGCTTACATTGAGATGGTCATCTGACGAGATATCTGCTGCATCCTGTTTGAGTACACAATACATTGGTTAGCCAAGGTAGTTAACTCTGTCTTGGAGAATGTTAGCGAGATAACTGGAATCTCATTGTCATCTACATCGCACAGAAAATGCTGAAAAATTGAGATTTTCAAAAATGAAAGTTTTATCTTTAAGTAACCAAATTATAGAAGAATTCGTAAAAATCTTAAGGGACTGTATGAAAGAGTTAAACAAGATGTGTCTGAGAAACCAAATCAGATTTCCCCCCAAAAAATTAGAATGCTCAACTATCAATGTTCCAAGTGTTGAATCAAAATTAATAAATGTTCTAAAACTAACAAACAAAAGTTTGATGGAGAAAAATTGAAAAATTAACCCTTTGCCTCATAATATTGCATTTCCCCGCATCTGGAGCAGACGACTTTTGAAGATATTGTGACAAAAGAAGCCATTGCTTGTAATGAGTAATAGCTTCTTTTCGCACAATGTTTTCCACTCTGTTGGAGAGAAATAACCCAATCTTTTTAAAATAAATTAATGTTTTGTATATAAGCTTTGAATTTGGGAGAGTACAAAATATGCTTATGAGACAATGGGTTAAACCAAAAACAGCAATTTGTGTTTATTTCTTGATTGGGAGACATGACGCCCGTTCATGAAATATTCACATTGCTAAACTCACATCTCTTTTGCATGCCCTAAGAAGATTGATTGATTTTCCACACAAGAAAATATCATTGGCAAGTTCCTTTAAAAATGGTGGCACACTTTCTTCCACATTCTTGGAAGCCAGTGTGTATCCTTGGGTCCAATAATGTTTGTCTGTAAATTAAATAAATAGGTAAAAATGTCGAGAAACTTGAGATCAGTAAATTGAACAAATAGACAAAAATGTCGAGAAACTTGAGATCAGTCATTGTACTCAGAATTAATCTCAGGCTATAAAACAGGTTAAATGTTTTACTTGTTAAAATCAATTAATTATTTTACAGACCTATTTTATTATTCTACAAATCAATGTGAGACTTATACAGGGCACAACAAATCCACTAGTCCACTCGTAATCACGAGTAGAAATTGACTCAGGACGAGTTAAAATTGCTGTAGAACTAGTTAAAATTCTAAGCTGGTTGTCTTGCAGGACGAGTAGCCAGAAAAAGTTGTCAAGCCCTGATATAATTCAGACCTATATTATCTGATTAATTATTTCTGTACTTTTTGTACAAATTTTTATGGTCTTAACCAATAAAATAAAAAAAATCCAATAAAATGGTGTCAAAATCTGAGACTGGAAAAAAATCTCGGTATGTTCGGTAACCTGAAATGATAGACAGAATTAATTCATACAATAAATCGTAATAAAATGACAAGGCTATAAAAGTTTTCAAACTCTTCTACATAACATTAGACTAGTTTTAGCAGTATGTTACATTAGGCCTAAACAAAAAAGGTTTGTTTCCAGTTACATGCTCAAAAAAATATGGGTCGGTAGGCAGGGATTTTTTTATTTTATGCGGTTTTTTTACATGGTAACAATATTATGTGCTGTAATATTAATGAGTTGTAAAAATTACAATATAGCACTAAGATTTGGATGCCGTAAAAACTTATGAGTTGGCAGGTAAAATACAGGGTCAGTTGGGTAACTGGAAACAAACCTTTTTTTAGGCCTTACATATAAAGAGTAAAATGATATATAGTATAGGAAATTTTCACATACCTTTGAATTTTAAATAATCATCATTTACTTGTATCATAAACTCTCCATAAATATCTTTGAATATACCATGGTACACCCAGTCCTGTACATATCTTCAAGATAAAAAATGCAAGGTAGGCATATTCATAACAACATACTGATTCACAAAATATATGTGAACCAATCAGCTTTGATTAAACCTTTGCCTCATAATACCGCATTTCCCCGCATTTGCAGACGACTTTTGAAAACATTGTGGCAAAAGAAGCCATTGCTTGTAGTGAGTAATGACTTCTTTTGCCACAATGTTTTCCACTCTGTCAGAGAGAAATAAACCAATTTTCCTAAATAAATTAATGTTTTGTATATTAGCTTTTAATTTGATGAGTCAAAAATATGCTTTTGAGGCAAAGGGTTAAAAAGGACAGTGTTGGGTCTACAGGCCGCAGGTTGCAGAAAAAGTTAAGACAGAAACATTGTAGAGCCATTAGTCTTCCATGGTAGATTTGTGTGATTCATTCGAAATACTTTACAACTACTTGCGGAGAACTAGGTCAGCACTGACAAAAAATCCAGGAGCACTGGTTAGGTTAACTGTCAGTATATGAATAAAATAATGTCCTTGAACTACAATAACGCCTATACAAGTTTTAAAAAATGAAAATCGCTTAAAAGAATAGATTAACATAAATTTAAACTCACTTCAAGTATGGTGCACTTGTGTGCTTTAGCAGAGACAACATCAAAGGATAATGGTCACCAAATGAAACATTCACTGTCTCATTGTACAGGTAACTGAGTAAAGGTACGCCCTGTAATAGAAAAAGTATAACTAGACTTCTTGTCACCAAAATATCTCATTTTTACTTATATCTTAAGTATTCACTAAGTGTTGAGTTTTAATTCAAATCAGTGCATAAACAAGTGTATAAACTCACACTAAAACCATACTTTGTGGGAATCAACAAAAAATGTTGAAGTAATTTACTAAAGGGTTGACTGGGCAAGTTTTCAGCTATTAAATTAAATGAGTACAAGCATGAGACAATGATTGGTTACCAAATTTGACCCAACCAATATGCATGTAACAATGTTTGATCAAGAATGGATAACAATTTTTTTTCACTGGGTTTAACACTGTTTTCCACAATTTTTCAGTTATACACGCATGAAAGTTCACTTGAAAGTTCACTGGACTGCATACTAACCAGTACTAATTTACCATTCATCAAGGAGCAGGCAACTTCTCCACATATGGAGGAAAATCGACATTTTTGTCAAATTTTCATAGACTGGTATGACCTGCCGCAACTGGATTTGAACCCATATCACCAGGTTACAAGTCCAGCGCACTAACCACTGGACCATGGTCGCAGTCTGGATACCAATTACTTCAGTTACTGAGCAGATATCAAGAGAATAAACTACTGTAGCTAGTTTCTAGTGTTTTCAAGAAACATCCTGTTTTTAAGTAAGAGATATAAGATATGTATGACAGAATACTTACTGTAGGAAAATGTTCCTTTGTTTCATCAGTGACAGGATTATCACAATGACAAAGACAGGCAAGGTACCTTTAATATAAAATAATATAAAGCAGTGATCACTTACACCATAAAATATCTAACTAGCATTAATTTAAAAGTTTAAGATTTTGTAAGAAAATTACGAAATAGATACAGAGTAAAACTGTTAATCACGATCTTCTTTACAACAACATTTAACTCCCCAAACATAATGATGTATATCATCAGTTGCTTGCATTAAAACATACAAGCATAAGTTACACAGAGAGAAGCCAACCACTGAAAATAGCATTTATGTTAAGTGTATATAAAGTTGATAAATAGCATTAAACTCTTAATGAATAAATAAGTAAATAAATAAGCAAATAAATAAGTAAATAATTAAAAAAATAAATAACAGACATGTGGTTGAATTCCTATAATCAATCTCAAAATGAAAAAAAACCCTAAAATTTGATAAATAAACAGCTTGAGATTTTACACAGAGAAAAAGGTACAAGAAAAGTACTACTATAGTAAATCTGCTAGCAATACCACTCCAATGATCCAACTTTTATTTCTGGAAAAACATAAAACTCCTCCCCATCATTTTTTACTATAAAATCATTTTTACGCCATACCTGATTTCCTGCATGAGTTTGTGACATTTTCTTCTTAGTTGTATTAATGTTGTACAGTCACTGATTGACAGGATTACAACATTGTAGTAATGTAACACAGACTGTACGGTACCTGTAGATTGTAAATATAGCACCTTAATAACTTCTAACCAATGACATTTCTTATATAGACTAGTAAAAGCCAGCCGCGATTGTAGTCTAGTGGTTAGTGCGCTGGACTTGTAACCCGGCGATCCGGGTTCAAATCCTGACACTGCTGGTCATACCCTTCTATGAAAATTTGACAAAAAAGTTGATTTTCCCACGTATGTGGAGAAGTTGCTGACCCCTTGTGTAAGGGTAAGTTAGTACTGGTTTGTATACAATCCAGGAAAACTGATTAGGTGAACTGGTCACAAAAATTGCAGAAAAATGGTGTTAAACCCAGGGGAAAAAAAAGTGAACGCAAGCATTAGCAATAATTAAAAGGAATGTTATGCTTTCTTAATAACCCGCGGGTTATAAGGTGATATTCAATTTAGCAGCCTCTGACATACCTTAAAATTTTGTATGTAACTTTATCTACTTCAGGCTCCAATGTACCGAGTCTGATAACTGAATGATTTTTTAACAAATCTGACACATTTAGTGAGCTCAGAAATTTTACAAATTGTTGGCATTAAATTTTTTTGCACTATTCACACTGAATAACATGACCCTAAGATGACACCCAAAGATGTGTCAAGGCAAGTCTTGCTTACTTGTCCGATAAATGCCTGGTAAAATCTTTCAGTATATTAAATAACTCCATAAAATCTTTGCTCTTGTAAAAAAAACTCAGAAATTTTATCACAGACTAAACAGTAAATATTTTCAATCTCGGTTAATGCTTACATTATGCATACTGTGGACATTAGTACACTATCTTTGAACTTCATCCTCAGCATTAAGTAACTAATTACCTGTAAATGCTTGAAAAGTCACTCCAGCATTGTAGAATGAATTTATAATAGGGGTCTCAGCAAACAGTGAGAGTCTATAGAAGTACATGCCACATGTTAGAAAATCCTCGAGGAAGTTATGAAGACATTCAGCTGATATCCCCGACACAAACAGTCCTTCCCTCATAGAAAAACATTGGTCAGTCTGAAAGTAGATTCATTGAAGAAATATTCTAGAGATCAAAGCTTTCATCTGACCCTTTAAACAGCATTTTGACTCTTAAAATCAGTAAAATAAAACTTCAGACTCTTGTTATTGGCTGATTTTAAGACTGAGCAAAGATACAGCCAATCAGATACTTGATTTTATGAATGAGCAAAAATACAGCCTATCAAATGCTTGATGTAAAGTCTGACCAAAAGTACAGCCAATCAGATGCTTGATTTTAAGTCTGACCAAAAATACAGCCAATCAGATACTTGATTCTAAGACTGAGCAAAAATACAGCCAATCAGACGCTTGAGTAAGGAACTTCTCTCCAATATCAATTCAATTAACTAGGGCTTTGGGTTACTAGTATTTTATGATGTTCACTCAAAAACAATTAAATTTTCCTCCTGATAAAACAAAACAAAGAGATTACCAAGTCCAACATGAAGTTCAATGATGGTACAGCTCTCATCACATTAAGTATCTCACTTATAAGCTTATCAAGTGAGATCTCATGCCTCAGACTCATGTGAACTAATGGGAACGCTGTGCTCAAATTGTGCACCAACATTTTATTGAAATGATTGAATACTTCAGGACCTGCCTCTGTGAGGTGTGGCTTTGATTTATGCCCTGGTCCCCTGAAATGAGTAAAATAGGCATATCATACAACAAAATTACTCTGTTTGGTTTCTACCTACAGAAGAAATGAGTATATAATCAAATAGGTAAAAAGGAACAATCAATGTCTTATTGTAGAATAATGTAAGGCGTATTTCTTATCTGTTCTTATAGGTAATGTTACATATTGTTTTAGTTTATTTTTTGCTTGCATTCTACCCCCAGTGCTTTAACATAAGCAATAAATTACATTAAAATGATCACCATAATTTCAGTAACTGGTGAAACTATGTCCACAGATAGACATAAAAACTTTTAGAAATAAGCTGCCATATTTTATATAATGTTTGCTCACTCGTTCAGGAATCCTTGAACTTTACAGTAAAACCACAATTAGGGCCCACTTCAATATTACAACCACCTCATAACAACCACTAATCTTAGAACCAGTTTCCAATATTTCCTCTATCAGGGTTCCCATAAAGAAGAGAAATCAAAATTCCCAGTCTTTTCCCTGACCATAACCATTTTTCCCTGACCAATAAAAATGTCAAGTTTGCAAAATCTTTGAGCATTAAATGTATTTTTAAAACCCCTTTCAGCTTCTTTTTTAATAAGTTAGTTACCGTAAATGACAAGAAATATCCAAAATCTTCAGGCACAAGCATATTTTTTAGAGTATGATGCTTACAAGAATAAAAAAGATGCTCATAATCATAAATAACAATAAATAATGGAAGAAACTGCCTTAGCTTGGTCAAACAGTAGAAAGCAAAGTCAGTAAGACTTTGCTTTCTACTGTTTGACCAACATTCTTCTCTTACAAAATTCCCTGATTTTTCCCTGACTTTTGCTAATTTTTCAAATTTCCCGGACCAATGTCGAAATTCCCTGACTTTTCCCTGACCTTGAAAAAAATCATTTTTCCCTGACTTTTCCTGGACTTTTCCCTGACTCTGTTTATACTGGTAATTCAATTTGACAATGAAGCCTCCTAAACAATAGAACAATTATTTTGCTTCCAAATGTGGTTTTAATATCCAGATTAAAATCTATACAGTACGGCACTTACAAGCCAAGAGATTCCCATGTGTAATATTGGGATATTTCCTCCGTGAGACAAGAATCGTAGATGCTTGTATCATAGTCCGAGTGATACACAGAGTCAACTGATGTATTGTTCTGATCTTCGTGCGTTGAACTGGTCAAGCTCTCTTCCTGGGACTTGAACCCTTCATCAATAAGGTCCTGGAATGATTAGATAATTTAAAGATCAATAAGGTCCTGGAGGATCAGATAATTAAAGGGTCAATAAGGTCCTGGAATGATTAGATAATTTAAAGATCAATAAGGTCCTGGAGAATCAGATAATTAAAGGGTCAATAAGGTCCTGGAGAATCAGATAATTAAAGGGTCAATAAGGTCCTGGAAGGATCAGATAATTAAAGGGTCAATAAGGTCCTGGAAGGATCAGATAATTCAAGGGTCAATCTAAGGGCTGACATTTTACAGTGATAAATTTGTAATTATTTTAATACCATAAAATCAAAAGATCAGTGGTAGTAATTTCAGATACCTTCCAACAATGCATCATAATTTTCTAACGGACATAACTACCAAGTATTGGTGAATCAAAAATTTGTTGCGAATGTAATCAAGTCTGATACAGATTCTTTACAACACGTCTGGTTGATATTGATAAGTCTGCAGACTGACAAGATTCGACAAATATTTCTCCCTACTAAGTGGAAAAAAATGATAAAAATTAGCTTGTAAGTAGACCCAACAATCTCATTAATGAGTTTAGTGAGAAGGTCAAATAACTGGAAGAAAAGATAAGAGAAAGGGCAGAGATATTCCAAATATTTAAGGTAAAAGAAATTTGTAGACTGAAAGAACTAATAACAAATAATGTGTCAGTGAAATAGTTCAGAGAAAGTCATTAAAAAATGTTTATCTCCCTTGAATTGTGTAATAATGATTTAAAACCTGATAATAAATAAAAAAACACAGACTTACAATAACATCTGAGGAAACAGATTTTGGAATTCTGACATCGAGTAGCCTAAGGGACAAAAGAAACAACAACATGTTTTATTTATTAGCAAATGACAAAACCTTTTTAACAATCTTTTATTATGAATTAAGATATTCATATAATACAGCAAAACTCTGCATTTATCCAAATTTCATAACTGTGAGTTTTTTTATGATCTTTCTAATCATTGAAATAGGCTTGAGTGTTGCTAAGACATTCAAATCACCAAAGGTAATAAGTAGGTTTACAAAAAAGTAAAAATTAATCAGTCATTTATTTTGTACCACATAAAAGTTTTGTATATCAGTAAAATATTATTTTATCTGTTCTACAGTCATCATAACAAACCTTTGGTCTGTTGTTTCTGGTAATTCCGGTATACCAAGTTTTACATCAAGGGAGTTAACTCTACCATGAACCAAGCCTCCAAATAATGTAAGAGTGGTGGTAAGTTCATGTTGATCTTTAAGACAACCTTCTACACTGAAAAAGCCACTACCTGATAAACCACAGCCAGGTAACTGTTCACATACCTAAAATATAGAGGTATAATAACACAACTGGTTAGTAGTGGAAAGTAGTGACCAGCTATTTTGATGTGGTGTGGTTCGTTTCTGGTCATAACTGCTTAAGTACATTTTATACATTCTGAACATAATGCACAATATTTAGAATAGAACTTGGTAATGGCGATTTTTTTGGGGGACCTTAATAATTACATTTCATTATATCCATATATCACTATACCCCTAATAATTAAATAAGGAAGGGTGTGTTCAGAGAAAAATTAAATACTTCACTGTATCTTATTTCTGTACACTGGATTTCTGGGTCAAAATGAGATACAAAAACAAATACCAAGTATAGTTCTGAAAATCTTCCTAGTACAGATTTTGTGTCTTTAAAATACGGCCAATTTTTTCATCATAACAAAGCAGTTTGATCGCTAGAATATTGACTTAAATTACTTACATTTGTCACAGGAGATATGATTTCCAAAGACTGTCCACCAAAAATTGAACTGAAAACAAAAATTGTAAATTTGCAATATAACAAATATACTTCAATAAACCCTAGGGATGCTATTTTATTCAATTTGTAGAGTTTGAATAATCAGATTTGGACCCATTGGATTCAATTTGAATGATTTTTAAAACATGATTTTTTTATTTTTCTCAATATAAGCAGGGCATAAATTAGGGTAGGTGTATTAATTAGATATTAATTAATACATGCAAACGCAAGTAAGCTGTATAACAGACATATTTTTTCTATTTTAATCTTAGTAAATCCTAAAGAGACCTAACAAAGCATTCATTTCTTTCCTATATGAATAATAATATCATTATAAAAGCAAGGACTCATTATGGCTCTAAAAACTGTATTGTCATTCTATGATATTATGCTTACATATGGTTTACTCTGAATAATAACCACTGAAAGCAGGACATTGCTGTTTCATCAAAGTATAAAAGAAAACATTACAAGAATATAGAATAAGAGTATACAGTATTCATTAAGAATATACAGCATAGGATACGAGTATAAAATAAAAGAGTATATTACAAACCTAGGATAGTGCATATAGTGGTATCTGTTAGGCTGGATCATCTTCGTATCTCCGTAACATAAAGGTCCATCCGGTAACAAAGGTTCGTAACCCTGTAACATATATAAATATTAAATAATGATAGTTAGAGGAACAATGTCTAGGATATAACCGTGACCAGCTAAGACCAGCCTAAAAACTCAAATCTGAGAGCATGCTTCCCAGAAATTGACTGACCATCACACATGTCTGACAAATTTTAAGCAGGTCCAAAAACTTTTTGGCAAGTACCGGACCATATGTCAGGCAGTCGGGCATGATTTGCAGCATTTAACACTTATTCATAATATATTCGGTCAGACAAATTTTCATTTGGTCAGACAGAAATTCTAGCTTTGCTTGATCAAATGTCAGGCAGTATTCCGGCTGTTTAAAGAAGCTTATGAGAGCAGATTATTCTGACAAGTCTAGAAGCTGAGTATAATGATTGTTAAAAATTCTTCAATGGATGAAATTTCAAGACTTCACCAAAATAACCAACCAATCAAAAGCTTGGGCTTAAAAGATCAGTCTCAAAATTTAAGACTGATAACTGCTGACTTTCGTGAGATTGATTTATTCCTGGATGTAATTTAGGCAGTGTAGAAACTATTTAACACTGCATTGATATGGATACAATAGTCATAATGTATTCCTCCTCAAAATTAAGCTATCTTGTATTTTAAAATATTTTACAAACTCGTTTTGGCTGTATTGGCAGTTTCAGTTCTTCATGTCCAAGTGCTATTGGTTTGGCAGTACCTCCTGTGTCCTTCAACTTTAATAACACTAACAAAACACTGTATGTACTGTCCTGATCTTCCACAGCTGTCAAAAGGTCATAAATGATGTATTTTGTGAGTGATTTCCATTTGATATCGCAGTTCACAGAAATTATCACATAGCTTGATACAAAAACTTAGAAACATATGCTTTATGGAAGTTAAAACTTTGTATAAATTGTATTATTTTGTCAGGGCAAACCCGGCAATATTATATATTTTAGTCATTATAAATAGAACCTCAGTGACCACCTCAGTATAGCAACCATTTATTTTCAGACAAGTTTTCAATATTTCCTTGATATTTGGACTAGATACTACCTCAGTATTAAGACCCATGTTTTGGTCCCATACGTGGCTTTAATACAGAAGTTTTACTGTACATACCACAGACTGATTGGAGAACTGCTTCCAGTCTATTAGCATCATCAAATCTCCGTTGTTTCCTCAGATTGAGAATCAACCAACTATATTCAGTTTTTATGTCTTCTATGTCATACTGCTTGTAGCCATTGGGATCTCTACAGCAGACGAAATACATAAATTTCTATATACTAAAGATTTTGAAATTTTGCTTACATATACTGTTCATGTAAATTAGTTCTTGAATTTCTTTAATTAATATGATTCAACTTTTAAATGAATTCAATACACAATAAATAACAGATGAGATTAAAAGTAATCCATTCTTAAGACATCACTTTTTATTTCGAATAATTTTCTATCTTCAACTTTAAAACACTAATTACCAAGTCCAGTCAAGTCAAATATTTCTTTATTGTCAGTTCGCACAAATTCAACATACAAAACATAAGCTATGTATAGCTTTTGACCGATGTACCATGACAAACCAAGTTATTACCTCTTTCTATCCTTAAAGAATGTGAACAAGGTTGAATACAGCTTTTTCTTTAAGTGTGATCGAATGTATTTCCTACTTTGTGGAGGACGTCCAAGAAATGCTCTTTTCCTTTCTGGAGTGAAGTGCTCACACAGTTCACCAAAGTTTTCAGTAATACTTAGCTCTGATGCCATTACTTATCAGTTGACAACCAACCTTAACCTAAACATAATATAGATTAGAAGAATGTGTTTTACAGAAAATATTATAAAAAAAAACAAAACTCAAAATGCTGACAAGAAAAATTGGGTCTGTAAAGTTAAAATAATATTTTTCAAGACATTTAAATTAGGATTTATTCAATCATTATCAGAAAAAAAGACATATGATACAAGAATAATTGAATCTCAGTGCAATCTTTAACAATAAAGTACATTTAAATGTAATAAAACGCGCATCTCATAACGATCGCGTCGAATTTAAAATGTACATGTAGATTTCGCTAGTTTTTTATTGTCCGAAATAATTTATCCGATAGACATACAACTTTTCATTTTTACGTGACAACATACATAACATCGCAATCACAATAAAATCAGGCTTGCTTTCTGAAAAAATAATAAATTGGTGAATTTCAACTGAAAATCATTTTAATTAAAGTACACATACATTAGTTATATCAGAAATTCAACTTCATTCATGTCAAAACAAACCGCCATTTTAACAGATTGTATAAAATCCACATCGAACGTTCTAAATACCGTACGCAAGTCTCATCGGCACGTCAGGCGCGTACCCATTCTAAATTGAAGTAGATTCATACATATTATTTTGATTATTATTTTTTTATAGGCAGGTACGCGTCTGTACGTGGACTCGATCTTTCAATTTCTAAGGAATGTGATATTTGTATTTTTTTCGTGTTTTGTATCAATTTGATTCAATGTGAGTGCCCCCAGACTCACTAAATTATCCAGTGTCCACAGTTACGATCAGGGGTCCGTTTCATACACCTATCTTAACTAATATGTGGCAGTTCTTTTAATCTTAAAAATTTTGATTCCATTTGTTGTAAAAATACTGTTTTATCCTGTTGATTGCTTCTATGGATCTTATGCCCGTTATTTAGATAAATTTCTGAAATGTGTATCATAAGCATGATTTTGAGCATCTTAGTTAAGATAAGACCTATGTAAGGACTTGTTCTCAACAACTACGGTTAGTGTAAACTTGTTGTTACCAGAAACAAACAATTTAAGCCTAATTCAGTGTGATATGAAGTAATAAAGCAGAATTATGTATACACTTTGTACTATACAATAGATCTAGGCCTACGGATTATGATTACAAAATAAAAAAGCTGGCATCCCCGTTCCATGATGTTAAAAGTCACTGAGTGCAGGAAAAGTGGGGAAACAAATTTCATTCAAGACAAGAGGTCTTTCAAATTACATCTGTGTGACTCTGCGTGGGTTGGTAAACCGCTTCATTCTTGCTCTTGAAAAATGAAGATAAATATTACATATATATTTTTATTAAAGAACATATAATAATAATAGTAACAACAATAGCTACAATAACATTTACCATATCATCCGAAACATTTGCATAAGCTTTATACTACATCAAAAGTTCATTAACAACAACTACTACAACAACAACAACAACAACAACAACAACTCCGCTAGAAATAAAAGCCTAGATTAGTCACAGTAAAATAGTAACGTACATTAATTGAAATATGAATAAGTGTGAACCAATTCATAATTTTATGCCAGAGTGTAATTGGAGCATTTACATTACGATGTATCATGTAGGTCGACATTTTTCTACAGTTGTAATTACCTGGGACCAATATACACATATGTGTATATTGGTCCCAGTAATTACTTATTAGTAATATAAACGAGTCGATGAATCAACATGAATTGATGTATTTGAAACAATTTTTGCATGGTCAGGCATGTGTAACCAAATTTTATAACAAACTGCCGATCTAAGCGTATGATTTGATCATTAGGTGAAGTTATCTGACATTGTTTAGCAAATAAAACAGCGAGGTTTCTCATGAATGCCATGCACAATATTATTAGTAAAATATCAAGTGGGTTTTAATAATGAATCATTAAATAGGTTTTATTGCGTAATCGTTTTCATGTTATTGAGTGTTTTTATGTCAGATGATGATCTTAGTTCACAAATTTCGTTATATTCTGTATAATGCAGTGAACTAGGGATCATACGTAATTGTTACGTAGAGTCCCTAAGTGAACTTAGTGTACGGAAGTTAACGGATGTACCCGATGTGTACCGGCTGATTTGTTGTCTGTCAGACGAAATGCGTGAATAGCGACTCAGTCGAAACGACCATGTCCGCGCAATACTCAATATAATCTGTTCGGTGCCATGTTGCGCAAGCGTATTTTTATAAATGATATGGAAATGTCCAGTATTCCATGATGGTAAAATGATGCCTTGCACGGAAACACCCGATGTTTTGCGATTGCACAATGACTCCATTACGGAAATATCCGATCATACTGTACCCATTTGAACAATACAATTTCTGGTCAGCTTATATAAAAGCGTAATATCTTGTGAACTTCTTATTTCAGCTATACTAGAATATTATTCTGGTAATTTTATAAAAATATAAATTACTTGGAGAACCATTGCGTTCATTCTGTCCACCGTGAATTGTCGAGGAGGTGAGTGTCTCTACGACGAAAATATAAAACTAGCAATAGACGAAACATATAAAATGATATTAGAGAAAATACTCAGAATTGGTCCTAAACTACAGAGGCGATGAAGAAAAATTGTGACGAAGTTTATAGAACACAAGAACAAGAGTAAACTTCATATTATGTCTCTGATTTTTTCTCTCGTGAAGTGATAGAAAAATTAATAAAAAAATAAAAAAAATCTACGTTAAAGAGGGGCATAGCTCCAAAAATATAGCTTTCGGAATAATGTCCCTAGTCTTGCTACTCTGCCATGTTATGATAATCAAGTATACCAAGTGTCATGTTGATATCTCTAAGTGTTTGAGTAATGGACTACATTTAATTTTTTCACCAAAACGACGATGACGCCGCCGCGATCGTATTTAACAGCAAGGCTTTTTCTTCGAAACAGACGAGCTAAGAACGCTTTTAAATATAGACAACCAGTAGAGGATTAAAATACCTGCTCTGTTCCGTAATAAGTTAAATATCAGTTCCAGCGTTCATATGATGCTTTAACTCTTTGGATTAACGGGTTACAGTGTCGTAAATATGAGTCACATTCGGCCCTTTTTCGTGGTTAATTATTATACAAAAAATAGTTTAAAATTTAAATCACTTGAAGTTGTTGCCAAAAGAATTAGACGGAACAGGGATGATCAACATCGCCATTGTAGCGTTTTTCAAAAAAAAATGCGATTCGCAAAATTTTGTTAACCATCTTCCCACGACAGATGAGAACGGCTTGAATCAGAGGTAAACATTTAATCCCACACGAATAATGACAAGCGACAATCGCTGTCGTCACGCTGAAGTGATTTCGTTGGTACAACAGAAGTGACTGTCGTATAAGACACCTTGATACATTATGATTCACTAAATCGTTATACGTTTGTGATTCGGGGCATACCGCTACGTTCCTCCACATCCAAATTATCAGTCATTTTATGGTGTGTTGAGTGAAATCAAATATAGGTAAATAGATCGTGATGAATTAGGATAAATAGCGAATTTTTAGGAAGGAGTGGCCGTGCGAAAAAAACAACAGTTTTTCTTATATAAACGGGGCTGATTTTAATCAGTATTACAATTGGGAGATATTTAATCGAAGAGTTACATAAATCTGTGTTGTCATTCGGGAAATACAACATTGGAATGGATAAATATAGATTCCTAATTATCGCTGCCATTTGTATGCAGGTAATTCTATTTTTTCCTATTACCCCCTCGAGGTAATCAAGGTAATTAACGCTTAAAAATAAGTCAAGGGACCATGATTTGTGCTCGAGATAACGATGCTCGTAATAAACATGGAAATTTATATACAACTAAGAACAAAAATGACGGGACTTCAAGATCTCCTCGAGATAAGCTTAGAGCTCGTGATATCGATGCTCGTAATAACGAAGTTTTACTGTATTTCTAATTTTTAGTTGTCTACGTTTGACTTATTGTTCTTCTTTATAAAAAGTCCTGGTAAAGTATGTAGTTTAACAAAAATACGATTACACCTTTTAATGTAGTATAGACATTGGATACAAAATAAGTACTAATCGAAACTTTTCACACCACCCCCGGCTAAAAACTTGACGACATTTACAAAGAAACTCCACGACTTTCACGTGGAGCTTGCCTCATTTCCAAAAAGTTCAAGAACCACATTTTTCCGTTATCGTTGCACAAAGATATTGAATATATGTCTAAACATGTGTGTGTTAAATTTTAACACTGATATTTCTGATTTAAAAATATTTAACAAAGAACCAGGTGGCGCTAGAAGTTCCGTCAAGTGATATATCATTGACGCATCCTTCTGTTTTTTTCTTATGCCATGATAAAAATCTTAGAGAAATATGCGTAAACATTAAACCTAGGACATTACGACCACTTTGGGACAAAGCGGTATTATTGTTTGAATTTGAAATACGGCGGAAATGTTCAAAAACGTTCTGATAGTATAAGTGGTCGTTATAAATGAGATGGTCGTAATATTGTAATGGTTGTTAAGCGGTGTTTTAATTTAGTAACAAGATGTAGCTAGAAAAACATGAAATTTAAATTAAATTAAATTAACATTCCAATCATTTTAACACATATTATTAGCTAAAAATACACCAAAATATAGTTTAATTATTCATTTTCCGCCAAAGTGGATATTTTTGCTATGTCCCCAAGAACGCCTCCTTTAGATGACATTAATTGTACGATATAGGTTGACGAAATTCTGGACCCAGTCTATAAAAAATGGGGTTAGGAAATAAAATATTTGTTTTTTTTTGAGACACAGAATCAAGTTTATAGTTTTCTCTATCGAGTTTTAAAGTAATGTCGTACAATCACATTAAAATCTCTAAATTCTATCATTTTTAAAACTTTAAGTCACGTGGGATATCGTCACGTCACTCTTTTGTTAATAGTTTTTGCTGCTCATTTATTTTCTGTGTTTGTTTTTTCTGCACCTTGTTACAGGTCATAAGCAATTAATAGAAGGTGAATTATAAATCAGGTTGAGCGTTTTTGTTTTATTTAGAAAATCAATTATTTTGTTGTAATATTGCGGTTTTGTGGTAAAATTTTGACATTGGTTTTTTAGTTTCAATTAAGAAATGATTGATTGATGTTAATTTTATAATTTGTTAAATTTGATTAATTGCTCGTTAAGTAGTACATAATATATTTTGTACAGCGTCGACTTCAGTGCATTGTAGCCTGTTCCTTATAATAAAATAACAAATCCGTAAACGGTCTGGTCCGGCCCGGCTCGATATTGTACAGCACAGAACGGCGTAAGACGGGCCAATCTAAACTGGTCCCCGTTCCATGTTGCATTGCATCAGAGTCAACGGGTACCAGTTTAGGTCCAGTCCACATTTAAACTGGTCCCCGTTCCATGTTGCAGTGCAGCCAGAGTCATTTGGTACCAGTTTAGGTCCAGTCCACATTTAAACTGGTCCCCGTTCCATGTTGCACTTAGTACAGTAAGAGTCAAAGGTAACCAGTTTGGTCTTCTGAAAGAACGATCTCAGATCTGAAAAGCAGTCGGCACTGTTCGGATGTTTCTTGGGTGTTTCAGACAACCGAGGACAGCCGATTGGAAGAACAAGCACATAATAAAAACATTGAAACCGTATCCGTGCTGTGCCGTTTCGATCCGGGTTTTACCAGATACAAAATCAATTTTATTTATCATATAGATATGATGTTAGGTGTACTTAAAATGCTCTTTACAAGTAAAACCAGTTGATGTATTATAACTTATAAGAACAAATATTCATTTCACTGTATATCTATTGCTGCACATGTACATATGTGTTAGTAACTATGTCTAGTCATTTAGTTTCGTAACAGTAAGCTATTATCTATATATCGACCCAAAGTACATTTGTGATCCCTGCTTGACAGTGTAATTATAGATTGATAGTTTTAATTTATGGTTATCTATCGTCACTACTAATTTGTCCTGCCAAAACTGTCGACATATATCATGTATGTCCAAAATAACACTTAAAAACATATACACATGTCCGCGGATGCCCTGCATGTGTCCGGTATAACGCTAATATGAATGTATAATTGCAGTGGTCATTTGTACAGAGCCTGAGGCGGTTATCATGAGACGATGACCATCAGCGTAGTATGTAAATATACTGACTATAAAACAGGTCAATGCGCTTCATTAAGAATGTATGAAATACATAAAGCAAATAAATGATTGTGCTTTTTGCTATGACTGGATCAGGGCTTTCATTTGACCCTTAAAATAGAATTTTGACACTTGGAATCAGTAAAATAAAGCTTTTGACTTTGTACCAACGGTTCAAATGTACAATAAAATTAGAAGGAAATTTTGTAGACTCTTCGAATTATTTTCTGCTAAGGGTCATTGTTGACCCTCAACTTTTGTTGTTGCTATAGTTTGTTTTAACGTTTCATCATTAGAAAACCTGTATAAATATTTCTAAAGCAGTTGTTTCCATAAAAACCATATATATACTTTATATTCCTGCGTACGATCCTTTATTAAAGGGACACAACTCCGTTTTGAGGCAAAATTTCGCAGTGATGAAAACTTAGGTCTAGGATCATGCAAAATGCTAAAAAATTTAGAACTCTTTTGGTATCTTACAGATAAAGTCATTTATTATCATTACATACGATGCAACCCCTCCAGAGCGGCACTCCTTTGAACAACAACCTTCCTTCAGCAACAGCATGATTTTTCCCACTGTACGATTTAACTAGTAATTTAACTTCTCTAGAGCAACAACCTCACAACAACAACAACATAATTTTGCTTCTCCCAAGGGGTCTTACTTCGGAGAGGTTGCACTGTATTTTCATAGCGATTATAATCGTACATAAATTTTCCGGCATACTTGGAGGTACGTGTATATCCTCTTATTAATATAATAACGAAATTGCAGCATGTTAACAAGGAAAATGTTTCACTAGGCACGTGATCTTGACAGTTATTTGTATTTTATAGTTCGCACTGTTTGACAAATTAAATAATTGAATGCATAACTTTATTGAATAGAATAAGCATTAAAATCCAGCTAAGACATGCAAAATAAATTGTCATATAAATATATATATTGTCCACGTACAATTAAATTCATGATATAACAATGCCCATATGCGTTGTAAACATTTATCAAATTAATTATGTTGTCTAGCATTTGTTTAAGCCCGCTTGTCAAATGATATTAAGGATGTTGAATTTCATTTAATGTTTTTGCTTCTAATTATCAGTTTATTTTACCCTCAGGATGAAGAATATAAATTCTGTTTTGCTGTATTTCGTAAAATAATATAACCAAACCTTTGCCTCATAAGCATACTTTGGACTGTTCCGAATTCAATGCTAATGTACAAATATCAATTTATTTAAGAAAATTGGGTTATTTCTCTCTGACAAAGGGGAAAACGTTTTGGCAAAAGAAGCCATTACTCATTACAAGCAATGACTTCTTTTGCCACATTTTTTTCAAAAGTTGTCTGCTACAGATGCAGGGAAATGCGGTTTTATGAGGCAAAGGATTAAAACAGACAGCAACGTGACGGTATGCCAGCGTTGTGAAGACATGCACGTATCCACAAAAAGAAATGCTTCTTCTAGTTACCCCACCCATTTTCGAATTATCATTGAGTTTAAAACAGAACAGTCTGTAAAATAATTTATACTTAAATATTCAGGAAGCGAAGTGATGTTTACTGGTATCTTATAAGCATTTGTGTTACAGTATCAAAAATGTTTATGTTCACGAGCGCTATTAAATAACTTCTTGGGGGTCTCCGTGGTCGAGTTATTATGATCTGTAACTAGTAATCACTAGCCACTCACTGCCGTGAGTTCGAGTTCCACTCAGTTCCAAATTTCGCGCATGAGGAGGTTGTCCAGCTATCTCGCGGAAGGTCTAAGGTATATGCCTTGGGTCTTCCTCCATCGATAAAGCCGGAAAGTAGCCAAATGGTTGTCGCCCTGGCTGTTGTTGTGACGTTAAACCCCATTGAAGAAAGAACTTCTTGATAAATCTTACTATAGTTCTAAATACAATATGTAATAAATTGTTTTAGAGTCAAGTTTCGCGCATTTCGATAAAAGGTATACAAAGAAGTAAGTGTATTTCGACGCAAAAAAGTTTTTTTTTATTCAACCATGACAAGTTTCGACTATGTACGTATAAAAACATGACGTGTAAGATGACATACAACAAGCGTACATTTATATGTTGGTGAGGTCACCACCCACCTCGCACTGTTTCAATCCCCTCTAGACATTTCAAAACTGTCAAGCTTGCAAGTCCTGTGCTTGGTAACCATAAACTCTAACGTCTATGGAAGCTAACGAGGGACATTATGGAAGCGTACGAAGGACATTATGGAAGCGTACGAGGGACATATTGGAAGCGTAAGAGGGACATTATGGAAGCGTACGAGAGGACATTATGGAAGCGTACGAGGGGACATTATGGAAGCGTACGAGGGGACATTATTGAAGCGTAAGAGGGACATTATGGAAGCGTACGAGGGGACATTATGGAAAATTTACTGAACAGCCACCATTAGGCAGAAAAAACATGAATGATGAACTCTTACTAATCATGTTATAAAGCCAATATGACCAAACAACAACATAAATAATAAAGGTATCACTTCAAGGCTAAACTGGCACCGATGTGTTTACAGTCACCACAGAATAAAGGACACTTTGTGAATAAAGGCTATTCTTTGAAGAACGATTGATTATTTAGAACAATTTGACCTCCAAATAAAGGTCATCTTTCAATAAAGACCACGTTTTGTCTTTCCCAAGGGTGGTCTTTGTTCATAGGTTTGACTTTATAACTTTTTTTAATTTTCATTATCTGGCAAAATTAGCACTGGTTCCCGGATTCAGCATGTTCTTCATTTGCTTAAGTTCATTATTTCCTAGTTGAACCATCACTCAATCCCGGACTCCACCCATATTTTCATTGTTTTGAATGAATACATACCACACTAAGAATAAAGATAAATTCCGGATTTATTGTACTAACTAGCTGTCAAATATATTATCATGCATTTGGCGTACTGATGTATGTACAGTGGAATTAAAACAATGATCCTTTGTTGAAACATATGACAGATGTTTACAGGTTAACAATTATGACAGAACTCGCTATTTTTAAATCAACAAGACAGTTGGTAAACGCATATATTAAAGCCCCCATAGTATACTTTATTTTTCAGTGACCACTCACTCACGAATACACTTATTAACTAATCTATTTGTCATTGTCTTGTCATTATTTCGGAGAATAATTACGCAGGACCGCATAATTACCATATGTATAACAGAACAATTACAAATTTGTTCAGGCTAATCCAATGAATCCGCGTACACCGTTTACTTCTCTGTCCACCAAAAAAAATCGACACACGAAGTCGACGCGAAAACATTTTTCGAAACACCGTCACAATGATTCATTAACGCGTTTTTCATAATAGTTGGAACTTCCACGAAGTTATAATTTTCGTTCTTTCTGTGAAAACAAGAATTTCGAGATAGTTTAAGTTCTGTTGTTATGTATCTTTGTTGATGAGGAAAAAACGAAACAGAAAACAAAGTTCGTAAAATCTAGTTACCTATTTTCGCGATTTTTGACCTCACTAAAGTATATTGTTCTACAGTACAAAACGGTTTACGTTAAATAAATGGGTTTCGTCTTAATGCGTTAAATTGTGGTAACAGTGAAGGCGAAAATGACATGAAACAAATAGGTTTAGGCAAACAAAAGAGTCATTTAGTTCTAAACACGTGATGTTACAATTCGCGGTTATCCAAAATAAAAATGACGATGTCAAAAATTCTCATTAAACCGACATTTTCGCCATTCGTTGCGTCACGTGACAGCTGAAGAAGTAAGATACAACTAAATTATAAATATTTAGTGTTCATCTTTTATGTTGCTTTTGTTGCTTGCTGTTGCTAGTGGATGTTGTCGAACGTGGTTGTGCAGATAGGAATTTTTACCCTTTCCCTCATAATACCACATTTCCCCGCATCTGAAGCAGACGACTTTTGAATCATTGTGGCAAAAAAAACCATTGCTTGTAATGAGTAATGGCTTCTTTTGTCACGATGTTTTCCACTCTGTCAGAGAGAAATAACCCAATTGTCTTGAACAAATTGATGTTTTGTATTTTAGCTTTGAATTTGGAAGAGTCCAAAGTAAACTTAAGAAGAAAAAGGTTAAAGAGGTCGAAATGAAAACGATAAAGGACGTTAGCCTTTCTTCTGTTTTTGACTTGGGTCATTTATGGCGCTCATTCTTCACACTTCAACAATACTTACATCGTCATTTTCTGTCATTCACATCATACAGTCATTAGAATCACTCAGCCATCAGAATCACTCGTCATTAAACCACCTATGTAGTTCATTCACCCGTTTATCGCGTGAAAAAAATCTCATGCCCAAAGCAACGCGTTAATTCAGTCAGTAGTGGTTGAAATTCGGTAAAATAATTGATAGCTTACATTCTAAACATCTTGTGAATACGAGAGTCCTGTCGTCTCTTTGTTTGACTTGTCAAAATTACTGAGTAAAATGAAACCATATCAATGGTTTTGAGTGACAAACACGACCGCTTCTTAGGTCGTGATTTTTACATTTTTAATCTTGTTTGTATTTGAACGGATGTCTGAATGCCCCAATTCGGACCTCATTCTGCTTCTTTTAAAGAAAACAATGCAACAGACTTGTGTGAAATGCTAAATGTTTTTCATTGTTTGTATGTTTTAATGTACTTGCCATGTTTGTCTTAACATTTTATAGTGAAATAAATCTATCTATCTACATGTATCTATATATTTTGTCGTATCATTAATAATGTTACGTCATTAAATATTCACAAGTGTGATGTAACGGACAAGAATAACTTTTTTATTCTTGGTTAATCATTAATTAAATTTTTGGTTGAGGGGGGGCGAAAAGTCCGGATGTTTATGTAGAATATGGACACAATCAGCACATAACTGACGTTTTTTTACTTACGCTTGATAGAGTTTAGACGGGGCGCACGCCGGCTCCGCCCCCCATTAAATCCGTGCTTGACGTACATTTAGTCACTTTGTAGTCCAGCCATTGACCATAAAGCTTAGTGATAGAAAACTGTGATTATTAAATCTTACAAATAGTCCCTTTGTGGGCATATTTGTTATTCAAATATGCTAATTTCATTGTTATCTTATGAATATGCACTTGAAGTACAACCTAATTAATAACATAATTATTCTGTTTACTAACGCCATATTTTTCCTTGTATATTTAAAGACATGATATTATGCTTTACTACAAATCTGATAACTTTATTGTATTTACAATCCAGTGAAAAGTGTTTGTGGGTTTTGGATTAAAAACTTGAAATTGGATTTTAGATCCTATAACTGGTACACAATGATAAGCTTAAAACACTGGCCGTGCAAGATGACTTACACACATATCTATGAAGAGAATTGAAGCTGGTTTCCAAAATTTACGATTTCTCAAATTATGGTTATGCAAACGCTTCAGTGCGACCATCTCTTGACCAACAACCTCCCTTCAACAACAGCGTGATTTTCCCCACTGAGCGGTTTAACTATTAATTTAACATCCCTAGAGCAACAACCTCTCAACAACAACATAAATTCGATCCCCCATAGTGTGTTGCTTTAGAGAATCCGCACTTTATTAAAAACCTTGCTGCTCTGGCGGCAGGTATAAAAATTGTTAATTACGCGGAATACATCTTACGTCAGTGCAAAACATGATAGATAAACTCCAGGATTCAAAACGAACATTTGTTGTTTACCGTGATCTCGTTCATGTCACGGCGACAGAATGAGAATATGCATTATATGAAAGTGTCACATCCATCATTTAGACTATAAAATAAACATGTTATTTTTTGTGTGCATTATACTTGACATTGGATAAACATCCACGTTAAGTGTACATGTACTTTTATTAAATATAGTGCATCTCTTGAATACAGCTATGGCTTAAATTTGATATACCAAACTTTAAGTGAAACCCTTGTAGCAACGACTTTAATATTAAGATCTCTTCATTATAACGACCAGTTGATTTCGTTTGTTTTATTTTTTATATATATTTCAGCTTGATAATAAGATCACCTTGATATTTACCCATAGTTTGGTCTTAAATCTGGTCCTAATATCTTGTTTTTATTCTATAACATACATTTAACTGAATTATTAGTGTAGAATTTAGGGGTGTAACGGTTAACCGATGTACCGGTTAATATTGCAATACGAATTCTGACGGTTTTTTACCGGTTCGTTTTTCAATGAACCGGTTTTTGTTGTCATGGCGACGCCATTGATGAGAAGAACTCAGAAATATATACAATGTATAATATATATCAGCATTTTCTCTCCATTCTGCCTCCATCATTAACTTTTAAACTTTAACTTGTGTATTTGATTTGCTCATAAATTAAACACTATTTCACTTTGAAACTACATATCAATTTCATGTATAAATATATATAATATTGATTCATTTAAGGCGATGCATGTGCATCAATTCCTGCTTTGCTTTTCTGCGCGAAAAACAATACGTATTGCAATACGGTTTTTACCGTATTGTTACACCCCTAGTAGAATTGTCATTATCTTACAGATGTCGTCATTTATCTTAGTACAAACGGTTGTCATACACATAGAGATCTATCCATAAATGGCCAGTTTTGATGTATGATATATTTGTGTATATATAACTAACATTTATGTACGTTTTTTTATGTAATTATATTTATAGTATATCTGAAGTCTTTATTAGGGCGTTAGCCAATGTGCTTTACATCAAAATCATACGCAATATCACTGAAGTTTTTGTGCATACATTTAATGTCATATACAATGTAGATGTTTGTATTAATATTGTATTAGATAATCAAGTAAGATGTTTATACTAATATTGTATTAAATAGTCAACTAAGATGTTTGTACTGATGTTGTATTAGATAATCAACTAAGACCTTTGTGTTAATATTCCAGTTGACTGATGCTGATACGTTGTTTGAGTTACGACTTCTGAAGTTCGATAATCCAACTGGACGAGAATCTGATGGAGATTGTTGCGACTTTCCCTGTAGTGACCCTTGTGACCCCGAAATTACGATTTGTTTCGATAAACCGTAAGTAAATTCAATCGGATGGCACTGTCAATGTTTCATAATTCGAATTTTATTTTTCTTAATTCCCGGAAGTTATGAAACGATCCTCGGATACCAGTTCCAGGACGTTGACTCTCACAGAACTCGACTCATCGGCGACATGGGTTATCAATCTATGACGTTCCACTATTCTCGGGACCCAAATCACCGATTGTATCTGAGTTGTGGCTTAAATTGATCCATATTTATACGAAGACTTGTTGTCAATCACAATGTATGCGTAGGTGAACTACAATGTGTATCCTACTTAACAAATATATACAAAGAATGACTAGTGAATTATCTCACGAATGCACCATCGTAAAAATGTATTTACATTTAAATTCATGGATGAGGTTAATTTAAGAACACTTCTGGTGACAAATGTTAAAAATCAAGTTCGGACACCAGTCTCCAATGTACAACTTTATCATTGTTTGAATGAAAACTGTACTTTTTAGCGGCCAATCAGATGCTTGGATTTTTCAAACAAGTTTCTTCAAACTTAAATCAAGATTTCCCTTTGTAAAGGTACTAGTTGATGGTCCTAATTTCACAGGGGGTGGATAAGCAATTCATTACCGAAGACAAGCATTAATTATTGTTGTTTAGAAAAATATCATATATCAGAGACCTGTACTATATACCCACACGATATTTTAACCACTAACAATATGGTTTGATTCAAAGAAAAGACCTTCAATGCTAGATGCCCCATTAATGTGCCTAATGTTTCGACATTTATTATGATTTTTTTTCATGTTATTTTAATACAACAGAAGTGGTTAATACCGTATAAAATGTGCTAAAAATAATGTTAATTACGAATAAAATTCAGCATTAGTGTTTTAATTAAAACATAAAAAATCAAAGCGAACAAGCGAGCGTTCATTGTATAAGCATTGTAAATTATTCAAAACTTGAACTTATAGGGAGACGATTGTCGGATTTTTATGAGACAAAAAACGTGTTAAACGTTTAGGAAATTAGCGAGACGTTGGACTTAAATGATTCATAATAAAACGTTTTCCCTACTACGCAATTTTTAGTTCAATTACTTTTCTTTTATCCACGCTAAACGGCAAGTAAAACTTATTTCAATCCTAAATATATGTAGCTGCTCGTCTTGTGTATAAGGTCATAATTGTATATTTTGTGTACGAATCTTCTATTCCATTATGTGCTAATCTTATCGCTCGCTAACTTAATCATAAGGTTCATGTATTGAAACAGGATTTATATTACTTAGTGATAAAAACCCTGAATTGAAATTCTATGTAACTTGTAACCCGGCGATCCGGGTTCAAATCCCGGTCGCGGCAGGTCATATCCTTCTTTGAAAATCTGACGAAAACGTCGATTTTCCTCCATATGTGGAGAAGTTGCCAACTCCTTGTGGATGGGTAAGTTAGTACTGGTTAGTATACAGCCCAGGTAAACTGGTTAGGTAAACTGGTTAGGTAAACTGGTTAGGTGAACCTGTCGCCGTATATACGATTATCTTGACGGACCATATTATAAGAAAGCCAGCGGCAGGCTGGCGGTGCTTGTGGCATACAAATAGTTGTCTACTTTCTTGGTTTGATATTTTCATTCTTACAAACTTGATCAGAATGTTTATACGCATAATACTAGTTACTCAGCCAAGTTAAATAACCAGCAAAATCGCCCTTGACACTCTTGAATTATATCCTTGCATTCAGAAAGAGATGATGAAAAAGATCTTGTTCCAAGTTGAGTAGTTCCAATTTAATCTTCACCAGATCATTTTGACGGGTATAATTTTTAAGAGTTGGACACTTTTGTTATACAATTAGAAGTGTTATATCTGATATTTAACAAATGAAAAATAAATCGAGGTGTTGTAAAGGTATTAGAACTTATGTTCGCACAGTCAATGTATTTAAAAAATGACCAAGTATTGCCTTCTACGAAGTTACGTTCGCACAGTCAATGTATTCTCCGCACCAATGTGCCTAAAACACATACCATTGAATGAACTCGTTGACAGTTTGTTTACAACACTGAATTCTTTGTTATCACCATCATATTAAGACAAATGAAACTGTGTCATCTCTGTCACCAATAAACAGTTTTATTCACCATAAAACATTCACGAAATGAGTCGTTCTCTGTGTACATTCTTGAAGACAACGTCAAACAACTATTTCACTAATGCAGTTGCTGGTTTTTGTTTAGTGTGCTTTAGCCCAGTGTCAAGTTATTCGGACTTACACGAAGAACCCTCTGGTGTATTTTTTTTAAAACCTGCGCTCCGAAGTTTGTTTAAGTTGGTTGAATGACAGTGGTAGAAGTTGATTGGTTTACGTACAAAATATTTTATACTAATTTATTTTAGCTCGATTGCGAAACAATTTTGCGTCTGGGACTGTGATGTCCGTGAACGAAAACCGTCAAAGCTGGGATTCGAACTCAGGACCTTCGGATCAGAGGTCGGTCGTTCGTTCGGCCTTTAGACCACGATGCCTCCCGTACAAATTATGTCACGTGTTCAAAGATCCTTTTGTGTGTTATACTTTGTACGATATAGGAGTCTTTTAATCGCTGTATCGGCATACTTTTTCAATGCCGTTTTCAAAAGTTATTGGCGGACATAAGCATTCCAAATACATATGAAAAATCTGGGCCTATTTTCTTAATTTTGGAATCAGTAAAGATTTAATGGCGTTTAAGTATTGATGTATGAATATTAATGTGAATTTCGACTGTTGGATTACATCCATAGTTAATTTTAATATCAATAAACTGACAAGATTGACTGATTTACCGGAATACTTGACAATAGTATGGTTCATAAGATTTTTAGCGAGTGTCAACCTAGCCATCAAATGGTGCTCTGAACACAGGTTATACACACCATATGCTTAAACAATAAACACAATCAATGATTCACTTTTTCTCTTATCTGTTGACATGAACCTCGCGCCATGTTTCTAATTTCCTTATTTATTTTTGAAATGCGGAAATCATGTCGACCTTATTAGTCTAAATCTTTTGGGATTTGGATTTTCTCATGAAATAGATGTGTCATCAGTAAGTTGGTATCTGGTTAGTTGAGCATATCAACTCAATTGTAATTCCAGTTAATGGAAATCAAAGATAAGTGTACTATTAAATGAGGCATCTTCCAAACTTGATTTGCCTTAGATATGTCTCATTATACAGTAAAAATTACTGTATATTTATGACATGTGCCAACCACATACGTTTTGTATTTCATGACATAAGTATTGGTTATACATTTATTCCACACCTCCAAAACATATTGCCGTAAATGGTCGCTCAAGAAATGCTGCACATATATAATTGTTTTTTTATATATAATAACTATGTTGTCGTTTGTTTTTATATAGATTTAATTTTATCACAGTCGCACTAGGGTTAATGACCACCTGTGAACAACGGTCTCTTTCACCTACGCTAATTGTTAAGAATACAGACTAGGTTTTTATAAAGGCCATATTGCTTCTCTTTTTTGCGGCCTTTGTTCGACAGGTTCGACTGTATGTATTTCTTTTATCGTTGCTATAGGGATGCCGGTGAATGCACGTTAGCGAAGAGATACACCGGTCACTACCATGCCAACACGTTCAAGTTCGGACCTAGGTTCGAGAACACTGGTTATAATCCAATGACTGTGAAAATCCTGGATCCATGGCCGGTAAGTTTACACAATACCGTCATAGCCGAAAATATGCCACACCTCTGAATTACGGCACAATGTAAAAAATACCATTGTGCCTTCTTACTGTAAACACTGTGTAATACAGTACAACCCCTCAAAATCGGACTCTTTGTAAACCGGAATTCTCTCAAAATCGGACAGTGTTTCAAGTGCCATTGTTTTCTTTTCTGTAATCAATAGTTCTCTGAAAACCGATATTCTCATAAAACCGGACTTTCGGCCCTGACCAGGTTTTCATGGGGTTATACCATTATTATAGTAAACCCTCACCTAGTGATCACTTCAATACCACGAGTATCTCAATACATGTATAAAGGTCACTTTTATGTATTTCTTTTATATTCAACTTGATGATGATACAACTTCAATATCAAAAAGGTTTATTTCGGGTCCCAAAAGCTCGCCTGAAATCGAGGTTTTAATGTTTTTTTAAAGTTTCCTTAGGGTCAGTAACCCAAATATGTTTGTTCAAATACATTCTTGTATCTTTTTTGGGGGGGGGGTCCAAACGGGACATTGCACTTCTCAGTGTCACAGCCGTATGAGCAAAAACAATGATTACTTTTATGTATGTACAGTCGTACAATCATCTTAGTCGTGGTTAGCCAAATTTATTACATTTTCACAGAAAGTTGATGACAAATTGCGGCAATTTATATACATACAGATTTATACAAGCACTTTGTACGAAGTTGGTGTAAAATTACAACATAAAAGTGTCATGTTTATACGAAAATGGTAACGTAAAAATTGTCTTGACGCATAATGACGGCAATAAAAGTTATGTAATCTAATGACGGTATGCTTTGAAAGCAGAAGAAGCAGTCAGTTGACACATTTCCTGGCTTACCTTTTAATATGCCATTTTCTGTTTTTGTTTTGTCATTTTTTCATATTTGCAATCTTATGGAACTCCCTACTTTACCCATCTGTCAAAAGGATATGTATTTCTTGTCATAAATCCCCCAGAACGGGTCCAAAGTTTTCTTTTGTATTCATTTTACATCGATTTTGACAGATGTATAAATGTGCCATAATTTCTCGTCTTGACGACTTGTTTCCGCACGTTTTACCAGAAACCCGGATTATAAGATTATTGTCAAAGTAATAAATGCTACTTAAGCTTTGTGGTAACTTTTTATCTATTTTTTATTCTAAACATCGCTAATTTCTGTTGGCAATCAAGTGTTACGTCCATTTAAAGTTGTGGTACCAATCGGAACTTCTCGGGCGCCTCGTTTTATGTGTGCGAGACAACTGAGGAGTTCCGATTGTTGTGATACACATCTAGTCTGGATTACCTGCCCTTGACACTACGTGATTGGTAATAATCGAAGACTACATTAGGCAGGGAACCAGACTAATACTCATTCTGAATTATCTTACGTGATCGTTTGGATTTTAATTTGTATTCCAGAAAACCTTGTACATAACTGTCAAGGTTGAAGATCGAGACAGCGTTAATGCTAATGACCCAATGGGTAAAATTAGGAAGCTTTACACCAGAGCGCCCGCCGCCAATAAAACCACTGCCGTATGGAATAAAGTTAACTTTATATTCGACTATCAAACGTAAGTAAACGATATACCAGTAAGATTAGTGACTTTTCCTCCATATGTGGAGAAGTTGCGGGTTCCTTGTGGAAGGGTAAGTTAGTACTGCTTAGTATACAGACCAGGAAAACTGGTCAGGTGAACCGGCCGCTGTATATGTATATAACTGAAAAATTGTTGAAAAACTGCGTTAAACCCAGTGAAAAAAACAATAAAATGACCTAGTGACTAAACCTCCAAAGAATGAGTTATCTCCCTTAGCAGTACGACAAAATCAGTGCCTCCACATGTTATTTTAAAGGATTGTCATTTGATTGTTTGATCTTATCATTCAGTAAACATGTAATTGACTTTAAACTGGTAATATTTCTCCGTCATGCGATATGGTATAAGCGTAATTTATTCAATGAAGAAACGAAAATACAGTGCAACCTCTCCAGAGCGGCCCTCTCTTGAGCGACAACCTCCCCTCAACGACGGCATGCTTTTCCTCCACTGAACATTTTGACTATTTATTTAACCTCTCTAGAGCGGCAGCCTCTCAACAACGGCATAATTTTGCGTCTCCCAAAGGGAGTTGCTTTGGAGAGGTTGCACTGTATATGTAAATGAAATGAATACGTGTAGAGCATGTAACCAATAGTCATAATTTTATTTACATATTCATCCTATATGATTGTTGGGCGCTTTCCGCTCAAAGGGAGGTAATCGCCGTAAAATGCGTGACTGTTTCTGTGACGTATCAATGTATCTTGGAATGAAGTCATGGATGTGACGTCACACAACGAAGGCAACCAAAACAGCCAATGCTTTAAGAACATTTTGAAATAATTATAGCTTGACTGGTATATAATTTTGTAGTGTGTCCCATTGGTTTTTAATGATACTGAAAATCAAATAAAAATGTAACATCATACATGCAAGTACATCATTATCAATTCAAGTTTACTGTAATGCCTCAAGTCCAAAATTTTGTCACAGATACAAAAGCAACAGTTTGACTTTCAAAAAAACTTCCGGCGTATAAATCACTAATTTATTACACAAATGAAACAATGCTAATTGATAATTGATCAGAAATTGAGTTAGTAATTTTGATATGCATCAATTCTATTTATAGAATAACAGCACAGGCGCGTGTTTATTGTGACACAAACTATTACGGCGATGTCTGTATGATCTACTGTGAACCTCAGGACACGGATCTTAAAGGTCACTACACATGCGCAGAAGATGGTTCAAAAGTTTGTCATGAGGATTATCATGGCACAGATTGTAAAACGTATTGTGTACCGGCTGACGACGAAACAGGACATTACACATGTGATGCGAACGGGAACCAGATATGTTTGGACGGTAATAGAGCTCTTTGATTGGCCCATAAATAAGGTTCTGAACCAATCAGATTGCAGAATTTTACTGTTGCACATCCATGAATTGAATAGAGGGGGTAAAATTAATATAGAATGATGTGATTGGGTGGTTTATCAAAACTGTGTAACCGATATAGCCCTGATTTTTTTATTTTTCATCTTATAATGCAAGATATACAGTAAAACTTCGATATAAAGAACTCCTGTCAGACCTCAAAATGGCCGTTACAATTGTTTGATTTCATAATCAAGTTGGAATATTTAGCAAGTTTTGAAAACACATCCGAAAATGAGGGGTTTGTAGCATTGAGGTAGTTTCTATGTGAGGTTTTACTGTATATAGAATCTTCAATAACCATCTTGATCATTATTCCTATTCATTTGAATTTGATTTCCTGATTTTTAACAGGCTGGTATGGAGAGAATTGTGTGGACGATATTGACGAATGTTATGATGAGAAAAGCAGTCCATGTTGGCCAAATGGACAATGTCTTAACACTAACGGATCATATGAATGCAACTGTACAGAAGGATTCAAAGGTAATACTATAACACATTAGAACCCGTCCCTGATCCGCACAATGTCCGGATTTGGAAGGTTCATGATATTTGCTTTTCATTTTTAGACAAAAATTACATAATACATGTACAAAATTTAAAGAATTACATTGAAGTCAATGGTGGAATTGACAAAATGTATAGGGATCATTCTAGACAGTAACCACTTCAGTATTAAGGACTACTTCATTATAATGATGGTTTATTTATGGACTGGTTTTCAATATTTCGTCTATATTTCAACTTATTATTAAAATCATCTCAAGACCTTTTTTGGGTCCCACATGGCCTTAGTATTGAGGTTTATTGAACATTTTATAACAACTTTAAATTCCAGGACAGGACTGCCAAGAAAAGCAACTTTACTGTGAAGATGCCCCTTGCAGTGAGCACGGTTCATGCAATGACACAATGGGCGGGTTTCACTGTATCTGTGACCCTGGTTGGACGGGAACCCTGTGTGACATTGTGGTGACCCCATGTACCTCCAAACCATGCCAGAATTCCGGTATTTGTACACTCACACCAAACAGGAGGAACTATCTATGTAATTGTGTTGGATTGTGGCAAGGTCGACACTGCGAAGAGAAATTAGTGATTATGTTAAATGGTATACTTATACATGTATTAGTATTTTTTTACATGTTAATATTTGAAACTTTTGTGTTAAATGAGTGTTCAACTGAAATTATTTAAGTTCTCATTTTGTGACCATTTCATTATAATGGCCACCACTTTACAACTACTACCTCATTATGATTAATAATGATCAGTTGTTAGTGTGTCCATTATATATAAAAAATATTTACGAGTTTGTACTGTAGTTTATAATTTTAATTGTGAACTTAGACTGTTATGTTTGGTAATCCTCGAATATGTTTCGATTAAAGATATGTAATTCTAAAGTATAGTTGGAATTTTGCTCATTAACAATTACGAATGTATTTTGGTGGTATTTTTTTCTGATGAAGTACGAAATGTTTTTTAAATATAAAACTGAAATATGTACGCTGTACAAAATCAATGTAAACACAGTTTTTGTATGGAAACGTGCAGAAATGAAGCTTTTCGGTATATGCCAATGGTTCGTTAATGTCTTTGAATTTAAGCGCCATTATATAATTCTATTTAAATATTTCAGATACCAAAACAATATATCTAAAAGGAACTTTGCCTGAAAATATGTGGGATGATTTCACGCTCGGTATACAGCATTTGTTGAAAGATGTTTTACATATCTCTGATGTCGCCGTGGAAACGACCATCTCGTATCCTAACGCGTATGTATACAGTGACTTTGACATTATTTCCGGTGACCTTGACTCTTGGCTAATGTTAATGATGAATGAGATTACATAATTTTTTGAAGGAATTATTCCGACCTAAAATTGGTTCACTGGTAATGTATTTGAAGTTATTTTTGATCTATGGTTTATTTAGCAGAATTTGAATCGAGTCTAAAGATTGATTTTTGAACACTAAACAAATCTTGTTTCCGTGTGAAGATTATTTGAAAAAAATACTCCTTGTTCATTGCTTAACAAAGAAAAATGATCACGGTTATCCACTATTGTGAGTTCAAAGCGAGGCATTTTGCTTGTATCACGTGGCTAAAGTAATTTATTTCAATTTCAGGAAACAGACGAGAGTAGACATATTTGTTGAATCCCAGGATCCCCAGGTTTTACATTCCCTCAATAAAATCATGGTGTTACCAGAAGATAAAGTGAAATCCAGTTTTATTTTACCCTTATCCAGTAAACAAGAACCGTTAATGGAACCGAAGATAAAACCGGTGAGTGAACGTGACCATTCGGGATGCTTCGGTAATTTCCGTGAAACTGTACTACGGAAATATCCGAAGTGTTATTTATGTATATTGAATGTGCTTTTCTTAGTCTGACGGAATTTGTCCAGTGTTATTTCTCAAAAATAAAAATACTTGCACTCATTCAATGTACCGATTCTAGGAATACTTTAGCAAAATGTAGGATAAAAAATATACAAAAATAAAGGCAAACTCAACTTTGTGTACTGATCGTAACATCTAACGTTCACCTGACACCCGATTTCATACAAAGAAAGAAGCACGGTTTGCACGTGCAACTTGCCTTATTTCGACGTCCATTCTATAAAATCGGTGAACTGTGAACGATTTTTTTTTGTAATATCATTACACAAAGACATGCAGCGTATATGACTAAACATTTGCGTGTAAAAAATCAACATGATTATATTTCTAATTAAACAATGACACATATAGTTATTATCTTTGATAGTGTACATTGAGATTATTTGAGATTACTTATACTTACAGGACCCCTGGGTAAAGAAACACTGGTATGTTGTTTTATGTGTCGTCCTTGGCGTACTCATCACCCTTGCCATCATAGTCGTTGTGATGTATTTAACGAAAAGGCGAAAGTAAGTTGACCTTTTCATAATTTTGTTTACTAAAACCTTATCTCTTATTTTTCGATTTAAGCCGCTTTTTTATAATTTTTTGATCCGCGCACGAAGATTAATACAAGTATCCTATTTGTTCGGATAGGGCTAGAAAAAATAGTTATGCTTAAAGTTACTTCCCCCCCCCCGGAAAAAATGGATAGACTGTCGGAAAACTCCCTTTTGTACGTAATTTCTAACCATACCTTCTGTGAGAATACGCGGAACGATTCATCCCCAAATACAGTTTCGTATTTTGGATTTTGCTGTTAGATACTTCAGGGCCGTGACCGTGGTCCAGTGGTTAGTGCACTGGACTTGTAACCCGGAGATCCGGGTTCGAATCCTGGTAGCCGCGGGTCATACCCTTCCATGAAAATTTGACAAAAATGTCTATTTTCCTCCATATGTGGAGAAGTTGCCGACTCCTTGTGGAAGGGTTAGCACTGGTTAGTATACAGTCCAGGAAAACTGTTTAGGTGAACGGGTCGCCGTACATAACTGAAAAATTGTTGAAAAACGGCGTTAAACCCCAGTGACAATAAGTCACATAAAAACGAACCAAACTCTACTCATGTCACGTTGAACTTGTAAAGTTATACGGAGGACTACTGCACTAAAAATCTAAATGTTGATTTCATTTACAGGCGGGAAGAAATGGAGAAATCAAGCTTACACAATGGTCGAACCTCTTCCGGTCGAGACTCCCTTCCCGATGCTGCTATAGGATTCGATAATTCATTGTATTTTGAAAGCAATAAACCGGAAAAGGTCCGAGGTCTACCGGAAATACCAAAAGGGGTTTCTTAGGAAAATTGACGCATGTCATGAACATTGCTTAATTTTTTGTTGTAGTCAGAATTGCTGACGGAGTATTGCAATTGTTGATGATTTTAAGCTTAGTGTAAATGAAATTCTTACAAGTGTTTTGATTGGTCGAGTCATATCACGTGAACAATTTTATGCTAATTATTTAAAATTGTATCTAGTTTCTATGCAAATATGTTGTTTTGTGTCTTCTATGACCAAAATTGTTTGTATTGAACAACTATAAACTAGTGGATACTTTGCACATTGTTTACATCAGTTCATTCGGAGACAGTAACATGCGAAATGTTTCATAAAAGGGTAGAATTTCTTTTCTTGTAAGCCGATGATTTTACTGATATTTAATTTCACAAAGTAGGATAAAATTTGTACGCCGTGGAAGCGTTTACGTACCGGAAGTATCGTATTCATTTTTTTAGACATTGAACAAATAAGACTGAATTCTTTGAAGAATTTTTCGCTTAAAAATTTGAATTAGTCTAAAAATGATAATTTGTGTCAAAAAGGGGGACTGCGGGAAATTAGTGCATGCATATCATGAAAAAAATTCTGCACCTTTAAGAACATGAAGTACATGTATATAGATACCTGCCCATATATTATGTGTATATAGACATCAGACACGTTGTGTATTTGTTCACAATCGGATTCATTTGTAGTAAAACTGTGTGGTTGTACAATTTGAGAAGTACCTAGTTTTGTTTAATAGAAATCTTGTTTTTGCATTGTTCGTTATTTTGATTTTTATCTTTTTCTTGATATTTCTTTTTAACTTTTCTGGTTATTACTTCTAGACCCAATTGTATAAACTTTGGTTAAATTTAACCACTGGGTTAACCTCTGGGTTAAATTTAAGGTTAAGAAGTTAACCAAAAGTGAAAAAGATACAAGATGTCTGCACTTGTTGTACCAAATGCTGAACAACCTGAACAATTTAGACCAGTAAACAGACAAACTGAGGATCTTGATGACTTCTTACCAATATTAGATTCTTGGGTTAAATCTGACCGCAAATAATTTCTGGTAAAATCTAACCAAACTGTTATACAATTGCTTTACCAAACTTTAACCCAAAATTTAACCTTATCGAAAATTTAACCCATTGGTTAGAATTAACCAATGTTTATACTATTGGGCGCTGGTGTATACTGTCACAGTATATATGATTCTTGCTTGTCACATCACACCTCGTTATGGCGAGCTGGCGAAATTTGCATGTATGTAATTACAACATAAGTGTATGTGTTTGTGTAATGAATGGATTCTAAAATACAGTATTTCTATTGAATGTTGCAAGATTGCACGATTAATATTGAAATCAAAGCACGAATCAATATGTGGAACAGAATTGTTTAAAAATATTTCGTCAAATTAGTGAACAAATGTTTGTAATGTTCATTTTTAAACAAATTTACTTGTTATGTAAAATTTGTGATACTTTGTGTGATAAATGTAATCTATTAGAATTAAACTATTTTCTCCAGTTTTGTTTAAATGCGTATTGACATCATACATATTGGATCATTTCAAGCGCCTGTAAGACACAGAGGCTGGCTATGGTCATTTGGGATTCCCCGGTCATTTCCGATGAATATAGCAATGGGAAAGCTTTACAATTCTGAATGATTTATACACTGACAACTTGATGCATGTTCAGACAAATTGTTTAGAAAATTTATGAATTAGTAATTCTAAAAAGAACGCATAAAACACGAAGCATTCCGACCGATATTTGATATATATCAGTAAAAACGCTATGGTTTGTAGCCGGTTATATTACGTGCGTCCGATGTCATGTTTTTACAGCAATTCATTAAAATATCTGGCATCACATGACATTCACCATTTGGGCTGTCAAGTAGTAACAAAATACATGAAAGTCAATAAGAATAACATCATAATGGAAGGGAGGCAATCACTCAATGTTTTAATAATGTCGTCACAGAGTTATCGTTCGTAGACTTAACTTTGTGAAAATATAAACTGGTATCCGTTGACTCTGGTGTACAGAGACCTTTGGTGCACTGCAACATGGAACGGGGACCAGTTTAGTGAACGTGCAGCATCAACAAGAACGACAACTCTGGTGTATTTGTCTCATTTACACGAGACGTTAGATATGACATAATATGAAGTGCGATACGAGTCTTTTGGCCTATTGATCAGGAAAAACTCTTCAATAAAATAAAAAAAATCATAGATTTGTCAACAAACTGGGGTAGCGTATGCAGTCTTGCTTGAGAAGAAAGGCCATCAAAGGGTAAAATTCTTTAGATTTGTGCTATGTCTTCATGTAACCTTATTTCAGTCATTAAATGTATGTATGTATGTATGTATGTTTTGTTGTTCGTAATATCATGATAAACTTTGATGTATTGTACCACGATTCTTACCGAAAGTGTTTTATTTTGTGTAAGTGTATTTTGTAATGAATGCGTTTTTTTGTTATAATGTATGTATTTATAGTGGTATCGTTCTCATAATGTGTTAAATGCATAAATAAATATATGAAACCCTGAGCCCGGCGGCCTTCGTGTTTATTTATGTTGAAAAATATATTTTAACACCACTATAGAATATGGTATAATGACTTGTAAAAACTCGCTTATTGTTCACTGACGTTTTTGAAAGGGGGCGAAGAAGTCAAGTTTCACGTGCAAATCGTGTTTTTCCCCTAAATATCGTGGATGCTTGAGTTATTTGAAAACAAACCTGGAATACATAATGTAAATTCCGAAAAACAATAATCCAAAAGAATATTTGTGTAGTGATGTGATATTTTATGTATGAACTTTGTGTGTTTGTGATTAAGTGACTTACAGGATTAATCAGTATTCCAATTAGGATATTTAAAGTCTACAGAATTGTGAGTAAAATTATTTGTCTCACATAAATTGCAGTCTTCCAACACTGTTTTCCTAAAATCGCCGGATTATAAATATAGCTCGTTATAAGTTAATTGATGTCAATTGGATGACGACTGCAGTTTATGTTGACCGTGTATGTATGTACTATACCAATCGAAACTTCTACCCATCCCATACCGACACAAATTTTCAAAACAAAAAGAAACACGATTCGCACGTGTAACTTGACTTATTTCGCCCTCCCATACAAACAAATGGATACCATAAACGAATTTTTACAATTACGATTAAAGAAATATATTGAATGTATGTCTAAATATATATGCTTGTTTAACCACTATTTTTTCTAATTAAAATTGTTTGACAAGGTACCATGGGGCGTTAGAAGTTTCGTTGAGTTTACATGTTGTATAGTAAATAACTCTTTATTAATGTTTAAATTTTACGAAAATTGTCTTTGATCCACACTCTGTGATCTTTCCGTCCAATTCTCTTGAACCATTCGTATTGAGCAAATCTCATTGTACAGAAGAGCATCTACTATGATCCTTTGACAATTTATAATTAATGCACTATTATAATTGACGTAGATTTATCTACATGTATGTTGGTCAGATGGACAGTTATCACTGTCCTATTGTTTACTCAGTGCAGTAAATACATTGTTTACAAATTGTATACTCGGATTTTTCATCTTTACGCCGCCATGCCCCTAAAATCAATATTATCCAATCAGAAATCACGTAACATTTAAAATAGTGATGGCGGTGTTGGAACTTGAATAGAATGTTGATTTCGCTAATATTTGAGTCTTCTGAAATCGGTGTATTAATATTAGTGTATGAATTGATTGAATTCGTTCTGTTTAAGAATCATTGGTTAGTAACACCTGTAATAGGCGGACAGTTTTGCATTAGTATGTGAAAATTTGTCCATTTTGCTGAGCCACATCCTTGTCTGCTGCGATAAATTGGGTAAAATTGTAAAGTTTTTTGTTCGATTTCATGGGAACGTAATAAACTTGAAGCTTGGTGTTGGTCTCATTTTGTGGCGAAATATATACCAGAAACAAGTGCAAATTTTTCTTGAAAGCATTCACCCCTTTGTTTATAATTTTTCATTTTTGTGAAGGCGGAACGCATTAACCAGCGCGAACTGTTACATGCCGATCTGTAATATCGTGTATTAGTTGTCCGGGGGGATATTTTTGTCGACTTTTTAATGTAGGTGATTTTGAATTGATGTTGGTTGTTCTAAACTGAATTTCTTACAATTTTACTATCACAGGTCCGGTACTATTGCCTGTGCTTACCTTCGTATTTATTCATGAAATTTATTTGTATTACATTAGCAAGTCAATAATCTAAGTTATAATCTTTACTGAATATATATAGTAAAACGTATTCCACAATGTTACCGCAAAACCCGTGTACGGTTCAACGACGTTTTGAATGAATGACGAATTAAGGCAAGTTGCACGTGCGAATCGCTTTCTCTCTAACCGTCGCCAATGCTTGAACTATATATATTATATTTGAAAACATGTCAGTGGAGTTAGACGTTTCTGTTAAATAAACTTAACTCGTCTTTCCGATCGATAGATTTTATTGAAGCATATACACGGCATAGATATAAAACATGTTACATGATCATGTAAAAATTAAAACTTATTTAAATTGTTCTAATACTGAATATAAATACTCATTCATTAAATACTTATTTTGATAAATGTAAACATAAACAAACATGAAATAAATAGGAATATTAATGCTGATAAATTATAATTCAATAAAATTAATTCAAAAGTAATGTAAACACACTAAAGCCATGGCTAAGGAAATGCAACATTGGAAAATTGGTGCATACAACTGATCGTCTAATTTATCAGGTAAAATCTTTGATCCAAATTTGTACTTACAATATAATAGTCCGGATTAGAGGGATTCCGGATTAAAAAGACCTTTTTCATCTTCAGTCAAAAAATATTTAAAAAATCTTTCGGACGACAGAAATTGAATGAAAAAATAATTCCAACGAATTTATCCCCAGATGAAGTTTATTTGAGGATCAGATGGGTTAGGATTCGAAAGGTTCCACTGTAATTAGTTTTAAAGCTTGTCTGTCTTGGTGATATGTTACAGGTATGTTTGCCACGCTTTAAACCAATCATTGTTGTATCACAGAATTTCACACCCACAGCAGCATTGTTGAGGATAATCCGGGGCATACACTTTTCTCTCGTTCCCATATACCCAATATCGTGTTGAGTGCTCCTCCCATTTATATTTCACTTCTGTTACTGGGACACCGCGCAACCTTTGCCTCTGTAACCATAAAAACAATCAGTTTTTATTATTGATACACTACAAACTTTTATAAGATGACCGAATATTTCTGGATTTCCATGATAAGATAGAATTGTCTCCCCTCTTTAAACTGAGTAATGTGGTCCATTCTCGACTCCTCTGAAAATCTTTGTACATTTAACTCAAGGACTTCTACTTCTGTTCCACTCGGTACTCGAAAGCAATTTTGAAATATATTCGTTAAGCATTATTCAGCTTAGGAACCCGTATATACTCATCTTCAACAGTAAAATTCCGTACCTATTGAGTTCGTGTGCAGGAAGCGAATGCCCGATATTCACACGAAACTATCCAAATAGTCCTAATACAAAACGATCCTGAATTTTAATGTTAATACATGTTCTTAAGAATACTAATACAAACCTGGCTCAAGATTCTCTCAGAAGGCCAGTTACCACGATGCATATTGACAAGCCTAACAGAGTTGTCGTTAACTTCTTTAACAGGGTACGACACTATTGGCCACACCTAAAATGATATTCAGTCAAATCTTTCATTGCAGATAAGGAAAAAGCACATACAAACAATACCCAAAATACTATCCAATTTCCCCGAACCCACCTAACAGATAGTAAAATAAAACAATGGGGACTAAACACAATGTCATGGAAGAGTCCGCCCTTAAACGGTTTAAACTAGTTTGTTTTCTGGGCCTAACTTCACGCTTAGGCCACAAAACGAAATGATTTCATGCGTAATTGGCCTCTATTCAGTGACTAATTCAGTCTTTTCTGTTAATAAATGTCGACTTAAAAATGACTTTAGTTCACATGGTGGCATTTATTCACTAGTGGTCAACATCTCATACTTAAGTGCATGACAATTTACATAAGAACACGGTTATAGTGAAGTCCGTAAGGCTATTGGTTCACTATATCCATATTCCACCGTATCCATAACATCGAATTAAAGATCGGCTTGGTATAGGGAAAATAATTACCTCACTATATATGAGTTCACTATAACCGTGTCATATTGCAGATACTAGTATTTAACGCATGAATTACTCATTAAAGCACTCAATAAATTGTACTTCCATTAATATTATTAACACGAAGTAATAAAGATTTACCATCGGTTTAACGTCTTCAAACACGAGCTTCCCACTGACTTCTCTTACAAGTTCATCAGGCATATCAGTAGTTTCCAAAATATAATCCTCAGTATGGTTGGTACTGAAATTTGAAACATACTACATTATGAAATGAATTAATATATGCATGTATATTCATTTGATTTGGTAGTTTTTTTAACTCCAATAACGTATGTAAAATAAAATTCGACTGTCAATTGTTAAAGTGGATGAAAGACATTGAGATAACTTAGATAGCGAAGAAGAAGATGTACAAAATTACTCGAAATCAGTTGAGGAAATTGAGAAAATGATGAAGAACAGAAAGAGGAGAGATAGAGAACGAAGAAAAAACAGAGAGGGAGAAGGAAATAATAAAGGGTGAAGGTGAATAGGAAATGAAAAAGTGAGAAGTATTAGGAAAACCCTTAGAGCGAAAAAATGTGGAAGAAGATGATAATGACAATAAAGGAGAAATAATTGGAAGCAGATTTCAGAGACAACTAGAGAACTACATGCTTTTATAGCTGCGAACTCCGAGAAACAGATATTTAAATAACAAATTTCGGTATCGCTACTTACAATTGTATGGTTAGTTCAATATAACACCGTAGCATTCTGTAACCTTGACATTCCTTGCATGTTATACGTCCATCACCTCCACAGGTATGACATCTGTAATAAAGATGAGAGAGCAGTGGAAAAGATTATTCTAATAATGATTCTGAGACGATGATGATAACGATAACATTAATACGAAGGGATTTTGACGATGATGCTGAAGATAGTGATCACGATTATGATGGGGATGATGGCAACGATGATGATTACGGTCATGATGTCGCTGATGCTGCTATGAATAAAGACAAGCATCAAATACATTAATAAATCTTTGTTCAAATAGTGTCCTTCACTCGCAGGTTGTCGATAGCCAGGTTTGAATGCACTAGTAACTGTGTTTAGATTATCTTGTTGAATGCTATAACCGATTTCAGGGCGATGTGTTATTAGAGTGCATAATTATTTATGACCATACTGTCCATGAATCAACTATTGCCTACCTTTTCTGGCCTGTTCCATGACAAGAATGACATCGCACCTGAACGTGTTGATTAGTTTGGTGGTTAAATTGCATACGTCTTCCATCACCACCACAGCTGTTACAACGGTTTCTACCATCGCCGCCACATCTCCAACACCAATGCCATCCTCGCTGGTCACAGTGGTGACAAGGCTGAATTGGGTAGAAATTTCAATAAATCTCGATTCAATAGGGATTTCCATAAGTCTAAATTTAGAATGCAGAGTGTGTCTGTAACATGGTAAAGAAGTCTTGGCGTGATTAGTTTGACATTTGTGTTGGTTGGTTTGTCCCAAGATAGAAATACTCAGTACTAAGGATCTCCTTCACACCTAGGCTAAAAAGCTGATGTGATACGAGTACACAATCTTGGACAAGAGAACGAACAAAATATGGCAGTGAAAGAGAGTAGATATTTTAATGCAATAAGACAAAAGGCCTTAGCCTATACAGTCTAGCTTTTTTGTTTAAATATCCCATGCGAAATTATTTTAACGAAAATTTAAAACTACAATTAGGACCATGAATCGTTAGGTACATTGTTTGAAATAGAAACGTCTTTCAATGACAGTTGATAAAAGCGTTTAAGAACTCCTCTTCTGATTTAGACACTCCTTATTTCCTTATTCAAACAATGGTTTCGGAGTTTATAGTCTTAATCATGAAGCAAACATTGGCAAGTTCAGATTTTATTCTTTCCACTCTGAAATACTGGCACAACAAAACGTCATTCGTAGTATGATATGGAGTAACGTCTCTCTGTCTCTCTCTCTCATCTTTAATATACACGTATAGCGATGTATTAGCATACCAGAAGAGCCCTAACTAACCCGTGCTTCTCTGTTCTTGTTTTAATTGTCACATACCTGTACAACCGATGTATGAGGGACTTCCTTTATAATCCTGTGGGTATGAAACATCTGGTTTGGAGGACATGGAATGGCCCATGGGGGTGGCGGTACACCATTTTGAGGCCCGTCAACAGGACCTCCGCGGTAAGGCACACAGGCGTTCTGAGTATTTCTACCCTCTGCGAAAGTTTCCAAGATATACTGAAAAAAGACATGGATGAACTTCAGATAAAATTTCAATATAATTAAACTTGTAACCAAGAGTCACTGAAGAGGGAGGGATAATTATGACCTTTTCCCAAAGTTGGACTTTATTAAGAGGTTAATTTGTTCCATATTATCGATAAGCGATAAATAAATCACGGGTGAACTTTTTCTGTGGTGACCGTAATTAACAGGTAACCGTTTTCACAAGGGACTGTTTATTGGCGTTGGGTTGTTAACCAGCTTGATTTTACTTTGAAACGTTGTGCAACATGTAAAAAAGAAGAAAACATTCATAAATCTGTTTTTACTTTCATGTTTAAAATGTATGTAAAGAAAATACGAAATTACAGTGTTTAAAGTCTGTTGGTCAACACATTACTGTTATAAGTATTTTTACTTATATGTACACTCACATGCAAAGCTGTTATCCCTTCAAACTTCATAATACTCATCTCCTTGGCTGGCTTGCTACCATAGCAACAGTGTTCAGAAACGTGCTGTATCATAGCGGCCCGGCATGCGTCTTCGTCCAACTTTGCAAGACTGAAAGACAATAAATGTTATAAAACCTATTGATGATCGAACTGCACCACTATGGCTTTATTGATTGCAACTGCAAAATGCATAAACAATGGCTTTGTGGTCATTATAATTGGGTTGGTTCAATGTTGAAGTACAAAATACATTCACTCAGAGGGTTTGACTGTATAAAGCAAATCTGTTTACAGAGCTACTGACAATTATTATGTTAATTACCGCTTTCTCAACTCAGTAAGGAGAACGTAAGCAGTAGTTTGAAATCCGGGCACAGCACATGTTTTCTGTGACGATTTGATTGAAGGCATTTATACAAACTGTATCCCTGGTAGCACCATTCGTCTTCCACCGAGGATCATTCTAGTTGAGAAGTAGGCAACTACTTGTTCAGAAGTAAAGACACTAGTTTAACCGCCCGACGATTTATAATTGAAATACTGTTGAAAACGGGCATGAAACCCGGAAAAGAATCAAGTATAAGGAAAGTTGTATACTTACTCAGTAAATTGCATCGGTGGTGGATCGCCCTGCGGCGGTGGTTGAGGAGGTGGGGGCATTGGTCCTGAAAGAAAAACAAAGACTTTGAATCAGGTGAAATGTAAAATACAGATCTGACTCGAAATACATGAACAGCTAACTCTTAGAATGAAGATATAGTAAGAAATGATGTAAAACTGGATAAATAGGTAAATCATTATCATCATCATGTCACCTAAAACGTTCAAGTAATTTTTTATAGACATAAGTTGTCATAATGTTATATCGGATTTGTATGATATTACTGACTTTAGAAAAAAAATAAAACCAGTGTGGGTTAAACGTAGATTTGAAGCCTCGTTTGGAAGTTGAATTTAATCCATTTTTAATTTAAAAATACTGATGCAACGTACGTGCTTGCCCGAAGCCAACCCCCTCGTATCCGGCTACAGGGGGGTAAGCCGGATCGCCGGCTCCT
The DNA here is from genome assembly GCA_008271625.1 of Lutraria rhynchaena. Classification (NCBI taxonomy): domain Eukaryota; kingdom Metazoa; phylum Mollusca; class Bivalvia; order Venerida; family Mactridae; genus Lutraria; species Lutraria rhynchaena. The sequence continues at coordinate 371,232 of VIBL01000146.1, read as the reverse complement.
GGTGGTGGCGCATCCATTCGTACCCCTGGGGGTGGACCGGGTGGCTGATCCATGCCAGGACGCCATTCTGAAAATGTTAAGACATTTACTGGTTTATTAATGGTACCAGGTTAGATGAAGTATAACTGTCATATTGATAAAAACGGTGACTTGCTTAAAATGTAAGAACACTTTTAAAATGTTGAATTTAAAAAAAGAACTTAAAATGTGGATTATTTCATGCACTTAAGACAATAACTAAAGATCCAAGTTACTTAATTTGGTGGAAATTGATGGGACATTGCAGGGTGTTAAATTTACTGACAGTCGCCTCAACACAGTCACATGCATTTAACAAGACAATTCTGTAACGTACTTTAAATCCTATCGAGCGACTACGGTTTTAAATTTATAAAGCGGCTTTTAATATATAGTAGTTTTATAATAGAAATGATTGAATAATGATTAAAACAATTGAACAAATACAATGTTCGTATATACATGTATAAATTTTCCTTGGGACTACTTTGTCCGCGCGATTATTTAACTTAATACAAGCGCTACTGTTAAATATACAGCGCACAAAAATCAATTTAAAAATCAAGGTAGAACGAGCAACATATATTCAATAGAGACAAAGATAAAAAATGTAGTAAAATATAGAGTGAAATATTGCACTGGATGTATCCACGACCCGATACTGGTTTCAGAGAATAGAAACCTCTGACATGGTACCTTTACCGCAATCAAGAGGATCTAGCCCTTATGTACACTGACCAAAGTCCCGGACACGCACCAAAATGCGATATACAAAAAGAAATAACAACGATTTGGTAGTGATTACTGATTAGGGAGCATAGACATCCGTCATGATAGATATGTCGTTATCACGATGCTCTGACTCCTATTTACACTGACCAAAATCCCACAAATGCACTCGTACGAAAGACAATAGTAAGAACAACGGATAACGTCAATGTTCGATTATAAACTCTCCAACAATCAAACTACCACTATCTGAAATTGGCTTTACTCCTCAGTGGAAACTCATTGTAATTATCGAACTCGCTTACTTCGAATTCCTGCTTATATCGATATCATAATAAAGTCCCGAATCGTATCCTTCTTTTTACACATCAAAAGGCATTCTTATTTCGAATTCGTTGGCCTCGATATCTTTGTATATCGAAGTAGATTTTCGGTCACAAACGTCGATTTTCAATTATACAGTAGATGGTCATCTACGTCGAACCAATTAAGTCGCCGATTGACAAAAGAATTTTTTGGCACCTTTACCAAACGCCTATTAATTTATCACATGATCAGATATTTTGTATTGAACCTCGAAATCGGTATTTAATCAATGACAATTATGTAAATATGTCAGTATTTACGCCCGCGATTATAAAATCAGTTCGTGTGAACATGTTTGTATCCTTTTTGTTTAGTTGTATTTTTACGTAAATGTTGCATGTTTTAAATGCATCGGAAGTATAAATGCCGCGTTTCATTCCTATTCTGTGCAAAAAATAGCACGATTAAAGGATCATTACAACACACCGATACTTTATATACCGAAGTTCGTTTATATCGAACAATTTTGCGATGTCCTTTGAACTTCGATATAACGAGTTTCGACTGTATGTGTGCATCTTGTCAAGTCATCTGTGATTGGTTGATATAGGATCGGTATACACGAATACATAAAATATTACGGTCGTCACATTAATGAAAGAAAAAATGCATTAAACTATATTATAAGGATTCTTTATATTGAATTGTCAATCGTAGATAAGTCTAATTGAAATTTATGAAATGTATTTTTCAGATACTAATTGATACAATGAAAAGTACTTCACAAAATAGAAATGCTGACGATTGCCTTGTGTCGCTGAATAATTAATTAGCAAATGTCGATTCATAATTAAGGGAGGTAACTTTACTGAATTATGTAGCGATTAAAACCCAACGAATACGTTTCGTCAATTATACATGTACGCATCTCCGATTTTAAGCGTCCCGCTTAAGTAATAATAAAACATACATTTTTCAAACTTGCACTTGAACAACACAGTTTGATTGTATAGACATAAATCACATGTATGACACAACACATATATGAACAATGACAATTAAAACACAAATTTGTACACAATAGTATTTTCTCTTAAGTTTTGGTTGGATGTTTATGTGTTTATGGACATCACAATTCCTTATTATCACCACATATATTTAATAACAACTATAACATCACTATGCTAATCTGTAATAATTACATGTAGTCTATAAATTAATATACCTTTACTCAGCAACATGGTCCATGTTAATATAGGTAAAGAATGACCGTTTGTCATTAGACACTTGGCAACTGGTATTACACTTAAAGTCGTGTCCTGCAGAATGACATCCACGATGTATGTACAACATGACCGAGTCCTCGAAATACAGTCTACAGCTTTCACACTTCTTTAAATCTTTCAAACAGTCGCATCCAGATTCTTGTTGAGTATCTTAACATTAAGTTAGACACCCTTCTCGACAGATTCCACACCACTACATTTTGTCAGTAGCAATGCGTGTACAACTGTGATTGCTTTGGATATGCCAGATGTCGATGGAAGTGCATCAACTGGATCCGTCTCTTCTGCTCGGAGTTTCTTTACGGGGGCCAACACTGGGTATGGATTCGTACGTTTACGGTGTATTATTCCTGTATGTAACTCCATTTTTTTTTCTCATCCAACAGTTCAATTTCAGGATCTGTGTTCGCTCACTAGCAGAAACATTAGCATCAGATTCATAGGTCCTTGAGCTGTAGCCTTCAGAACTTTTATTTCATGATTGTCTACAACGTGTCTTCAGTAAATGCAGATTCAGGAAACATTGTTTCCTGAAGTTATTTCTACATACACCACAGGTAACGAATTTTTTCATACAATGTGCCATCTGATCCTCGAACCTAACATTTTCCGAAATACGTTCTTTGCATATGGGACATACTTTGTTTTCGCCATTCCGGACCTAAAATAGAAAAAATATATTCTTTTTGTGCAGATCTCAGTTTCTTTCTACCTGAACGTGTGTACTTGAATTCTTCAACATCACTTTCCTCAGTCTGCATTTGTTCGTCTGTAACCATATTCTCAAGTGTTGACACTGTATCAATTTGCCTCGACTCATCTTCCACCAGTATGTCATGTTTCTTGACACTTGTTAACCTGTTTGTATGATTCTGACCTACCACAGTTGACTTTCTATAATACATCCGATAATTTCTCTTTAACCTAAAAAGGTCCCCTCCAGGATGATTAAACTTAGAAAAACAACACCCTCCCTTTTTAGCTGGGAAATAAACATAAACTAAATCCTCAGGGGCATATGTTTCATACAATAAAACTTTATCGTGGTATTTCTTTTGACGGGCAATCGACATACTAGTATATACACTAAAATCATTCGTAATTTGCATTAGTTTTCTAATGTCTCTTGAAATTGCCATACCCATTGATTAACTGTAATTGGCTTAATTGACGGAGGTAGCATTTCATATACAATCTAATGGTATTGTCGTCTCGCGTCCAAACATCATTATGTTCGGAGTTATTCTTGCGGTATCACGTCTGCAGACCGGTATGCCATTATACCCAATGGTAATTGTATGTTCCAATCTTTGTGACTTTCTTCCACAAATATCCTCAACACAGTGCACAGTGTTCTATTAAACCTTCCCACCATTCCATCTGATTTTGGGTGATCTGCTGTAGTCCTCGTGTCTTTTCTATTTGCAGAAGCCGACACATTTCAGGGAAAGTTTGCTGACAAACTGTGGCCCTGGTTGGAGTGAATTTGTCTATGAATCCCAAACCGACTTATGAATTGTCCAACCATCAATTAAGCCTTAGTCACTGCTTCCCTATTTGGCATTGGGAAACTTCGGTCCACTTTGTAAAATAATCTGCCACCACTTATATAATTACATTCGTTCCAACTTTCTGTCTCTGATAGTTCGCCAAGTTTATCTACCGCAATTCTCTCTATCGGATATCCACTTCTTGTTATCTGCATAGGGCACAATTTGTTTTTTCCAGGCACATTACTCTTCGCACATTTATCACACACATTCACATAAATGTTAACACCATTCTGAAGTCCTGGCCAGTAGAAACGCTGTCTTATCTTTGCTGAAGTTTTCTTAATTCTCAGATGACTGGATGCTTTAATGTCATGGGCATATTTGAGGATATTCCATCGCTGTGATAAGGGCACTACTATCTGCCTTATTGTGGAAGTTGTTTCAAGAGTATCCCATCTCCTGAGCAGTAAATTGTGTCCTAGTTGTAACCTCAACTACTTTTTCCATAATGATTTGATGTGGTAACTCACATCAGTGATATCACTTGATGCAGGCTTGATATCCATACTAATCCATAAGGGCACTACTATCTGCCATTGTTTCAAGAGTATCCCTCTCCTGATCAGTGAGTTTTGTCTAAGTTGTAACCTTGACTACTGTTTCCATACTGTTTTGATGTAGTAACTCACATCAGTGATTTCACTTAATGCAGGCTGGCTACCCATACTTATCCACTTACTCATGAGTATTACATCCCTATCTTGCATATGTGCTTCAACCATATTCAAGATATCTCCGTATTCGTCATTCTTGATCCGTAACAGACCTAATTTGTCAACATGATTGTTTATTTCCGGTCAAGAAAGTTGTAAATCACATTTTTACAACACCGTCCGCTGAATACATCGGCATTTTTTAAGAAGATCGGGTCTATGCTCTAATATCATATCATATTACGACAAAATCTCTTGTCACCAGGCCACTTGTCCTTCGGGATATTTAAATTAAGATTCATCTCAAATACCCGTGATCAGTCATAAGTAGAAATTGTTTGTCGTACAAATAGTGTCTGAAATGTTGCACGAAGTGGGCCACAGCTAAAAGCTCTTTACGCGTCACACAGTACTTTCGTTCCGATTTTGACAATGTGAGATTACCAAAAAGCAATAACATGTTCTTGTCCATCTTGGACTTGTGACAATACTGCTGCTATTGAATTATCACTTGCGTCTGTATCTAGTATGACCAGAGTCTTAAAATCCGGGTAGCCTAGATCAGAGCCTCAGTGAGTTATTTTTCAATATGCTAAATGCTTTAGAACAACGGTTATTTCAGTCGAATCTTTTCCCTTTTTCTGTTAACTTGTGCGGAGGCTTTCACAGCAAACTGATGTATATAGCGTCTGTAATAGCTGCACATCCCAGGAAAGAACGAACATTTCGATGTCGACCAAATGCTAATTGTTTCTGTTTGTTTGGATCAGTCTTATCTCCATCAGATGTAATTATACGACCTAAACTTTCAACCTCCACAACAAATAGCTGGCACTTTCTTGATTTAAGCTTGAGTCCGGCATCTCCAAACCCATTGAACACCTCGCTGAGATTGTTGATGATATCTTCAAACGTTACGCCCGCCACAATGATGTCATCTAAATATATTCAGCATATTTGCTAATGAAGACCAGCAAGCATTATCTTCATTAAACGTGCCAATGCCGCCGGGGCATTTCAAGGACCAAGTGGCATAAAGTTGGATTAAAAAGCATTGACGACTTGATGCGGTTTTCTCACGATCATACTCGTCAACATCCACTGGCCAATATCCGGAACTCATATCTAGGTAGAAGAACCAATTATTCCCAGCTAACTGATCAAGAGACTCATCCACCCTTGGCGATGCATCATTGACGGTTACATCATTCAGTTTTTTATAGTCTACGCTGAACATCTGTGCCCCATCTTTCTTCTTAACCAACACAATACTACTCACCCAAGGACTTGTGGATAATTGTATTATTTGTGGATTGTTCTATTATTCTTCTATCCAACATGTAATGTATTTGGGTATCTACTTCTGACTACATATTCACCGATACTCGTCTTGGGCGCTGTTTAATTGGTCGCAAGGTTCCTGTCGTTTTATCTCGATGCGCGCTACAAGACCATTAGTTGTCGATGCGCCATAAAACACCAATAATAATAAAACACCATTAATAATTATATGTACCGAATCCTGGCCAATAATGCCAATGGCGTCTCCAGATGTAGACAATGTGTTTTGGTACATATTGTTCGGTTCCAAGAGCATTCTATAACAATGTCCAAAACACCTTTTAAAATCAAAGATAGTGTTGTGCCGGTATCAATACAACATGTCTGACCACCTCATTCAAGTTGATGGGTCTGGCTTGTTTTGTTCGGATTCTGACCTATGCAATGAATAATTAAATTGTTCCTTGGTTAGTGTCTCTCGTAAATCAGAAGGTGCAGTTGGATAATCAAAATTTGCTTACCTTCTGATATTCCGAGCTAATTCGGACAGGTTCTCAGATGCTTTCTGTCGTCTTTCACGGAGTTATACGCGATACAGCACCGTCTGATTTGATGGCATAAGTCTTTCTTCTCATGCTCGTCATTGGACTTTGTCGCCAAGTTTCCTCACCACATGGCGATATATCCGGATAGAAACCCTTCTCGTAGTATGACCACTTATTCATCTCGAAACAGGCTTATAATTGACTTGTAGTCTTACTAAGATCCACTTCCATCATAAGTAGCTGGTTTCATATTGATATTATTTTTCGTCCCGTGATCACCATTTTCCTGTTCTTTGGCCTCCCTTGGCTGTGTTCTGTACGTAACAAACCTATCTGCACCCAATTGTATAAACATTGGTTAACTTTAACCATTGGGTTAAATCAGAGTTTTGGTAAAATTTTTGGTTTAATTGTCGGTTAGTTGCTGTAGAAAATTTTGTTTAAGTTTAACCAATTTTTTTTTGTTAAAGCTTAAATAAATCTAACCCAAACCTAAGATGCTGGTTATATCTTAACATAAACGGTAACTTGTACCAAAATGGCGGCCCTTTTTAAATGTTTACATGACTTTTCAATGGTTAGTAGACCAAAATGGTTAAATTTAACCTTGGGTTAAATTAACCATAGGGTTAAAGTTAACCAATGTTTATACAATTGGGCGCTGGAGGAAAGTGTACTTCGTCCGATTTATATTGATTTTGTTCTGGTGTGAATAATGCTCCAAGTCATGTATTGCCATTCTTTGAGGATGTCCTGCCTTGTGTACGAGCCTTGATCATGGCTGTTGGTCATGCGTTGTTTTATGTGTATGGTGTTGATATCAACAATATTCGACTGAGTTCCATCTCAAAGCCAGATATCTCATTTTCCAATTTCAGTCGTCGATTGAAAATCATAATTTGTTATAATTCACTATACAGCCGCTCAAGATCCGTCTCTTCTTATTTCGAAGCCATATTTACGAAGGTATGGATTCGGGATAGCTCGCCTAGGTTATCTCTTACAATAATTTAGCTAAACTGCTAATAAATGTTTTAAAGGTAAAACATTTGAACAATAATGTTTCATGGAATTTGAATAATAAGTATCCACCACCTGTGGCAAACTTTTTGTAACGTGTTTTAAGTCTTACCTTCCGGCTATGGCTTTAAATTTATAAACGGCCAAGCACTTATATTAACCATACAACGCACAAAAATCAACTTATAATAAATCAAGATGGGGCGAGTGACATATACATTGTATTCAATAAAGACAAAGATATAAAATGTGAAATACGAAGGTCAATAGTAAGAACAATTGCATCGTGGTCTATATAAGATCGGTATAAACGCGAAAGAATACATAAACTATTACGGTCGTCTGCATAATTCACATTAATAACAGATTGTCAATCAGTAAAAAGTCTTATTAAAATTTATATGTATGTTTCAGATACTAATTAATATTAGTCACTGACATACCATAAAAATACTTACACAACAGAAATACTGACGATGGCCTTGCGTCGCTGAATAACTAATTAGCAAATGTCTGTTTATAACTAAGGGAGGTAACTTTATTGAACTAAGTAGCGATTATAACTCAAACCAATACGCTTCGCTAAAATTCTTACAGGGTGGAGATTGAAATAAGAGGGCGGGGCATACGAAAGAATCTGTAAGATACTAAGACCATTTTTGGGGCCAAAGAATAATGACCTCCAGATTCAGGAGACCTCAATATCTAGAAAAGAGGTAGTCTTAAAATTGAAGTAACACATGTGCGAGATTGATTGTATGCAAATACTTTTGTAGGCAAAGTTTGAAAAACTATATAAACAAAAAAATCGAAGACATTACTTACGTTGAGGCATCTGGCCCATTCCACCTGAAAACGAAAAAAAAGGAAATTTATTCACATGTATGACATCATGAATGTCACGTGACTGTTTTATGTTTGTCACACACTTTAATAATAATTCCAATAGTTTCAACAGCACAGGATTTATCAATTCGTTTCAATGAAATAAGTGCATTTAATGATAGATAAGACAGTTTGAAAGTCCGGAAAAGGAAGAAATAATCACAGAAAATTGTCTTCAGTAAAACTCAAATAGCCACCACCTCAATATTACGACCACCTTGTTATAACGACCATTTGTTTTCGGACCGGATTCCAATAACTGCCCCGTAATTCAAGTTGATAATGCGGTCACCTCATAATTTCGACCTAATTTTCAGGTCCCCAAGGTGATCTCATTATCGAGGTTTTATCGTATCATTAATCACTTCAATGAAACCACACGCTCGTATATAACGTTTTAAGTTATGTTTAGCTCTTGAAAGTTGCGCATTGTGTACATATGTGTACAGACAAACCTGTGAGCAAAGGCCACCCTTGGGAAAAACAAAATGTGGCCTTCATTGACAGATGGCCTTTATTCTGAGGTCAGTTTGTTCCCAATAATAAGAGACGGTCTTTCAAAGAATGACCTTTATTCACAGGGTGGTCTTCATTCAGAGGTGGCCACAAACACAGGTTTGATTGTTATAAAAATATATACAGTATAATATACTGGCCAGCTGTAGGAATAATTGTGATGGTATGTGTAGACTTCCGTATAAAAGAAATATCTGTTTTTCTCCAATGTTTTAAGTAATTTTAAACCAATTTAATTATATCAATTATCCTTTTACACGATTTATTTTTTTTTGCTGTCCCCTTTATTTAAATGCGCGCTACATGACCATTTGTTGTCGATGCGCCATTAAACACCGTTAAAAAACTAAGTAAGATAACCTTTGAAATGCGGTAAAATGACTCGCTAAATGTGGATCTTGTCAATCTTAAATACTAAGTACTTGAGTACTTAAACAGCGTATATCGAGAAATGGGTTTATAAAAAAAGCACTGTGGTTGATAAAAATAGATAATAATATCTCATTGCAAAATACTTGACAGATTTTATACAGTCAAACCTATGTTTGCAACCACCTCCGAATAAAGGCCATCCTTTGAATAACGACCATTCTTAGAAAAACCGCCATGGATTATTTAAAACATATTGACCGCCGAATGAAGGCTACCTGCCGATTAAGGCCACAGTTTGTTTTTCCCAAGGTTGGCCTTTTGCGCACAGGTTTGACTGTACTGTGTGCTTTGACAACGAGCTTGGATATAAGGTCATGTTCCACATGAACAATCGTACCCAAATACACACTTGTATATAATTTATAAATCAATGGGAGAATAATTGTACAAGATCAATATTCGGTTTGTTATTTCTTTGTATTGTATTTCACAAAGACGTTTTTGTTAAAGATTATGTCCTCAACTAATAACACGTGATCAAGTTCTCCTCACATTTTCCATCGACAGTTTGCTTTAAATTGTACAACTTAAATGCTTGACCTAGAAATAACCTTTTATCTAAGTAAAGATTCAATTAATCCGTGATCAAAGGCTTAGCATTTACCCATTTACTGAGTATAAAAGTATCATGTGAATAAAAAATATTAATTATGACACACTTTTCGGACGTAAGAATTAAATGGCGAAATATTGCGGTCATTTTGACGTCAATTTCGATCTTTGAGAATGTCACAGGAGTTTCCAAAAAAAAAAGAAAAAAAAAACAACAAATCCAATGTTTGACATTTTAATCGATGCCGTCGTGCGGAAGTAATTTATTGATATGATTGAAGCAATGTTAGAAGATTCAAAGGAAGACATATATTCCAAGTAAATATTCTACAATTTTATATTAGTTTTGCTGTACTATGTCCGCAACTTTGAAATTAGTTAAACCAACTTTGACGATAATAAAACAAACTGGGGTTATGTACGTGTACATATATTACAAATTAAATTAGACTAAAAATGATCACTTTTATGGTTAATGGACCAAAATGTTAGGGAAGGTATGTAAAAAAAAACGTTTCTTTTTTTTTCTAAATGTATCTTTAGTTAGAATACAATGTACGACTCGACAGCAGAAATTCAAATTTTTCTGAAAGGTTTATGATTTAAAAAAATTAGAAATTGATAATCCAATTTCAAAGATTACACCCTCAACAAAGGCTGACATGATTAGTAGATGATGCATAGGTTATACTTCTCCCTAAGGGTGTTGCTGTGGAGACGTTGCACTGTATTATAAAAAGGCTAATAAACGCACAATTAAGTATTCAAATCTAACAAGTTTGACTAAAAGAAATGCTTAAAAAATACACAGTCAATGTCCACAAGTTTAACAGATATGTCATTTACAGTTATACCCATTATCAAATACACAAATACTCCTCGCAAGAATAAAAAATATATAAAAACGAGTGTCAGGTTACACAACTAGTTTGCTGTACTTGTTTACTTTACTATCGATCGCTTTAAATTGAAGATATATTAAAATAAAAAATATATAATGTAAGATAACTTGAAATAATTTAATTCAAAAAATGGAGATAAAATGTAATACGAATATATCACACATATTTTTTTATATTATTCTAATAACAAATTATTGAAAGAATGAAATGCATTAAGGTATTAAGTTCCACGTACCTGGTGGCATAGCCATGATTCCAAAGGGTGTTGCGCACGAATCCTACACCCGTAACCGAAATTCCTCGCTAACTTACAAGCCACGAGTACAGGACCGCTACTGATTGTATTAATAAACTTGTTAATCTATTGTGAACTAATAGATTCTAATCCGTATAAATGTATTTCCAACGCGCTATTACCCGTGTCCAAAACAAATGTAAACTGAACACCTTAGTGCCCGATAAACGATCGATCAAAACTGGTATCGGTTAAAGCTATATTTTTTTATTATCAATTCAGTATTCCACAGTTCATTTTGTATACAGGTGCTTGTACAATCAACTTAACAATAATTATTTATCTAAGCGGCTGAATGTGAAAACATTGTGATCGATCTTACATTAAACAGTTCCTGTCTCTCAATTATTTGCTTTGTAGTGCATAGATAGTTTTATTAACACAGCGAATTTTGCCATATTAGTTGATTATTTGTTTGTTTTTTAATTAGAAAGTAAAACAAGAGAAAACTCATTGTGTTATAATGCTAATTTTAGGACTTGCATTAGTTTACAAAATCAGATAAATATAAATAGTTTCGTAAGACATAAATAGACCATTTTGAATCGAACAAACATTTGATAAGTTAAGCATAAACTATCAGATTACAGTCGAAAATCGGAAAGATAACGAATATCTGAAAAAATATGGTATGATTTTTTGCGTGTGCATAAAAGATAAATGACAGCTTTTTTAAAAAATATTTATATGTATATTCTAACAGGCCTTAAGGCCCGTGTTGATTACAATATATGAATGACAACAAATGAACAAAGCAATACATGATGGCAAGGAGACTGTTACAGTCAAACCTGTGTTTGAGACCATCTCTGAATAAAGACCACCCTGTGAATAAAGACCATTCTTTAAAAAACCGTCACTGATTTTTAGAACAAACTGACCTCCGAATGAAGGTCGTCTGTCAACAAAGACCACATTTTGTTTTTCCCAAGGGTGGCCTTTGTTTGTTCACAGACCTGACTGTAAATATATAAATATTTGATGAAAACGATTCGAAAGTTTTGGATTAATGTATAAATATCTATTTTTATCTTTTTATGGGCTATGTAAATGGTTCAGTCTAATTTTTTCTTGCTTTCGATGTTCTTATATCAAAAAGCTTTCATTTTTTATGATTCATGACTTTTTTAAAATCAATATCAGACCGACAACACTCACAGAGGAGGTAAAAAGGCAGCTTTTTATTCACTATTTGCCACCCACAAACGAGACAAGCCAGCATGAATTACCAATATGTCCAGTTTATACAAAAACAAAATGAATAAGATGACAAAAAATGTGAAAATAAGCAAAATACACAGTTGTCTCCCTTGATTTACAACGCCAGGGGAAGTAAGACGTAAATATATTATTATCTAAACTGGTTCCCGTTGGCTTTTTACATATGCTCCGCAAAATGGCACGGTGACCAGTTTAATGGTTATCAACCAGATCACCTCGGTCTTTAAGTCACACAATAATGTGTTTTACGAACGGTTACGGAAATTCCCGATGTTTTACGGAGGAGACGGAGATGAGTATTTCAAATCATTCATGACGCGCACGAACTGTTTTCTTCTGCGCAGGAATAATTTTTAAATATCACATTTTTGATATCACAAGCAGGAAATTCATCCTCATGATATTGTACACCCCCAACAGCATGTATGCGGGTAATCTGGCGCGTACACCTTTTGTTCATTTCCATATACCCAGAAAATTCTCTCATTATTTTTCCATGAATACAGTACTTCCGTGACTGGTACCCCTCGTAGCGTCTGTCTCTGTGAATGACACAATAGAAAAAATTTTTTTTTGCCTTTCTCGTTTGGGCATTATGCTGTTTTATTGACCGGAAAAGCGATTAACCCACATAAAGGCAATAATTTTAACAATAATTTGCAATTATAAATGAAGATTTTAGAAACATTTCACTATTACGAACGTACTTTTGCTCACTGATAATTGATACAAATCGTACTTACTATTTACATCCAGCGACTAACTTCAATATTAACCTCTCTCATTATAACATCCACTTATGTTATAACGAGTTTTTACGGAACCCTCTAGCATCCACATTAAATATCGCTAGTATCACGCGATAGATATCGTTATCGCCTTTAAAACGATAGATATCGCGTGGTACGAGCGAAATTTAAAGCGGACGCTATAGGATTCCGTAAGTTTTCAACATTTTGTCTACATTTCAATTTGAAAACAATGAGACAACTTCATCTGTAAACACGTTTATTGGTTCCAAAGGTGGTCTTATTATCGAGGTTTTACTGTATTTACCTGGTTTAAAATTCTGTCAGATTTCCAGCTATTTTTATGTGCTTCAACAAGGGTCTTTGAGTTTTTGTTAATTGTTTCTACAGGAAATGAGTTTATTGGCCAAACCTGTTAGGATAGAAATGTGAAACATATTGTCAAGCATGCGAACAAAACTTTAACAAAGGGAAAATGTGTCCCATTGTATTCAGTTGGCATTTTAGAAATACAGATAACAAAGTAAGCCCAAGACACAACCACATACAAAAAACGCCATCTACCCCAGCATACCACGAGCACCCAGTTGTATAAACATTGGTTAATCCTAATCCCCGGGTTAAATTTGATTAAATTAAATTAGATTCAGTTAAAGTTCGTGAGGTGATTGTATAAAATTTTAGTTAATTTTAATAGAAATTATTTCTGATTAAATTTAACGTAACTCTGATATTGGTCACGAAGTCGTCAAGATCCTCAGTTTATCTGTTCACTGGGCTGAATTATTGAGTTTATCTAGCAACAGTTACATGGGCAGCCATCTTGTTTTTGGTTAATTTTGATTAACTTCTCTACCTAACCTCAAATTTACCCCTGTGGTTTTTAACAAATCTTTATACAAATGGGTGCAGACCTACAACCCAAAAACTCACCCAACACTCAGAAAAAAAAAACAAATAGGAGACAAAACAAATCTCCCTATTGGGGTTAATTTGGTTTTTAATTTTAATAAACAATGTACTTAAGTGGGACTGTTGTTCACGAGGTGGCTTATATCATTAGATGAATGTTATCTCTGGTTTTATGTATCAAAAAAATGGTATAATCCGATTACTTATTAAATAATGTCCAATAGTTTATTTTCGGACCGGTTTTCAATATTTTCTCCGTAGTTCGACTGGAAAATAAGATCACCTCAGTCTTAATATTGGTCAATGAGGTCAACTGGAAAATTACGACAATTTCGTCAAAGATTCAAAGAGAATCATCTAAAGCTACAGTAACGTAAACGTGTCATTTATACTTACCAATTAGAGTAACGTAAACGTGTCATTTATTCTTACCAATTAGAGTAACGTAAACGTGTCAATTCTCACCAAGAGTAACGTAAACGTGTCATTTATTCTTACCATTAGAGTAACGTAAACGTGTCATTTATACTTACCAATTAGAGTAACGTAAACGTGTCATTTATACTTACCAATTAGAGTAACGTAAACGTGTCATTTATTCTTACCAGTTATTCTCACCAATTAGAGTAACGTAAACGTGTCATTACTCTTACCAGTTAGAGTAACGTAAACGTGTCATTTATTCTTACTAGTTACAGTAACGTAAACGTGTTATTTATCCTTACTAGTTACAGTAACGTAAACGTGTTATTTATTCTTACTAGTTACAGTAACGTAAACGTGTTATTTATTCTTACTAGTTACAGTAACGTAAACGTGTTATTTATTCTTACTAGTTACAGTAACGTGAACGTGTCATTTATTCTTACTAGTTACAGTAACGTAAACGTGTCATTTATTCTTACCAGCTACAGTAACGTAAACGTGTTATTTATTCTTACCAATGGTTGAATGTCTTGGAAAACAATTTTACCATCTACTGCCTTGACTAGATCATCTGGAATGTCTGTAGATTCTAAGAAATAATCGTCAGAGTGATTTGTACTGAAATTGAAATATTTATAGAATTATTATTAATTAGCCTATAGAAGATTCCTTGTAGGTAATATCATATCAAAGTGATTGCCATCCTGTAAAATCTCTAAGGTCAGACTCGGCCATATTACTGAACATTCCGCGAACAAGAACTAAATATTACATTGAAAGGCGGTTTGACAAAAGCGCGGCTATACTTTGGAATCACTGTACAGTGCAACCTCTCCAAAGCAACACCCTTTGAGAGAAGCAAAATTATGTTTTTGTTGAGAGGTTGTTGCTCCAGAGAAGTTAAATTAATTGTTAGATTACTGTAGGAAAAATCATGGAGGTTGTTTCTCAAGTGAAGGCCCCTCTGGAGAGATTGCACTGTACTTATTTTACATTGACTGGTTTGAAAAACGACTAGAAATCATTATTTTGCCTGAACTTAGCTACATTATACTATTATTGCGCATGACTGCGCGCATGCGTACTTACAAAGCAACTATAACTTGTATGAAACACCTTAACATCCGGTAACCATCGCAACGAGAACATATTATGCGTCCATCAATGCTACACGTTGAACACCTAAACAAGGAAATATTCAAAGTTTTAAAGTTTATTTCATATTAATTCCATGTACAGTATAACCCCTGAAAACCGGACCCCTTCTGGACTGATCCAAAAGTCCGCTTTTCTGAGAATTCCGGTTTTCAGAGAACTATTGATAATAGAAGAGAAAAAAATGGGACTTGAATGATCGTCCGATTTTCAGAGAATTCCGGTTTTCAGGGATCCTGATTTCAGGGGTTCTACTGTATATTGAAATGAGAGTTTTAATTACATCTAACTGGAGTATGTTATTGAGATTTGCGACTAAATTCTACCTAAGGGTCTACCAAACTAAAAATAGATAATGCTAAATCTAAGGGGACTAATAGTCTGGACCAGTTTTCAAGATATACTCTATTACACACCGTAATAGACAGCATCTGAATAATATGACTTCCGCTGCCCGCTTCTGTTATATTAATAGCGTACCTTACTTTACCCGCTCCCCGACATTTCGCACAAGTTTCATGTTTATTCCTCTTTGATTGCAGATCTCGACTTTTGATATTGCCCTTTCCTTTACATTTTGTACAACGAATCCGACTTAAGCCCCCACAATTCCAACACCACATCCAACCTCGAGTGTCACAGTGACCGCATTGCTGAAACGAGGGATTTTAAGTAAACTGATAGCATGGCAATCTTTGAACGTAGGAAACTCTTAAAAACATACACAAAATGATGAAATAGACTATATAAAAATCATGGATGAATTGCTAACAGTGCATTAAGGTAATTTCATTTCTCTTTCAAGAGGTATTTGTTCATCAGTTCTTTACAACGTTTCAAAGCAAGTCAAGCTGCCGACGACGAAAATTCAAAATTCCCGAGGGTCATGGTCACTCCTCCCGAGACACTCATTATACATTCAAGCCGACTCGAAAGCGATTGGAAGGCGTCGTGATTGCTTCAGTTTTTGTAAATTTATAATTATAGAAATAATTTCGGGTCCGCATTCTTTAAAAGATATGAGTTAACTGTTTCAATTTATCTGTCAACTTTTCTAATGTCTACACATGCGTATACATGCCGATTAAACACAAAACCCTCTCTAAGCTGGCTTCCCCTCTATACCAACCAAATGTTCTTGTCCCCAGCCGACCACGTTAGGGGGTTTCTACCGCTATAATAATGTAGATGATGAAGACGTCCAATAAACGACAATAAAGGAGCTTAAAGTTTTACACAGTCAAACCTATATTTGCTTCCACCTCCGAATAAAGACCGCTATGTGAATAAAAACTGGAAATGGAAAAGATACCCAGAGACAACCACATACACAGAATCCTACCCCCCCGAAAATACATTCTGGCCCAAAACTGAACTACCCAAATCCTGTCCGACGTAAAAATTATTAGATTTAAACATTAAAACTTACCAACAATAAGGGACAAAACGCAATCTCCCCAAGTAGTACTGTCTTGAAAGGTTCGTTGAAAAGCCGTTAAGGGTTTAAACTAGTCGAGCGGGCCAACCTCACCCTCCCCACAGGAAATAAAAATATTACAAATAAATAAATAAATAAATAAATAAATAAATAAATAAATAAATAAATAAATAAATAAATAAATAAATAAATAAATAAATAAAAGGTTCATAATAGTAGTTGTTCATTGGATTTACTGCATAACATACCCGTATCACAGAAGTATGTGGAACTTCAAGAGTTTTCGTATGAGATTCAAACAAATATTTAGGATCACATGGTATGTTCCATACAATTGGCGGGGCCCCATTTTCCGGGCCATCAACAGCCCCTCCTCGGTAGGGTTCAAGCGCAACCTTAGTACATCTCCCTTCAGTGAATGATTCCAGTATATACTGCAATAGAAAATGTAACAAAATTCGGTCACTGCACGCGTTTTCATTACTGTACCTGTTGTTTTAAGGTGTATTTAGTCTGGTAATTCCGGTTGATTAGTTGTTGCGAGGTCGGGTTCGACTAAATGATATTGACGATTTTTTCGGAGGAAAAAGATTAAATACCTGCTTAATTGTTTTGAATTGGACAAAATGTTTATTGGTTATGTGTAGTATAATGTATTAGCTATCTGTAGACACCAGTTATTAGAAATTTGAGCGATTCTGAAAAAGTTACGTCGTGTTGAACAAACTTGGTGCAGAAACTGTCATTTCAGAAGTTGTAACCCTTGTATATGTATATATATGATATAAGTGTTTTTGGTCCGTGTAGCCATTTTAGGCCTAATACCTTCAAAGTGCTAGCCCCCTGTGGCCTAACGTAGGTCACTCTTTTATCACATCCTTATTAATGTAATAAATCTAATAAACATATTTTGTTGACGTCGCACCAACTGCCAGGACCATTAAGCGACTTCCCAGTTTTAACAAAGACCCCATGCTCACACCTGGGTTAAACCACCGACCTTCTGTAAGGTAGCTGGACAGCTTCCTCACATGTGAAATTTGTATTATCCCGGATTATCCCGGTTGGGATTCGAACTGACGCAGCGGGGGGGAGCTCGTGATTACTAGTCAGAACCAATAGCCACTCAACCATGAAAGCCCCTAAATACTAGTAAATATCAGAAAACAGAACGAACTGCACATAAAGGCCCTAATATTCACCCTTTTTGGTCTCTTAATATTGATTCGAGTGTAGTTTTATCTAGCATATAAAAACCAATTCAGATATAAAAGGAATATTGTAATTCAAAACCGTTTTAATAGGATAATCCAAATTCAGTTCAGTTAGAATGACAATACAAATATTAAGTTATATTTCATTGTGTGTTCGTGTTTTAAACTCCCCCAGTTTCGTCAATGACGAGGTTGTAGTCAGTGAAATCAATACGAACTTGTTTTTTGAATGAAATAAATTTCTTTTTATCAATGATTAAATTCCATTGAATATTGATAGTATGTTAAAAGTTAGTTTAGGGTTACCTCCCTTGGAATGCAATCGAATATATATCTAGATATAATGTCGCGGAGGTTTTACTATATATATATAGTAAAACCGCAATATCAAGCCTACATTTTGGACCAAACAAATCGGTCTCAATATTCAGACGGTCATAATACCGTCAAAATTAGAACTACAACGCAAATTTAATCACAAACGAAAACTCCGCAGAGAGGCGCCAACACTTGCCTGTTTTTCATCATTCCATTTAATAAGCAATTTTGGCCAAAATTCTAAATTAAAAAGGGAGCATAACTCTAAAAATATAGCTTTCAGAATAATGCCCCTAGTTTTCCAGCTGTGACTTGTCATGAAAATTAAGTATCGTGTTGATGTCTTTAAAAGTGTTAAAGTAATATGCTGTATTAAAGTTTTTACATAACATCGACGACAACGCAGCAGCGATCATAATATCTCGACTTTTTCTTTGAAATAGACGAGCAAAAAATGTGATAACAATTCACGTATACATACATGTAACGCTGTGATCCCGTCAAATCTGATAATTTCCATATCTTTAGCAGGTTTGCTGCCATAGCAACAGTTTTCACTGACGTGTTGTAATAAAGCACTTCTACACGACGCCGCATCTATTTTGGAAACTCTAAAATACAAAGTAATGATACATAAATAAAAATACAAACTTTACAATACAGTGCAACCTCTCTAAAGCAACACCCTTTGGGAGACGTAAAATTATGTCGTTGTTGAGAGGTTGCCGCTCTAGAGAGATCAAATAAATGGTCGAAACGTACAGTGGTGTGAAAAGCATGCTGTTGTTGAAGGGAGGTTGTCGCTCAAGAGAGGTCCGCTCTGGAGAGGTCACACTGTATATATTTTTTTTGTATAATACATACTTTTTTCACGAATCGTATCAAATCAAATTAAATTCTCTCGAGAAATGTGACGAGGCAAAATAGAAGATCCATCAAGGGAGACTACTGGTCAAGAACTTTCTGTTCAACATGTTAGCATTTTCAGTGCCAATAAAACGGCTATACCTTTCCGCGCAAACCTCTACATATTTGCCTACATGACGGGTATACCCGTTTGGAGAATCGGTTACAGCCGTATTTCTTAACCATTCTTTAGCAATACAGCGTACAATGTTGGCAATATTTGTCTGGCGCTGAAAGGGTTAAATTAAGCATCAGGAATACAATAGGATAGGAATACTAGCTCTGGTCACAAAAACACATTTCCTCCTCCGTAAATTGATCATTATTAGATGTTAACATTCTATTTTATTTTTCTTTGAAAAAAACAGTAGACTTATACTTCAGTCAATTTGTTGTACTATTATCATGGTCCGTCTTTAAGTAAATTTAACCTCTGAACAAATAAGCGGCCGATCATCCACTAAACGGGTCAAAAGAATCACGCACAACTTTGTGTTTATTCAAATTACATCACAAAGAAAACACTCTACATATTGTTGTCGTAGTAATTGTTAGAGGGGCCTCCGTGGTCGAGTGGTTCTGGTCTCTTACATGTGAACTCTTGCCTCTCGCCCCCGTAAGTTCGAATCCCATCCGGGACCAAATTTCACCTGTGAGAAAGCTGTCCAGCTAGCTTAAAGAAGGTTGGTGGTTCTGCCAAGGTATAAGCCTGAAGTGTTCCTCCACCGTTCAAACTGGAAATCGCCAAAATGACCATGGCTATTTGTGCGACGTTAAAAACTCCAATGAAAAAAAGTGATTATAAAAAAGATTGTATTAGGCTATGCTAGACTTACTCTTCAAATGCCATTACGTGCGGTTCTCCTTTCTGGAATGACATTGGTGGTGGATCTATTGACTCTGAAATATTTATAAGTCCTAATGGAACCTCGCGCTCCACGTTAATATTTCAATTATTGAAACACAATTATTTTGCATTTAAATATTAGTAATCGAGTGAATTTATGGTTTGACAGACTTTGGGCTACATTTCATGTGGAGTTATCAGTGTCGCCCTGATTCACATGCTGGAAATACGGACGAAATAAATTATTGATGTATCTAATCGAAGTAAGAACATATTATACACTGAGCTCTGTGTTTGACAAAAGTCGAACGGTCGTTCTTGCAAAATAACATTACAACTTAGAGTCGGCAGTATGCATGTGGAGAATTCGAAGTTAAAACAGACGTAGGTTCAACTGCTCATATGTACAGCCATATCCATGCCAAACCCGTGAACCAAGACCACCCTCAAGAAAGATAGAATGTGGCCTTTATTGACAGATGACCTTTATTCAGAAGTCAGTTTGTTCTAAATAATCAGCGACGGTTTTTCAAAGAATGGCTTTTTGTTCACAAGGTGGTTCGTAGGTGACATCTGACACAGGTTTGACTGTAGCTTTAATGACTGGTGTGAGTGCACTCATGTCGTAAGCACACCAGTCCTGGCAGGATGACCATGATAACAGATAATTCCGCTATCTTGCAGTAGCCCATCCGCTTTATTCAATTTGGTTTAGATACAGACCTTGTAGTCGCAAGTTCGAACCCATTGAAATGGTATAAGTTCTCTGTGATGATTTGGTTAAAGACATTATGTCTAAGGTCATTCGTCCTACGTCATTCGTCACTGTGCGTGTCATATGGAAATGCTGGCAACTTACGGAGTTCAATGATATTAATGTAACAAAATAATACTACCGGTTAGGTTAACTGTCGTGCGGTATGTCACGGAAATAATATTTAAACAACAATAAACTACGGAATCCTATAGCGTCCACATTAAATTTCGCTAGCACCACGCGATAGTTATCGCCTGATTTAGAAATTAGAGCCACTTATTCATGCTCTAACTCTCCCCCTTGAGGCGATAATTATCGCCTTCAAAACGATAATTATCGCGTGGTACAAGCGAAACTTAATACGGACGCTATAGGATTCCGTATTAAACCCCGAAATTTTGAAATTCATTTATTTCAGTTATCCTGTGATATAGACTAACAGCTATTCGATTTCGGGCCAAAAGGAACAAGATTAAATATTACTTACTTTCCTTGTTGAAACTTACGCCTTCATAACCTTCTATTATAGGATAAGAAGGGATCTTTACTTCCGGGTAAGGGCCGTCCAATATTTTTCCTGGCGGTGGACCCCCAACTTTGTCTATCCCTGGTCGCCATGCTAACAGAAAAGATACAATAAATATATTTTGTATTCAACTACTTTTTATACTTTTATAGGACAATGAAGAAGTCACGTGAATGATATCTTGTAAGAACTATGGAGTCTGCTTCAAAAAGTGCATTTTTTCTTATTTGGAGACAATCGGTTGAATTTGAAGGAGTTACTGTCGTCAAAGTATTTGTGATGAATAATAAATTAACATCACATTTAGTTTATTAAGTGTTCCAAATGTATAAGACTTCGGGAATGTCTAGTTTAAGAAAACAAAAAATTTTACCTCTGTGATGTGCTCTGAGAGTTTTGAGACATTGTTTAACTATAAAGTATAAATATAAAGGAAAATTCAAATTATTTCAACAAAAATGACTCTTTACAATAGCATCAAGGAATCGAGTCGTTGTTTTAAATAGAGGGCAGAAACGGGTTTGATGCTATTAGCTACATGACTTCATAATACGGGAAAATATTAGGTCAGCACGTGACCCGGCTCCACCAATCAACCGCAAGTATTATGCGCGAGGAAAGATAAAAGCTAATCCATATTGTTAGAATTATAGATGGTTAAACAAAAATCAAGAATGGTTTATAGAACGTGATGAACAGTATATAATATAACTAAATAAAACATACGGGAACTTTACAATTCAACACTGTTTTTTGTGATTGTATAATGGTAGGATTAACAATCTTGCACTGTTGTGATATTCCGGTTATATCGGTACATATATCTGTATTCAGTAACCTCCCCCCATAAACCCCCCAATTTTCTGAAAATAGAACGATTTTTCAAGTCCCATTATTTTTCTTCTATAATCTGTTTGTTCTCTGAAGAAAAAAAACGAAATCTTCAGAAAACCGGACTTCTGGTTCAGTCCGGAAAGGGACCGGTTTTCAGGAGGTATTATTGTATACTGGATTGAACTATAGACATATTCGGGTGCTTCTGGGTAATTATGTAAAATGAAGTTGTATGCTCACACGTTTATGACTCATGATGAAAGTTTGACATTCGTAAAACATTTTACGATTGATTACTCTGTGATATTGGAAACCTTGATTCTTTTTAATACTCGCTTTTAATTTTTAAATTTTGTTTTGAAATACTGTCACTCGAAAAATAAATCGATACGTACAGTCATTCACCAAAGCTCAGCTAATGAAGATGTCATTGAGAATTGATTTTAAAATTCCGTCAAACGCGCACGATTTGTTGTAAATAAATAAAATAATTCCATTAACGTTATAATAGTGCGTTAACTGCTTGAACAAATCGATGATGATGGTTGAAAATTTCAAATAATAAAGTCTAAAAAAAGGTTTGTTTCCGGTTACCCGACCGACCCATCTTTTATCTGCCGACTCATAAGTTTTTACTGCATCCAAATCTTAGTGCCATATTGTAATTTTCGCAACAGTGTTGCCGAAATATGTAAAACAAAAGCATAAAAGAAAAAAAATGCTACCTACCGGCACATATTTTTTGCTGCATGTAACCGGAAACAAACCCTTTTTTTGTTTAGGCCTAACTAAATGTTGACTCGTCAGGTTTCTGACAAAATGAAATACAGCCGGACCTGTCACCTAAAGCCACCCATTGTTCTTAATGATAGTTATAAATTACACTATACAGTGAAACCCTGTCATCATGAACTTTGGAATATAATTACTTCGCTATATCCGAGTTCATGATGACAGGATTTCGCTGTTTATTATTTTAATGTAATGTATATACTGAATTATGGAGACAATGTAGGAATTATTCCGTTCCCCACTAATGCTACAACATGTAGAATGGTATCATTTTATAAGACATGAAATCTGGTTATGAAAATACGGAATTTCGTCCGCATTTAATTTCGCTAGTACCACGCAATAATTATCGTACAATTTCATTGTAAACAACATTTTAGACTGTCACATAGTTTTTCAACTTCCTACAAGACCAGCATCAACAAAAACAAAATAAAGTAAGGGGAAGGTTATTTCCCATGATTGAGGGATACAATATCTATGAATATATGTGAAAGGGAGCATTAGAAGTTCGGGTTAGTATATGTATTCTCACATATATACATGTACATAGCATATGAAAAGTTATTAATATTTAATGAATATTCGAATGATATGTACCACTCAGAATAGATTATAATTATGTTCTTGTGTGGATTCAAAGTTACAAAAAAAAAGAGATTTTATACGATATCCAAAGGAAACAACTGGTGAAAATGTAATGTTTGTAAACGCATTTAACATTAACTTGTATACTTACGTTCTGGGTTTAAATCTGGGTTGAATCCACCTGAAATGACAAATGCTAATTTTTGAAGCAGTAACCACAATAAAGAAAAAAACGACAGCAAATCCTCATTTAGGGAACTTTTAACAACCTCTTTTTTTTCTCTGGGGTTTAACATTGCACCAACACCCAGGATCACTTAGCGTCTTTTCCAGCTTTGGCACTGGAGGACGACCTCAGGTGTACACCTAGGTAGAACATCCGACTTTCTATAAGCAAGCTGGACAGTTTCCTCACACGTGATTTTTGGTCCCACTTGGGATTCGAATTCTCAGCCGTGAGGAATAGTGATTAGCAGTCAGAGACCATAACCTCTTGACTATGGAGGCCCTCTTTTATGACGTAAGCAGTAACAAACAAAACGAACGAACGAACGAACGAACGAACGAACGAACGAACGAACGAACGAACGAACGAACGAACGAACGAACGAACGAACGAACGAACGAACGAACGAACTTTAATGATTTTGAGAGTATTGTCAATACAATACGTTCTTGACATTTATAGGACATTCGCTTTTACATTTTAACACGACAGCTTGATGAATTTGGTGAATAAAAATAGAAACCGATTTGTGATGGGCTGTTGGTATTGTGGAGCAAGTTCATACCTATCTACGGGTTGGTGAAGCCCTGGATGAGGATCTGTGATGGTATGTGGGATGGTCGTATTGACATCTGTGTCCTTGACCCCGGTACCCTCCCTCGCCAACGCGTTCTTGATGTATACAACGGCAATGGTAAATAGGTTCAATTTGAACCGGCGATAACGCCGGTCCCCATGTTGCCTGTGTTGTCCAGGAGTACTTGTACAGGGTGGGGATCGAACGTCTAAAATATCAAGCGACGTCTCGGAACGGACCTTAGTCCGATTGAACATGTCTGGAATCAGTTACAGCTTGGAATTTCAGCCCTACCCGTCCAGCCGAGGAGTGTCCAGGGGCTTGCCGCCTCATTGGTCCACGAACGTAACAATATCCCACAAGGCTCCATGAGGAACCTGATAGGGAGCATGAGAAGACCCCACCAGGCTGTTATCAACAGTGAAGGCTCACATATCTTATAGCAAGCCAATTCCTGTTTGTTCTGAACACTTTCTGGCAAAAGCCCGATTTCAAGCCAAACAACCCATCCAAACCGCATTTTTATCATACTCAAGACATAAAATCAACATAAAAACAGAACCAAACCCTAAATTTATTCACTAAAGCCATAATATTTATAATAAATTAAAATACTCTCCGGGGAAATTTTGATTCAGTTTAAAGTTGAAACATGTTTTACTGTAAGTTTTCTGTAATACTTGAAAACAATCGTAGAGAATAAGAAAGGTGAAAGAATATAACAGAAGTATGATACCAATTCATAAAATTATCTTTGAGGAACATTGGTTTACTAATTTCACCCTCGGCCAGTCTTGACATAATGGATAACATTCCGCTGAAGAGATGATGATCCTTGTAGAACTGGGGAAAATCTAGTAAAAGATAGAGGAAGAGGAAGAAGAAGAAAAAATGAAGAAATAGAAAAAAGAAGAATAAAAGCATCATAGTATCGTATAACCTCTCTAATCCGAACTTGTTCGGATAGACAAAATGAACGGATTAGAGAGGTTTTCGGAACACAATGGTTCCGAGTTACATTTTTTTTGTATTAAGTACATAATAAAAAATCGGGCCAAGCTGATGTGTTCGGTTTAGGGAGGATTCCGGATTGGAAAGGTTCGGATCAGAGAGGTTCAACTGTATAAAAATTAAAGTCGTGATGAAATATTTCACCTTTTAAAGTCTAAATGTTACATGGATTTTATTAATAAGGATACAAACCTGGTGTAGTTGTCATGTTTGTTCGAATTAATCTCAATATTTCAGAAAAAAACACTTCGCAAGTACGAGAGCCGTTTATTAATCCTGTGTTCAAATCACCTAGGTTTTCACAACAATATTTTCTCTATTCTGGAATGCACAACAAGCCACTTGATATCTTGTTTGTGTTTTTACAGGAGAGAAACGTCACATTGTAGCTATCAAATTACTATGCAACATAACAATTTGCGAGCTAACGCTCAGCCACTGCATAAAATGTTTGCCGATGATTACAACAATGTTTCAATTATAAATGAACAAGTAATTTGTATCAATCTGCTTCACAGTTAAATATTAAAATTCTTATCAGTTATGCTTAAAAGCTACAAATAATTTAATTATTTGCACAGACTGCTCTGGGTTCTTAGCTGCGATGGATTTATCAGTAACACTCTAATGACGACAACGATGAGCATGATTTGGCATTCGGCAGAAATTATTTATTGGTACCAAGTAACAATGTTGTTATTTATTGGAACCTAATAACAATGTTGGCTCTGGTAGTGACCACCTGTGTACTATTACAACCAGCGAACAAAGAAAAATTGTGAGCAATAACCATCTGTTAACATTGACAATCTGTGAACAATGGCCACCTGTAAGCAATGACCGTCCGTGAACAATCACGATCTGTGAACAATGATAAACTGTGAACAAATACCACATGTGAACAATGACCATCTGTGAACAATGACCAACTATGAACAATTACCGTCTATGAACAATGTGAACAATGACCATCTGTGAACAATGACCATCTGTGAACAATTACCGTCTGTGAACAATGTGAACAATGACAACCTTTGAACAATGACTATCTGTGAACAATGACAATCTGTGAACAATGACCATCTGTGAACAATGACCATATGTGAACAATGACCATCTGTGAACAATAACCATCTGTTAACATTGACAATCTGTGAACAATGGCCACCTGTGAACAATGACCACCTGAGGCAATAACCGTCTGTAAACAATGATTATATGGAAACAATGACCACTTGTGAACAATGACAACCTTTGAAACATGACCTCTTGTGAACAGGCACTTAATTTTCAATCGGATTTAGCTTTAGAAGTTTATTCTGACCTGTTTAAAATCGCAACCTTGAATTTAAACCACTGTTGACACACACTGTGACAAATATTGATGTCGCAAACATCAGTTGAGGACATTTTAAAACCCCAACAATCGATCGTGGATGCTAGTTAATAGGTAGACACGTGTGTGAATTATGTGCATTCACGTGAAAATATCGCCCGACGCTTTAAAACTGCTGTAAAATATTTATTCAAATTAAACATCGTAACTGATGGAATTGACAAGCACCGTGGTAAATTGTAAGCAACGACTCATGAAGATTATAAGATATATGACAATGACATACTATTACATTAATAGCTGGAAAGATGATGCATTGTGTCAACACACACAGGGAGTTAGGTATTAACTGTGCGCATAATTTATGTCATCTGACAGAAACTTATTAGAAAATATCAATTAATTCACGTAAAATTGGGTGGATTTTTTAAAAAAATTATTGTCTTCCTCCTTCCGGTTCGTTAAAGCGGTATTGCTGCTGGATACGTAGCCGTGGGATTTTAATGGCTCGAACACACAGTCACCTTTTTAGGGTGCAATCTTACGTGGCCGTTCTAGACTGTCGATATATCTAAAGGGCGCGAACGCAAGAGACAAAGCTAGGTTTTAATGCATTCTACAACTTGACGGAATTCCGGATGAATCGCAACATTGAAACATTAATTTGATCGGTCGATAATTGGTTCATTTTTAACCACTAATGACCCAATCGTTATGACGCGCTACTTCTACACAAGGGAGATAACCCACCGTAATGACGGATACTCAATGAATTGTCAGTTTTCCAGGATAATTCTATGGGCTTATTTCTAATAACGTTTCTAACTGTTACATGCACTGATATAAACAATTTTATAGAACATAATTGTTATCAAGGAACACTTGTTTCGTTCCTAACAGCAAGTCTTTTTTCGAATACAGTTCTCATAAGATATTATTACAAGTCAAACCTGTGAACAAAGGCCACCTTTGTGAAAGGCAAAATATGACCTTCATTTGGAGGTCAGTTTGTTCTAAATAATCAGTGACTTTATTCACAGGGTGGTCTTCATTAAGAAGTGGCCGCAAACGCAGGTTTGACGGTATATATTGACACTACTCGAGTAGCAACCCCGGAAATTGTCCTTCTAAAATCCTATGTCCATAAACGACGTAAAACAGCGCTTGTTAAAATCTTTAAATGCCAACAGATTTGCGTTGTTTGTAAAGTTGGGTCGCCTGATTTAATTCGAATTTCGAAATGATAAATTACATTGTATTTTCAAACTGGAATAAACATCCTCTCGAACGAAGATCACTCTTTGTCTCTAATATGGACGGTTTTTGTAGACAGGGCTCGACTGTATTCTTCCTAACCATGGTTGATATAGACAGGTTTTACTGTAAATCACGTAAAATGACTTTAAGATACAGGTTGTACTAATTCTTTTCCAACCAGCCTTAGTAGATATGTTTTCGTGATAAATGTGGAATAAAAAAATAAATCAATGAGAACTTGGAACATCGCCATTTACGCCATAGTGTCATAATAACTACTGCATAATGCGCCGGATTCCATTTTGTTTTAGTATGTGTTATTTAGTGTGCCATAAAAACATCTTGAAGTGATGCAATATCTGGCGGTACTAACCGAATTCCGTTTCAAGCTTGACTACATTTCAAACATACATTTGTATTACTCTCAAACAAGCCGCGACAGTGCTCCAGTGTTTAATGCACTGGACTTGTAACCCGGCGATCCGGGTTCAAATCCCGGTCCTGGCGGGTCTATGAAAATTTGACAAAAATGTTGATTTTCCTCCGTATGTGGAGAAGTTGCCGTCTCCTTGTGAAAGGGTAAGTTAGTACTGGTTAGTATTCAGTCCAGAAAAACTAGGTAGATGTATCGGTCGCCGTATATAATTGAAAAATTGATGAAAAACGGTGTCAAACCCTAGTGACAATAAGTCGCATATAACAAACAAAACTCAAACAAAAGATAACGGTAACGTGTGAATAGCGGCCACCTGTGAGCAATGACCATCATGTTATATTGACGTAAACCTTGATTGAAGGCCATCCGTGCTTAACAGGCAGTCTTTCATCTCTCTTATTGCAGGACTTTGTTATTTAGATATGCAGTAGGCAGTAACTGTGATTGAAAAAAAAATATAAAAAAAACTGATGACAAAGTTAGACCTCTAAGTAATCTGACACACTAAGAATAATACTTAAATTGTTAGAACACATTTATTTTCAAGTTTTATCAATATTTCAACATAATTAATAAGCATTACATTCAGAAAGAGAATAAAAGACGGCAAATTGTGTAGAATGCAGTTGTAGACTTACAAACATTCACACCATTTTGATTTTGGATTTCACGGAAGAAATGACTGTTAATTCAGGTTGTAATACAATAGTTAAATAATAGGGTCCAAATAGATTGATTGACAGCATTACAAAAAACGTAAGATTTAAATTAAACTACAGTTATAACCCTGTTATAAAGAAAATCTGTTTACAACGGCCATCTGACTCAATGGATAAGTATTTTATTACCGATTTCGATTTGACCAGTATACAGTAAAACCTTGATATTAAGACCACAATTGGGACGTAAAAACAATCTTCATGTGCAGATGTGCTGATTATCAAATACAATAATACTATAATGTAGTATGAAATATGGAGGAAATATTATAGAAAAGTGTTCGTTATAATGAGTCCGTCGTAATATTGTAGTGATCACTAAATTATGTTTTACTGTATTTAACCACTAAATACAAAGTACATGGCAACTCGAATTAAGATTAAGTTTTGGTTAAATTAACAGTGGTCTGTATACACATGTTTACATTTAAAACGAAGCAAACACAATAATTATGCAGACATTCTATCTTATGAGTCCTCTACGTCATACGCTTGCGTTCAAATCTTTGATTTGTGTAGATAGTCCACTAGCTTCATCAAAGGTATTCCCCCAAAGGAGTAACTTTAGTTTCGGATTTGATGACGTCACAATTCTGATTCTATATTTCAAATTGTCTGATGTGGCTTCTGGGTTCATATGTTCGCGACCCAGTCTATTGTAACACAATTTTAACAGAGTCAAAGTGGCGTTCCCTTCAAGGATATCGAGAAGTTTGGAGAATCCATCGTTTGATATGCCACACATATTGAGTCCTAATGTTTTTATATGCTTATTTCTATCCAGGGCATTTGAAAGTTTAACAATTCCTTGGTCCCCAATGAAGTTCACGCTCAAGTCCAGATGCCGAAGTGATTTGTTCGTAAGAATCATGTCGGACAGGACCGAGCATCCTGCCGCGGTAATTCCGCAGTTTTCAAGATTTACCTCCCTTAGTGAAGAGTCGTCTTTCACATGACGTAATAACATTTCAACGCCAGTGTCGCCGATGAAATTTCTACTCAGGTCTAATTCAGTCACTGTTTTACCGAGAGCAATTCCTTCCAGCAGAAAACCGCATCCTATCCAAGAGATACTGCCGCTACGAAGTCGCAGTTTTTTCAAAGTTCTATTTTGTTTTAACATACAACTAAGCGCTAAACAGCCGCTGTCACCAATGTCAAGAAAACTTAGGTCTAGTTCCACAAGACTTGTATTGGTGCGCAAAGAGTCAGCCAGTAGCTTGCATCCTTCACCATCAATTCCTGTAGACGATAGATTGATAGTCCTCAGTGTTCTATTTTGGTACAAAACGTTCGCCATATGTGCGGCCCCAGAGTTGCCGATATTATTCAACCGCAAGTCTAGTACTCGAACACACGTGTTTTGGGTCAGTGCCCGGCTTATATGTTCCATATCGCTTCCTCTAAGGTGTGTCTTGCCAATATGTAGCTCGAGTATGCAGCTGTGGTTCTCAATTACTCCAGCAAGAGTTCGAGCTTTTTCCAAACACAACACGTGACCGGAAATGGACACGGTAACCATTGGCAACCCATTTGTTATAATATCCTCATTGAATACACTGGATACTTCACTGGTTAAAGACTGGAATGACTGAAAGGACAGTCGTGAGTTACGTTTATACGACAAAATATCTCGTGAATGGCGTTTATTGTCGGTGTTTCGTAATTTTTCAAGTTCAACAACAGATCTAACTTTGCCAGTTTCCAAGCTAAAGTACACAACATCAAACGACACCGTTTTCTCGTCATCCAGTAAAGGTGACGTATCTCCGTTACTGATTTGAACTTCAAATATGACGTCATAAACAGCAATCATGGCGTCCAAAATGGCCGCAACATTTGTGTAGTCCGTCACACTGCGTAATATATCACAGAAAATGAGAAATGACGGATAGTTTCTGTCCATTATGCTTAACACAATATTTTCACACAACTGGCGAGTTTCGTAATATGGGTTTCTAAAAGAATTCAAGTCATTTTCATCTAGCAGACCCGCATCTGACAGCTTTTCAATGATCATAAATGGGTCTACCTTCTGACATATTAACTCCGTGGCACTTTGAAGTATGAGAATATGTCTATCTTCAGCTGTAATTTCCGTGGATTTCTTTCGTTGTTTTTGTGGAACTTTTCTGTTCAGATCGGGAGACACAATTTTTATTTTTCCAGCCGTCTTGGAGACTGGTCTCCTTGTTACACATGCTCCAAGGCCGTAATTCGGTAATGAACAGCATTTTTGGGACACAGTCAATGGAATCGTATTCTGTGGTTCCGGTAAATACGCATTGACAACCGCGGTGGAATCAACATTTTCATAATCTTTTGCAACGTTCTGCGCATGTGGTTCGTATACGTCATCTTTATCATTTACATCTATTGAATTAGACGTAACTCCTTCCTTTTGTAATGTGTCTTTTAGTATAACAACTGGGGATCCCGTTATTGGAGCGGATATTGTTGGCTTTGTCACTTTTACGGAATTTGAACGGAATACAAATGACCTTGGAGGTTTTGGTGGGGGTCTCGGGGGTCTCATACTCATGCTCCGTGTAATTTCGGTCTTTTCGACCACATCCGGTAAATTCCCATCCACCGAAACGGTGATATCACTTCCGGTTTCTTTGACATAAGTTCTAGAGCGTCGCAATGACATAGATTTCCAGAATTTCCAAGAACGGCCATTATTGGAACTAGTGTCGTCTGCTGCTTGTTTAAGACCATTGTTGTTGTTGTTGTTATTGATAATCACCTCAGGTTTCGATATGTCTGAAAATACACAAAAGTTATTCATTATAGACAATGATATACCAAAATAGTACAAATTATTCAAGTATATATATACAGGTGTATATCAAATGTATAAGAAGCGCTATCAACTATATACTTGTATGTAACCATATATTGCATAAGCTTGAAAAAGTAGAAGACTGTACACTTAAGATACTTAAACACGATAATTTTAGTATTGACAATTTCCACTCGCCAAAACTCGACAGATTCCGGTTATTTCCGTTCCTATATCGGAGAGTACCGAATTCGATCGAGTTTTTCCGAATGTATAAATCGGTAAATTCTTTGGTTATCCTGTGTTACATGACTTATAAACATACTTATTTATCCGTGACAATCAGTTGTGTGATATATTAGAGACTTGAGTACTTTTTCAGCTCGTTTACAAAGTGATAAAACAATCTACGACGTGAACCGCCCAAGACACAATAGTTCGTGTCAATCTTGATCAGCAGATTTTTAACATGAAACAATCGTGTAACTGATAAGCGTTTTATTGCAAACTGCTTGCCAAAATAAACTCATATACGTCAGGATCTTAAGTACGAATTGTTAATATTAGCTGAGTATTAGAACTATAGTCATGAAATTTAGAGTTTATTTATAATAATGAGCGGTAAAAATGTGGGCGATAACTGGTCGTTCAGAATTTGTTGTCGCTTGTCTTAATTAAAGTATGAAACGAATCATTCAAATCAATTAATATATTGTTAGTTCAATTTTTTTTCATCGTGACGAAAGTTACCGAGAAGTTCCGGACTTTTTTTCCAGCTTTTTACGGAAATTGCTGATTAGTTTTGGGTGCAAAAATAACTCACTTTATGTTTATATTCTAAGTACTAATGAAGGGCCGTTCAAATAAGAACGGGAATGAAATTACACAACTGGTGAATTATTACTGTCGGTAACACGCATTTAATTTTATACTATATCAGCAATTTCTCCGATCAACAACGACAATTACTGGAATGGATACGGAATGACAGATCGATGATTTTAAGCGACTGTTATAAACGAAATCATATACCAGTTTATAGAACCAATTTATTTTAAAGACATCTTGTACCTGCCAAAGAGGCACTTTCTCTGATTATATCCAGACGTAATCCATGGTGTCGTTTCCTTGGTAACGAATTAAAATCAAACATAATGAATAATGTCCTTTTTTATCGGTTGCAATTAGAATATTTCCGAAAAATGCGAAGACATTAAAAACACAAATCAGTGGGCAAAATACTTTTAAGACCACAATCGCAATTTTGTGCATAAATTTCTCATATTTAAGATTTTTTAAAATATTAATATCCAATGAATACAGAAAGTCCGTTAATTTTAGTCACATATAGTTCTGCAGTGTACAGCTGAGAACATGCAACAGAAATCACCCACAACAGTTCATCCTTATGAACCCAAAGTACCATTACGTACAGAAAGCTATAAACACCGGATGTTATTGTAAGCTTCCGTGACACCGGTGTCAAAAACAAGAGAGACTTGCTCCATGGATCTAAAGTTGTTATTGTTCTAAACGAACAACAATAAAACATGTAGCCAATTGACTTTTCATGTGGCTTTTATGTACAGTTGATCTATATTCAGAGGTTTGTTTTATCTGTTATACTCATATAGTGCAACTTCTCCAGAGCGTCCAACCCTTGAGCAACAACCTCCCTTCAACAACAGCATGATTATTACCACTGTACGATTTAACAATAAATTTAACCTCTCTAGAGCAACAACCTCTCAACAACAATAACAACAACATAATTCTCCTTCTCCCATAGGTTGTTGCTTTGGAGGGGTTGTACTCTACACGTGAGAATAAAGAGTTGTCAATGTTTATGAGATGGTCTGTATTCGCAGGTGATCATTAATATGGATTTTACTGCAAGTTAGTATACTATGTAGGCCGAGGTTGATACATGTAGGTGCTAAATCGTTGTGACTGGAAGTTGTCAGGAATTTACGTCGCATTAAGTTCACAGACAAGTTCATGTGACACCGGCACCGTCTTATCAACAGAAAACGGCGATGTTAATAAGTTAATAATATTATTTAAGTACTAATAATAATCTTAAGTATCTCATCCTGAGGAAAAATATATTTAATAGAATAAAACATTGAAACAGAGTAAATAAAATAGTTCCATAGTAAAAATGATTTTCTTAACATTTTTGTGTGGTTGGTCGTTTTTTTTTTTTTGGTTAAACTTTGGTACTAAAGCAAGTCTGTACAATAGGAAGTCTAAGACTGTTGAATGATGTAAGTTTATACTAAGATTCGATGTTTGATTATCACAAATTACTTCTAATTAGTTCCGGCGTACCACCGTAATATTACTACGCGTGTATGTTTGGCTCTATTTTACTACATGTCATGTAATAATCGTGATTGTTATTTAATACATACTTGAAGTACCATAAATTCTTTCTCTAAATCGTGTGTTTAGAAAGTTTATGAGTGCGATCTCATTAATTTTGTGAGATTTTAGTTCATGTCCAGTAAAATCTTATTTATCAACCACTTGATGTTAAGACCACTCCATCATTACAACCACTTATTTTTGGACCGGTTTTCAATAGTTCCTTTATATTTCAACATTAAGTTTTTTTTTTGGGTCTAAAATGTTGTCTTAAAATCGACGTTTTTCTGAGCGTTGAGGCGATGAGTAAAGGCGAACACAACCGTGTCACTGAACAAATGAGCCATATTGTCTGTATTACCAGAAACAAGCTAAGGGGTCATCCGAATCTGACTTCAAAGAACTTCAGACAAATAGAGATCTAATCGAGTAATTGATAAAAGAGATAAGTAATAAATTAAACATCTCTTTGATACACACCGCCGCTTCAATCAATACCGACGCCCTGTGTTTTGGATTTATTGCTAATAAAATGCGGTGAAACATATTAACAGAGGGAAAACACGAATGTAAATGTGTTATTCTAAATATTTTGGCAACCGCTCCGATTCATACTTTGTTATATTAATTAGCGTAAGTGCTTAACATACATATAGGAATATTCAGTAGTACTTTTAAAATAAAACAACTGCTGGATCAATTAATGACTGTAAAATTTAATGGTACGATCAATATAAACCTCTGAAAAGCACGCACGCGCAATAATATTGGTGTTACAGATCAAAATAAACCTCTTTATAATGAACAAACTGTACATACAGGCCGTATTTCATAAAACGGTGGTCTTTGTGGACAGGTTGGACAAATAGTCATACCTCACTTAGCGATCACTTCACTGTTAAAACCACCTTGTTATATCACCGACTTATCTCGGATCGGTTGTCATATTTTCCCTCAGTGTTTCAACTTGATCATGAAACCACCCCAAATATTAAGATTGTTTTGGGTCCAAAGGTAGTTTTAATATCGAGGTGTTACAGTACATGAATTAAAAGTTACACCTAATTCAGAAATGCACATCTGGCAACTTGCAAAACACGTGACCCAGAGATGTTGTTGTAGAAAACACGGTAAGAATTCCGCAGGAATGTCGGAACGTACGAGAGAGTATACAATACAGGGCGCATCAGCATTTTCCCACAAACAAACGTACAAAAAAAGAATGTAACGTGGTGGGATATCTCAAGTGCATCAGTGAGATCTACCTGTATACTCTAAGATCTAACAATACGTTAATAAATCATGCATATTTTGCACGTGACATTCAACTTTATACGCAGAGAAAGACTATAAAATGATTTTTGGAAGAGATTTTTGTACTAGATTGCTTCTTATCTGGTAGGTTATAAATTTGTAAATTAAAATGTTTATTCATAAATTTCGAGTAACTGTGAATTCTATCAAAAAAATCATTACATTGTTCTAAATGGTTAGTAGCTTTATGCTGAAATGAATTCAGAAACCAGAATAATCATTGGCTAACCTAAAGACTGCATACACAGCCGACCAATCAGACACAAGTCTACTGAGACTGGTACCAAATCTCATTTTTATGACGTCAGATCCAGATATATGTGTGTTTCATGTTAAATAAGTCCGTCTAATCCTCTTTGGTTTGTCTCACGTCGTTGTCATGTATGGAATAATAAATCATGGGATAAAACAAGAAACGTATTTTTGTGTGCGTGCAAAATTCTCACCGGATATTTTATATTAAGGCCACTTACAGCAGGATTACTCTCATCAAATACAGTCAACCCAATCATAGCGATCACCTCTAAAACAAAACCGCTGTGTGAACAATGGTCACTGTTTAGAACACGTCAATAAAAACCAGATCAAAAAAAAAAACATCGGAAAAAAAATATGTTTTAGAAAATTGTGCGCAAAGGTAATATTGGTGCTCTTCCTTTGAGTTGCCCTTTGTTCATTTGTTTGACTGTATTTATCTACAAAATCTTGCGATGCATTTTAAAAAAAACCAACAGCACAGAGCATGTCATATAATCTTATTAGCGACTAATTAAAGGAACGCGTAGGAATGTACCATAATCTTATTATCAGTAGAATAATCACCACAGACCAGAATTAAATAGGTTTTGATCGGCAGTTGTCCCGTAAATACAGCAACCAAAGGCCGAGAAGAAATGGGGCGCTTATAATAATGGCTTTAAGTCAGGTTTATATCAATATAATGGTCTGTATTTAACATAGTAAACTCCCACTTATAAGACCACCTACGCAATGATATGCTCGTACATTTCCTTGTATGGTATTCATAATTCCTTTTTTAAAGATTTGCAGATGTCTAATTAAGCCCTCCCACGAAATCACTCAGACACATGTTCAACAACTTTACCGCGAAACGGAAGTCGGAAAAAAACTGTTCGTACTTGCTCGCAACAAAGAAAATTAAGAGCGAGTGTCCTTGATTTTATCGCAATGACACGATCCTTTCCTAACCACGATAAATTTAATTAAACATTCGCTCAAAACGAAGAAAATCACTCGACAGCATGCATGGATAACTTTTATCGCTTAATTCCTAAAAATATAACAATCCGGGCGAAACTAGATTTTAAACATCGGTTTCGAAGTTTTCTTTTTAATGTCGTTGCCTTTTATCATCATGTCTGTAAAAGTTTACTTAAAAGTAAATTACTAGTTGAAATACGAAACATTTGTACATTAAACAGTTTTGAAAAAAATGGAGCTTGTTTTCGCCGTTTTATCATGTTTTATAATATTCGTACATTCTAATCGAAACTTTAAACGCGCAAAGCACGTACAACTTGCCTTATTGTTTTATCAATCACTTAAAAAGTCGATGAGCCATAAACGATTTCTGAAACATCATTAAACAAAGATTTTCCCTGGCTGTTGGTGCGTTGTTAAACCCCGATAAAAAGGACACTTTGAGTACATCTTTAATGTGGCCTTTAAGGCAGGTTTGAATGTACATTGAATGACGAACAATGTAGAAAAATTACTTTAAAATACCGTCCATACAAACATAATTTATTACATAGCATGTCTGAGCGATTCAGTTGTTATTCAAAAATAGATCTACATTTACATGTTTCACTGATAACAAACATTTGGTGACAAAATATGCGTGTTTACCCGATGATTGTGGGGATTGAGGCACGTATATCTACTTAAAGAGCACTCGACAGATAAAGTAAACTAGTTTTGTACCAATCTCTACACGGACTCGTCATTCTTGGAACTTTTTTATCTTTTTACAATGATTATACCTCCGTAAATCGAAACTGTACGCATATTTAAGGAAATTGATACTGCATGTCCCATTTAGTCCACGATACTAGAAAAAAATATATTATGAGTCCATTCAAACTAACCATACAATAAAATTTATATAAAGTGTCCCTTTCTGTCAACAATACCAGGAAATTCATATCTAGTGTCCCTTTCTGTCAACCATACATGAAAATTCATATCTAGTGTCCCTTTCTGTCATCCATACAAGAAAATTCATATCTAGTGTCCCTTTCTGTCGATCATACAAGAAAATTCATATCGTGTCCCTTCAAGCCCAACATACAAGAAAAATAACAATTGTGTCTCTTCCAGTCATCCATACATTCCAGCGTTATATCACAAAGTATCAAGATACAGCCAGCACTTGCAGCATACAGCATTTATATTGATCTGTCTTAGTTTCGTTATTGATTAGTTAACTGTATTTATAGAACATTAAATGAACTGTAATACTACAATATAAATAGAATATCGTTATTGTCTGATACTACAGACGTCTTTCAGATTAAATATCAGCGGAGTAGTTGAGGAAAAACAAGCATTTTCCATTCAACGGTGCTCTAAACATGCTTAGAATTACATTTAATTCGAACTACCTGTCTCGCTGACATACGAATTACACAGTTCCAAAATAGAAGTCACATTTTTCAGCAGCGTAACGTATGTCTTTTTTTGTCACTCTCGCAGAATTATAACAGAAATATGGAAGACAAAGTAAGGTGTGCCAAAATCATGAGGGCATTTATCATACCCACAGCATTCATAAGAAATTACACGCGCGCATATTTCTCCGTGGCTGATCACAAACAGATGTTATTTACTGTGTGAGCCTAAGCTTATTATCACTAAAACTTGTTTACGGAGGCTTCATTCGATTACGAAGATGTCAAATTATCGTATATTGACAAGTAGCAATATTAGTGGTGATACTTATTCATTGCGTTCGATTAACGCATGCATTCTTACGATCCATAATATATATATTTAGAATGATAGGATTTTGGCCAAGAGCGCAATGTTAGTTAATTGTCTCCGTGAGCTAAATCACATACTAGCGCGAACAGGTTGATGGTATAAGTGGGTGATGCAAAATTAAAAGGTAAATAACTAATGCCAGCGAGGTTGTTAGAGAATATTGTTAATCAGTATGCACAGTTCGAGGAAAAAGTTCAAATTGCCCTTTTTTCATAAAAGACTTTTAGCTGGTTAAGAAATATTCGACACAACAGTTTACAAGCGGTGTCTACGTCTAAGGCACACGCTCTTGTTAGATAGTGCACTATGACTTAATGATTTGGAATAAAAATTTGTCTTTTGTACAAATCGGTCGATTCATAGAAAAGAAAGTGATCCTTTGAAATATGGGGTAGTCAAAAGTCTGACGATTTACAAACACATAATATAACTAACGTCTACTGTAGTGTTTTCAATCTCCGTTACAACTATTTTATTACATTTTTGGCTCCGAAGTTTTCTTGTATCGTTTGAAATCCTGGACTACAAGGAACGTTATGTTTGAAAGAAACGTCTTGTGTACAAGTATTCCAATAAAAATGTCATTGTTTTAATGATATTTAATCAATTCAGCAGGCATGAAGTCGGTAACATAAACTTTTATCACGCTTCAAAATCTAAACGCAGTCGGTAATGTTTTTTAGAAATTCCAAATTATCTACCCTTGTACGGTTTTATAGATTTGAGTTCAAACAAAAGACTCGTTCACTTTTACAATCTGCGATGAATGCTGTATTGTAATTGTTCGTTAATTAACGTAGGCCATCAACAAACCATCTGTTATTTCTATCATCTGGGGTTAAAAGATCATGAACTTCATCGGTTTGTTTTCACTTGATTTAAAGCCGTTTTCAACAATTCTTCTGTGATAGACGACAATCGGTTTACCTCATCAGCTTTCCTGGATTGTATAATAACCAATACTAATTTACCCTTCCACAAGGAACCGGCAACTTGGCATATGGAGGAAAATCGACATTTTTGTCAAATTTTCATAGAAGGATATGACCTGCCGCGACCGGGATTTGATCCGGGATCGCCGGATTACAAGTCCAGCGCACTAACCACTGGACCACGGCCGCGGCGTGAACTCCGTCGTTAATTAATTATTTCGAAGGCTGACACCATTCATTGTTAAAGTTTCGGCTAGTGGTAGTTTTATTACGGTCTGAAGAGGACTATGACAAACCCCTTTAATTTCATCATCTGTAAAGTTTACGATATTAAGCACGCAGTATCATTTTGCTAAATTCGCTTTGTCCAACCTGGTGTCAGATGGTCTAATTCTATTTGTGGATGATATTACGAACGCCGTCAGGAAAGTGTGCAGGCATGTTGTGAATATGGGTTATAAAACCTTGACAATAAGACCACATTACTGACCAAGAAAGTTCTTAATATCGATATGGTTTCATTATCAATTTGGAATACATGAGAAATATTAAGATAAGCGGTCGTTATAATGAAGTGATCTTGACACTTAAGCTGTCATTTAATGAGGTTTTTTCTGTGTGTGTGTTTTTTTGTTTTATTTCGAATTATTTTGAAGATCAGACCATACCAATTCAAGATGATATAATACCCCTATATAGCCAACTAATCATGTCAAAACAGTAAAGAATGGACCACATAAATAGATGTTGCCTGTCAAATTTAACGTGACCAATGGTGTTCAGACGTTATGTTACAGACGTCATGGAACCTCTTGATAAATGAACTGTCACGTGACCAAGCAATAAAACAATGGAAAAATCTAGTTTCCTAGGTTACAGTTTGTTCTGAGATACTTTATGATTTATGGGGTTGCTTCGATTCAACTGTCCCACGGTATACGCATTTTTGTCATTTGGGTGTTTTTGAAATGCTGCTGGATTTTTCTTTATGAAAAAATAAAGCATCGGTATTGTGATCAACTTTTTGACCAAGAAAACAGTGTGAATGATTAGGTGGTCCCATTTTTAAGTTAAAATATAAAATATTATAGAAGTATTGTCAGAAAAAAAAACGAATAATTATGATCAAGTGATTTTAATACTAAAGTGGTCGGTAAGTGAGGTTTTACTGTAAATAGGATAGAAACCTAACTTAAAACCTGCGTACTAGGATTTTTACAAGTATCAACTGCATAGCAATTATTGAACTTTCAACAAATACCTT
The DNA here is from genome assembly GCA_008271625.1 of Lutraria rhynchaena. Classification (NCBI taxonomy): domain Eukaryota; kingdom Metazoa; phylum Mollusca; class Bivalvia; order Venerida; family Mactridae; genus Lutraria; species Lutraria rhynchaena. Next base: position 330,349 of record VIBL01000146.1, on the reverse strand, counting down.
TAAGTGTTCTGTGACTTCAGTTTTATTAGGTTGGTACAAATTACCGTTCACAGACAATACCCGTAATGTTCTATTAAGATACGATAAAAAATATCAGGTCATAAATGTTAACGCCCATTGATTCACCGGGGTACACGACTGATATTTTTTCGAGATGTTAAAGTGAATGTTTATCTACATCAAATTTTCTCATAATCTGAAGATTTTCTGGTCATTAACATAACACCAAACACAAAAACAACAATCTCACGAGACAGCGAACAAATGGTCAAGAAATCTCCCGTGTTAACTACCATAGCGTGAAAAATGAAAGAAATCAGAGAGAGAGAAAAAAACGCGTGAAAAACAAGCAATCATGTGATATATGATAACCGGGCATTGTACAGTAAATACACGATATTTAATGAATACAATAAAACCTGTGTATACGACCATCTTTGAATAAATGTAACCGCGTGAACAATGGCCCCTTTTATGAATATTATACAGTAAAACCTCACTTAGCGATCACTTTAAAATAAAGACTATCTCATTATAACGACCATACATATGACTATATTTCAAAATAATAATGAAGCCGTCTCGATATTGAGAGTGTTTTTTTATTCCAACGCTGGTCTTAATATCGAGGTTTTACTGTCTGCATAATTATGATAGTTTTGTATTGATAACGCCGTTGGGGTAGAAAAGGAAACTTTTTGGTTAAAGCACAGCTTAAAGTTTAGAAAGAATTCTTATTTACTCAAGTAAGAGGCCAACTGTGGCGGACAGAGGATTGGCATTTATTATGTTTAGGTTAACAATAATTGTTATCTATCATAGGAAAACATATTTGACCATTAAGCCACTTTACTGTAATAAGGGGATCAGACGTACGAATAAATCATTTAACCATTTAATCGCTAATTAACTGTCCGGAATTTGACCAATTTTGAATTTTATTACTTGAGCCAATTATGAAGAATGTACCAATCAATCTAAAAATTGAAATTAAAGCCACCGAACTTTAATCCGATTTCAGGCTTAAATGTACATCTAAACAAATTTTTAAGAGCATTTTGTGCTAAACCGCTTTCATTGGTGAAGGTACGGAAATCATTAGGCCATAATAGAAATGCTTGTTTACCATGCCTCGTCCGACCCCTATAATAGCCCCTATCTGGATATTTTGACCAGTTCGGCATGATGTTTTTCCTTCAACCTTTAAGATTTTAATGTCTTACATACCTTATTCATACTATAAAACTGCAAGCCGAGCCTCTAAAATTGTAGACAAGGTTACTAGAACCCAATATATTTAAGATATGGCCAAACACTATGTACAAAACATGGGCTCTGCACCTCGGTATGGTTTATAGTTTTCACAAATTATATTTACTAAGTCCTTGAGTTCTCCCAACACAATGGACGAGTACATCAATCATAAAGATAAAGTTTTATGAAACTCGATGAAAAGCATTAAGAATAAATAAAGATAGGCCGGCTACTTTAGTCCACAAAAATGGACATTCAGACAGCTCCGTGCGATAAAATCGTCAACTGTTTGTAAACAGTGCCCCAACAGAACAGAAACATTTGTTATTGTATATGTTAAATGCCATGTTAAAAGGCTCGTTATATTGATAAATGACACCAAAACGTGATTATAGTCTAAACTAAAACGGTAATCGTACTTAATATATATATATATACTGTATAATAGAAGCCCCTTTAAAATAACTATTGTCCTTAACACATTATGTATATCACTCATGTCATGTATTCGTGGGATACTCGACAATAAATTTCAAACAAAATCTTGTATACGACTTTGTCAAAGTCTTAGCCGAATACACAAGACACAGTGGTATTTAGCACACCATATTTAAGGACGCATTGTATTTTTCTTAATGATTTATTTGCTTCGATCCAAAACACAGCAAAACCCCATTTTGTTACTACATGTATTTCAATATTAAGGCCACATTATTATAACGACCACTTTTTGAACGATTTTCAACATTTCTTGATAATGAGACCATCTCGATAAACGACCATCATTTTGTTCCCTAAGGTGGCCTTAATATCAAGGTTTTACTGTATTTCTCTTCATTCTGTGTTTAAGAGTGAGTGGACAAAGCATTGAGTATTATGTACATCATGCATCCTTTAAATACGATTCATAGAATCGTAAATTAAATCGTATGATGCTACGTACCTGATATATCCTCCTCTGTCGTTATTTTTTCCTGCGGTTGTACAATACCAATTGGTTTGTAAATAGGGGCCCCGTATGGTATCTGGTCCTCTGAGGCCGGTTTATGACCTTGACCCGCGCATGAGAGAGTCCCGCCCATGTTTCATGCGCTCCTGTGATTTTATGTTGAATTCTGAAATGACCAAAACAAAACAAAAATTATATCAAAGTCAGTGTATAAAGCTTGTATTGTTATCTTGTCTGACAACGTTTCAATTCATCTAAATTTTTGTCTGAGTAACAGTTTCGTTGGCAATTACCAAAGGTCTGACAAAATGTTCATGTCACGTGAGAAGATCGTTTTTAATTGTCTTGCAGACAGACTTGAGTGTATGAGTCAATTTCATACATTGGCTGTTAAATTATAAAACACGTCGAAAAGCCTGAGGTTGAAAAATCAAGCCGTTCGTTGATTTCCGTTTAAATTCAGACTACATGACGGAAATTACCGAGTCTGTGAATCGATATCATATACATTGGAATGCATGTGTCGTAACATTAAGAACAAACACATTGATTAGTTTTTTAAAAGAATGGATAGATTAGATTTTATTGATCCAAGTCTTCAATCAGTGCATCAGAGAGATAAAATCCACGATTAAGTTTATAGCAGAGGAGAATTAAATGTCTGATACTTGATACAAATGTCTGATACTTGATACAAATGTCTGATACTTGATACAAATATCTGATACTTGATATAAATGTCTGATACTTGATACAAATGTCTGATACTTGATACAAATGTCTGATACTTGATACAAATGTCTGATACTTCATACAAATGTCTGATACTTGATACAAATGTCAGATACTTGATACAAATGCAACATTTCCCGACATCATGGTTACAAACTGGTTCTAATTCAATACATGTCAATTCTTTAATACAAAAGAATTAACAACCCCCCATATGGTCATTATGTCCATAAATGGTCGAGTTAAGAGTACTCCAGAGTAAATACTGAGGTCTAGTATAATTACTTTACCATATGAATGAAGACATCCCACATCATTTTTATTGCCACTGAGCAAGAGTTATACCAGGCCATGTTTTTACAAGTAGAGAGTTCAACTACGGAGTCCGGTCGGTACCATCGTGGGTTCCGAATTCTTAAGAAAATTCGCATTCAGTATGATAAAAAGGACAAAATTTGTCTTTAAATGAAATGCGATGATACAGCATGCCTAAGACTTAAGACTTACTTTAAACATTGTCCACTTTATTATCAGTTCACGCGAAAATGCGCTAAAGTTGATTTTAAATGATCGGTCATGATGCTAATACAAGTGTGAGTGCATGTTTTAGCAATTAGTATTTGTGTTTCGCGATGTGATATTCGGAATATATTTGTTTCTTCCATACAGTTTCGTTGTATAACAATCATCTCAGCACACGTGATGGCACAAACTGGCTTCCGTACCAGACAGGCTAAATCGTCATCATTTATGGAGAGGAATACGGAATGTCATTGCTATCTAGACACGTTAGAATCAATAACTAGAAACACCAGACGAGCGTAAGTCCCACAAGCATTTTACATTGATCCATTAGCTCGTCATTAGAACCCTGAGCTGGCGATTTTTTACGACAGTTCCGGTGATTATAATACAATGTTGATACTAACAAAAAAAGATAACTGTTAGCCTATAATGACAAAATTATTCTCGTAGGCCAATATATCGATCAAGTAGTATATCAGCTTAAGAAAGAAGTATCTCCTTGTTTAAAATCACTAGCTAGACTTAACGTTGCTGAATAGACTTAAGAGTGGTCGTTTGTTTTCGTGGGAGATTTAGGAGAATTAACGAGTTTAATGAAGACATCACCCTGCACAAACTAACCGTTGTGGAATAAAATGAGAATATTCAATACAGAAGATTCATTAATGATCATTAATGATGAACTTTTAATAAAACATCTAATAAAAACCTGCCCCTCTCCTAAACCAATCACATCTCCATACTACCCCCCTTCCTCTCCCGCTTGTCCGCCCTCCTCTCACTCCCTATCCCATTACATCTTCATTTCCTCCTCTATATCTCCCTTCCTCACCGTCTCCATCTTTCTCATTCCATTTGTGTCCACTTCTGTCATCGCCGTAGTCAAGAAACTTTAGATTTTGTGCTCAAAGGTTTCTCACAAGCAATGCCATAAACACCTGGCTTAACTTTAAAACGAAAAACGGACCTACCTCAGTAGTTCGGTATAAAACCTAAACAATGCCGTTACATTCCGGAAATCTTAAGACAATCTCATTAAATCACTGTAAGGTATTATTCAAATCCTGCAAAAGTTGTGAGACTGTTTGTATCAGTAATCTACATTAAACTGTTAGCAGTTTATTTTATCTCGAAACTCAAATAGATAAACATAAAGTTGCACCTATATAAGATTACAGTACACACACGTCAACAGTGAACGAGATATTTTGTTAAACCGTAGGAAATTTCTTGTGTATTGCCCTTTGATTGTTGAAATATAATTTCATCAACGTCTGTATGTTGTCTCGATTACAAGTTTTAGTTCGGCAAGTCAATACGTGTTTTATACCAACAGAACAAATACAGTAAGACCTTACTGAGCGACCATCCCTTTAAATCGACTACTTACTCTTACGGTCGGTTTTCACAATTTCTTGTTTGTAACCTGATTTCACGACCACCTTAGTATTACAAGTAATTTTCCAGAGGTGGTCATAATGTATAAGGTTTACCGTATAATTTTCTACGAAATAAAACCATGCAATTAATTCATCCTAAAACCACGCATTAAATTTATGTAACATTATATTATACCAGCCCTAAAGTTACGGTATACAAATAAACAAATCAGTCATCCATCGGTTCGGTTTAAAGTACATCCTGGTATTTGTTGATAATAGCAGGATTTTAACCTTTTTATATTACACGTAAGAATCTTACGTGGGCTTCTTCGCGTTTTTTCTTGCTATTTTCAAAACAGCGTGAATGAAAAATATATCGTGGCTTTATATTTACACGCTAATAATGAACTCGCATATAATGAAGAATCGGACACCGTAAAGTATCCGTTTTTTCCCGGACACGCAGTTTTTTTCATTTCATTGTCGTATATATAGTGAACTACAGATATTATGAAATAATTATTCTGGTCCCCATGAACTCAATGTAACCGAGTTTAACTGTATATGTGTTTGCTTTCAATCCCTAGACATTTGAAAATTACTTCACGACATAGCAACAATTGGATAAAAATACGATTGGGTAATTTTAAATTGACTTGTATCAATCACTTAGACATTTGTCGGTGTAAAAAAAGCAGACGGATCTTTGATCAAAGATAATCGAATGGAGAGAAATAACTGCCTTCTTATAATACAGTAAAACATGTAATGAAAGGTCGTCGAATGGAGAAAAAAGTAACCTTTGTACAGTTAGGGTACTTTTGCGTGAAGATATATCCGGATCCTTTTAATCCGGATTTCCTGGTCCGGACAAGACTGGATTTTAGAGGTTCTGTTGTGTTATTAAACTGGGCCCCGTTCCATGTTGCAGTGCACCAGTTTGCTGTCTTATTTGTGAACTGGTTCCCGTTGACTCTGTCAGAGCCTTTGGTGCACTGCAACGTGGAACGGGGACCAGTTTATGCTATTTGTACGACCGTTATCAAGTCAGTTATTATTTATTGTACTTCATGTCCCTGAACTGGTTTCCCTTCTACAGCAAAGTCAATCAATGCACTTGTTTCTCCATAACGCTAATATAAATCATACAGCGATAAAGATTGTTTAGAATGATAGGCAGGTTATCTAGCGAACAAATTTGCTTTCCTACATGATAAATGACAAAGTGTCGAATCAAAGACAAGTTAGAATCATTCGTTCATCTTAATTTTGCGTGGATCCGCGTTGTAACGTTTTGTTCGTGAATTGAATTAACGTATTACGGCTTGGTTTATTAACATTTAACATGATATCTGTGGTAATGTTGTATTTAATTATTGATAATGTCAGATGACAAAGTCTTGACCTTTAATTTATGATAAATAGAAACATATGTTATCGATAGTTAGTACTGACATATGCATACTGACTTCTGACATCACTTAGAGAATAAATTATTGAACAAACACAATAAAGCTAAATACACGGATCATAAAAATGCCATTTTCACACAAACGTCCATACGTTGGTATTTTTGATAATTTACGATCAGGATCATTGCTGGCTTAATAGATCTAACATTTTATGTTTGGACTTTTTGCTTATCAGAAAACTATCAAATTCGTTAAAATGTAAAATCGACAGTTTCGGCATATTCCGTCGATAATCAGAGGACAAAAAGTACGGAGTACTGAAAGAAACACAAAAATCAAATTATAACAATTTTTTGTTTTCGGATGAGTTTCAAAATAAGTTTATACCCTAGTGAAACAATAACTTTTGTCTTCCTCCAGCTAAAAGTTTTATTAGCAAAAACTAAAATCAATATTTTGATTCTTTCTAAAATCTCTCGTAAAATATGTGTGAGATGTTTGTACCTGCGTTGTGTTTGTGTTGTTGTTTGTTATTGTTGTTGCTGTTGTTTTATAAGGGTGTGTAGGAACTAATGATCAATTAAAGCAAACAACAGTACTGAGTGTATCCATTAAGCATGAGAAAGGTTTTTTAACAATGTAGATTTTGTTAAGTATGCAATTTATAATATTCTTCTAACAGAGTTAAGGGAAGTCCATTTAATCATCGTAGGTGCTAAACATCGTATTTTTTCACAGCCCGTTCGCTCGATAAGCATGAAGAAAACTTTTTAATCACAGCGAAATCCGAATATCTGATTTGCTATATTCATTGAATAAATTTGTATGGGAAAATTGCATCGTGTTTTTAAACATCTGAATTATGATATTCTCGGAGAACCAATAGTACGAGACAGCCTCTTTAATCATAGTACTAAATGTCTGATTTATGTGAATGAACTCAGTAGATAGTTCGCTGCATCATGCTATCTGTTTATAAATGGTTATCACGCACGATCAGTAGCTCAATAATTCGCGCCATAAATCTTTTTTGAATCATTATACAGATAGAAATAAAAATCTGGTGATACAGCATGCGGATTTCTTTGGATTTTTTTTGTATTACTGAAGTTTTACGATAATTGCCGAAGTGTTCCGAATAGGAATTTAAATTTCGCCGGAAATTACCGGGATGATTCGAATGAACTATTTTTCTGTTTCGAGTTCAGACAAAACTATTGAAATAGATGCTGCTACAAAGCGAAAACCACATGTTTGGAAAATTTGTCAATATTTTCAACGGTAACACGCCGTTTATGCAATATTATAAAAAATAAATCTCAATTGGACAACAACTCAAGCTGTATTTGATCATGGATTTAAATCCAGGAAAGTAAAACTTTTAGATCCGCTTAAATTTTAACATGAAAACCATGATGTGTTTTAAAGTTAAGAATATGCGGTAAATAAAATATGTTTTAACAACATGTTGAGTGTTATTATTAAATTATTCATCTATAAATTCAATTTGTAAATGCAATAAAAATGTCATTAAGTATTGCATACGCTTAACCGCAACTGTGAACATCACGTGATAATATGACTACCTCATTAGATATTACGCAATGATTTCATTCGGAATTTCTCGGTCAAATTCGTTATTCTATAATGCTACTTATTGCGGAATCGACCGAGTGAAAAACGGAATTGGCCGAGCTAAGACGTGGCGATAATTTATGTTCCAATATGTTTGGTTTACAAAGCTCCTTCCTTAACGATCTACGAAACTTCAGAAGAGTCGTAAATAAGTACACATGTGCATTTCAAGTTGAATATTTATGCAGCAATTTATTTTGACGGCTATGATATATTGACACTTACATGCATAGAAAATAATTTTGAATGCTTGGTTTGGTTTGAAAGTACTTTTCATGTACATTGTATATCATTCATTATTGTCGAATCTTCGTAAAATAGTTGTGACTCCTATTTGAGTCCCCGGAGGACCTGTAAAGTCGTAAAATGGACAAGAAAGTGGAAGCTAATGGGACTTTGTTTTCCAAAATCATCATTACCACAAAGAGGTTTTCAGTCGACGTCAAAATTGAGGGTCAAGAAAAGTCCATGCCTGATGATAAATTGAAGAGTCATCAAAATTTCCTTCTATTTTTATTGTAAATTTGTCCCTTTAGTACAAATTCTCTGATTTCAAGAGTCAAAATACTGTTTTAAAGGTCAAATGAAAGCCCTGACCCCAATATTATTTTCTCCAGCTGTTTTCTGTAAGGTTAAACGTCTTAATTGAAATACGTTCGGACTAAGTACTCACTGTACGATCGTAAGCTACACATCAAAGGATGCGTGACAGACAGGTGTGCATCATTGCCGATTTATTCTGACACAGAATGCGCACAAAATGATCGATCGATAATTAATGGTAGAATGACATGCTCCCATCGAGCCATGGTAACTAATTTTATCAATATCAAATAATTGTTGCTAGGCGGACGAACGAGCGACAATCGTTTGTGTGTTGTTGGAATAGGGAGATGTTATAAAAAAGCATAAACACTTGAATCAAAACAACACAATCCCCGATTATCAGAATATTTGGATTACAATACAAAGTGAAATATATAAGCCAAAATTCATGTGAACAATTTGATATAACAACCAACCCAGTCTACACAAACAACTCTATGTAAAAGTCAAAAAGGTTTTATTCCTATGGAATGGATTTTATTCAGATGTTAAAACTATAAACACATGTTTATGAGCTAAGATAAACTACGGGTGAATCTATCGATAAAAACGATTGGTCGTTTTTTCGAAGGTTAGGATAAATTTCATTTTTTTCAACAAGGTTTAAAGTTGTGAGTTTTAGAGTCAGCCGGTCGCACATCATGTGAGGTCGTTAGTGCAAGACTGACATTAAAATTTGTTTTTGGGTGAAGTTTCCTTGACGAGTACTCGTCTTAAAAAATTCGCCGACGCCTGTATAATCACGGATTCTGTTTTAATTGGCACATGTGAAACAATTCAACCTTACCATCTTTTAATGTTGTATGAGTTTAAAATATTTGATATGCTCCAAATAACATGTAAGCTGAAGTACACTAGTTGCCAGACATTAATAATTATGTATTGTTATTACATCACGGATATTGGAAATTAGGCCAAGAAAACTCCCCCGTTTCTGAGATTCGGTCTCGTAAAATCGTATGTTTACATATTTATGTCTGTGTTATGTCATTGATCGCAGACTGATTTCGTGTTGTTTTTTCTCTAAGGATTGCATTGTAACCAGTCTAGAATTGATTATTAGAATTACAGACATATGTCTGATCATTTAGTCAACACACAGTTCAGAACTGGAACCAGCCATGGTATCTTACAACTGAGTTGTCAATTAGATTATTTCAATATATACGCACGTGAGCCTGAATACAGACAAAGAATATTCAGTCTTATATTTACATCAGAGCTATTCTGGTGAATCATAATACATATTCACGATTCCAACATATTTCCAAACTATGAGAACTTAAATGCTGCGTTTACTGCAACAAAATCGATGCCTGAAGTACACCAAGACGTTGCATTACACTCAGTCAAGGCGTTTATATATTTGGAATTAAATCTAGGAATACGACCGTAGAAAAATACGTCAAAACATTCTATTCTATTTAAACAAAGTCGACGAAGACGGTGTGAAATTAATGGACAGGACGTAACAAGACAATTCTGGTTGACAGAACAGGTCGAGGCTACGTGACTTGTATGTAATTGTAGTTGATGACAAAGACGAATGATCAAATCGTTCTATCTCTGTACAGCCAAGTTCACAATTATTTAACCTCTGTAGCAGACGACACGGAGACATCGCTGTCTTATGAGAGAATTAAACCAGAGCAAGACGTACAAATATGAATGAACGTTCTTTAAAAAGTAACACAATGTATCGCAGTCCGTCTGATTCGTATATAAAATGAACTCATAACGAAATATGCAAAATAATTTTTTTTACAAGAAAATATCTCCTTACCCCGAACTCTATGAATCCTGTTTAAATTACAAAACGAAGCTGTGATAAAGTGAGTAACTTTAAACTCCAATACGATGTATCAATCATTATCTACACATTTCAACTACTGATTACATTAATCCATTGTCTGGGTTTACAGCTAAACAAAGAAAGAATACACGTGTTTAGATATATACAGATGATAATTCACTCGTTCTTTCTTGCCCTCAGTCACTACAAGGTTTACATATCGGAGAAAACTCCCACAATACAACTACGGGGCTTAACAGCACGTTTCTCCACGAGCACTCTGGTGTATTTTGAACAATTCCTATACCGTGAAATATATTGGCAAGGTTTAGCGCTGTTTTTCTTGTACAAATGAAGCGATATCTGACATGATGGGGTAAATATATAATGATATTCATCTCCGATTGAGTAAACTGAGCAGGAAATGGGCTTAATTACATTCAATTAACAAGTTTTTATCTAATAAAACAACAGAGGATACACATATATAATTAAGTCCTAATAGTACACTGATAACAGTTATCATTGTTGTTAACGATAATTATCTAGAGTTATCGTCACCTACGTAACTGTCATAAAATGGTAATTAATTATTTTGCCTAATTATGATTTTCAGTGTCCGAGGCAATCATGGTTAACTATCTATACAACACTTGTAATTACATTTTAAGAATTATTTTGTATGAAATATCGGAAGTTAAATTATGTATTATTACGCGAAACTGTCTGACGTGGTAATTAGTCATTAAATTGAATTGAATAAAATCACGTGTGTACCGTATTTTGTGAATGATAATATTTGCATTAAAATGAGTTTGTAAAGAAGGTAGAGGTTTTATGGAATAATTTTTTTATTTACTGTAATTTTATCCGATTTCTAAAATGTAAGGTGTTTTTTGTAGTATCATATGAATCACGTGATATGTCTGGTTTATATTAATGTTGTCTTTATTACATAAATTAATAATAGGTTTATATTAATGTTGTCTTTATTACATAAATTAATAATAGATGCATTCTCAAATAATTCATGTGCAGGGCTTTCATTTGGTCCTTAAAACAGCACTTTTACCCTTGAAATCTGTAAAATAAAGCTTTTGACTCTTAAGAATTTTGTACCAAAGGGTCAAATTCACAATAAAATCAAAAGGAAATTTTGTTGACTTTTCAAATTATCATCAGTCAAGGGGCATTTTTGACCCTCAACATTTTGACGTCTAGTGAAAACCCTTCATGCGTAAAACTTCTGATGTGGAATCGTGTATATTGATGTATAAAAAGAATTGTTGATGTCTGTTGAAATACAAATTATGCATGTATAATTCTGACGTTAATCATCATGAGACATGTCACATTATCATAAATCATTAATTTTTCAAAAGTATATAGTATTACAGTAAGCCCTCGATATTATGACCACCTTTGAGACAAAATATAATCGGTCTTAATATTAAGTTAGTCTCATTATCAAGTTGAAACATTGAGAATGTATTGAAAACAGGTTCAAAAATAAGTGTTCGTTATATCGAGGTGGCCTTATCAACGAGGTGGACATTAAAATGAGGTTGTACTGTACAAGGACACATGTAGTTTGTTACTTTAAATTCACGTTTCAAAATTAGTACGCTCGGTCTAATTGTTAACAGAACGTTTTGTTCAAACTGTCGTCCTTGACCTTCACTTGTATGTACATGTATTGGTTTTAACAGAAGAATTTTGACTTTTCGCGCCGCTGTACATTATTCAGATGTTTATTTAGTTCATGTAACCGATAAACGTGTGCTTAAAGAGTGTCCGTTTTTCACAGGTGACAGTCCTTAACGGGAGGTCATTAACCTAAGTTTGACTGTACATGTATGGTTCTTATCCGAATAATGGTTAACTGTTCATAAAGGCCGCATCGTGTCTCTTTCTTGGGTTACCCAAAACTTTTGTTCACATGCTTTACGGTACCGGAAATTTAATGTGAAATTCTCGGTGTTTAATTAGTTTTATATGAAAAGTTTATACATACTGCATGAATACAGTCAAGAATGTACACGTTTTATTAATCTTATTCGGACAAGTTTAAAAGAGATACCACAGGTGCTCGTCACAAGGCTTCGATCCGAGCACCTGTGGTTGGTACAGGAATGGATGTATATGAATTATTAACAGTCGAACTTTAGTTAATGGCCACAATTGGCTTTAGACACAATGTCTTCGACCAAATAGATTAATCAACTCTCGCACCCAGGGTCCGAACCGACGGACCCCATGCCCATAGACTGAATGCTCTACCAGTTGGCTAAACTGGCTGACTGATTAGTTGGTGTATTTTATTGTGGTGTGACTGTAATTTAGGTGAATTTCATGAATATCAGTCCAAATTAGGAGGACCGCTGATTTAATGTGAAACACTGTCACTAATTGGAAGGAGAATTTTCAATTAAATTTCCTGATTGTCGATATAAATCTCGAATTTCATCCATCATTCCATGCGTTTTACAATCTAAATGTTAATAGAGACATTGTGCAAATTTTTAACTGGTTCCTGTATACTCCGCGTAAACCGATATGAAACGGGTACCAGCTTACATCAATCGGATCTTCTTGAATAACATTGCTATAAGGAGCGCGAGGCTCCCGAAGGGTTCCAATTGAGCTCACGAGCTAAACTGGTCCCCGCTGACTCTGTACAAAGACCTTTGGTGCTCTGCAACATGGAACGGGGACCAGTTAACTCACAAACATCATGGCAGTTATCTCCCCTAGCAGTATATCGAGGGATAATTCCAAGGGAGATAATTCACTGTCCAGACTTTGGGTATTGAGATCCTGGAAAAGAAGGCTTGACTTATGACCTTGAAGGTTCATCCACCGTCATCACTTAGAATTTAAACACGTCTCTTCAGTCAAAGAATTAGGTCAAGAAGAAACAGTCCAACCTGATACGAACTAAATATGAGTTAATATTCTCAGCTCTACGTCAAGCTGGATGACATTAGACCAAATATAAATCTTCTGTAACTTACATATTAATAATAACAAAGGCAATTTGTTGATATCACAGTTGAACACGGTTATAGTGAATTCATTGGGACCCGATTATTTGCTTCACTCTATTAGAATTTCACCGTATCTATCACCTTGAAATAAAAACGACTTGGTCAGAGAAAAATATTATTACATTGTTTCATTATACCTGTATCTGATACCTCACCATATCCGTGTTCTCTATAACTGTGTCTTACTGTATTTAAATGAAGAATATAATTATCTTACCTTTAAAGATTAATTTTCAGCAAATCAAAAAACTTGGATATTAATTATCCTCAATCCCACAAATCTTTCGGTTACAGTCGTCATATAAATCCAAAAATTTAACTACATACTCCAATCCCACTCATTTTTCCACCACAAAAATATATCCACGAATTTTTTAAACTTAAAATGCGAAGTGTATACTTTTCGTCCTCAAGTATTTATCTGAAAATTGCGGTCACACAAATATCTATATTCTATCGATATTTTAAATTCCAAGACGTAGATATGTACATTACGTATCATATCATCCCATTTATAGCGTATGCTGTCAAAACCGTGCAACGAATTACAAATTAATTACTTTCGAGGTCACATTTATAAAGATACCTTTAATATGTAAATAATCCCACGTTTATTAGAACGTAAATTATGATTTTCTAGTGTCTAACTTTTAAAACATCTTCTATACTTTTGTAAACTTTTAAAGGTCCGTAGTCGTTGGGTTGACACAGTATTTTAACAAATATGTAAACACGGTTTTTTTATTATTTAAAATGCGTTTTAAATGTTAAACACTACATCCTCATGTTAAGTTATCCTACATTAAACATACCTTAAACACGCCGGTCGATGCGCACGTTCATTAGCCGAATTTAAAGGTATACGCCCTGAATTAGGCGAAATTCGCTTCAATAAAATTCATAGTTACGGTCCTGAAATTAGGACCGTAAACGCAGAGTAAACACGCCTCGGTGTTTAAGGCAAATATTTACGCTATTTAAATATTTGATTCGGAACTCTGTTGAAGAATAAATGCATAAATATCTTTGTTTATTTAGCTCGCAGAGCTTGGACCTGCTAGATCATATCAAGTCTAATGATTTTCTTAAGCCAACTTAAAGAACAAATATCATTATGCTTTTATGTGACATGTTCACGCTAGAGACTGCTTTTAACGTCGTGCTAAAATCACGAACAAATATTCATTTTTGATAAATATAAACAGATAAACCCCCTGGGATGTTTTTTATAACTTCAGTGACAAATGATAAAAACTTAGGCGAAAGATACCAAATCATTGTGACTTTACAATCACACCTGTAAATAACGTCTATCCCGGGGGAGGGGGTCTGACCTCAGAGGACAGTAAGTCCTTATTCAGAGGTGTGTGTGATATACAGTGAATCCTCGATTTTAAGATTTGGAACCCGAAAAAGGTTTTAATATTGAGATGGTCTGATTCATCAAGTTGGCGCAAGGCGGAAATATTGAAAACCAGAAAACAAGTGATGGTTATAATGAGGTGGTCGTAATATTAGGATGGTCGTAAAGTGAGGCTTTACTGTATTTCTTTGATGGACGCTTGCTAAAGAGTGACCGTTGTTCCCACAGTAGCTTTCATCTAAAAGTGTACAGTAACTGAAGTTTGACTGTACTATTTAAGTTCACTACAGAATACAACGGTACAACGTGTTTGATAACAAAGAACTTGGGCTAATTTTATCCACCTAATCAAAGCGCTGTAAGCGGTGCAAGTATACAATAATACACACAACAGAGAGGTGGGGTAATTAACATTCCGATCAAATGAGAGTAATATACTTTTTTGAATGGCAAGATAATAGTATTTCATTGATATGTGTATCTGGCGGTTATTGACAATTTTCGTCAATGAATTGTACATAATTAGCAGTACAAGAACATAATGACAGCAGATGGTATATTTTCATTTTTGCAGAATGTTTTCAATAGCTATTCAGTACATTTTCCGCACAGCGCTATATGTATATACTATAGAAAGAAACGAATCTTATTAACCCTTACTAAAATACAATTTTAGACTAAGTGGAACAAAATATGTACATTTGGTATAAGTTAAGTCTATTTTACCGAATGCATGTATTATATAATGGTCAAAGGCAGTATTGAACATAAATTTACGAACCTTTGTTCTTGACAATTTTTAATCAGAGCCTTCCGCTCGCTAAGGCGATTATCTTAATTTAGAAGAGGCAAATAAATAAGTGTTTTCTCAAAACAAAAATGTCAGACAGTACAGAAACTATGATTACGAGTGTCAAAGAAAGAGCTTTTTCGGGATAAAGATAATCTTTTAAATGAATAATGAAGTCTCACCTCTCAGCTAACAGCTAACGAATGGTCGTTTTTCATATGGTTACACTGTATCGACAGGTGAGTTTTAACTCACCTTGGAATGCAACTTAGGCCATTCTGGTTTATTATTTTGCTTAGCGTCCACGTGCGCCTAGGTTTTGAGCTCCGTCAGCCAAAAATAATAAATAAATAAATAAATAAATAAACACCGTTTTATTCAAGTTCACGGTTTCTTGATTGGATTATACAGCTTCCAAGATTAATGGCTGTAGTTTGCAAATCATGTTTTAAGTAGACTTTTATCTTAAATTATGATTTTTCAATTGTTAAATTGTTGTTTAGTATTCTAGTGTAGGATACAGTGACTCGCAAAATCAGAAGTGTCAGATTTCTATGTTTAGAGTTTAAACTAGTCAGTTGACTGTTGTTCTGTTTAATATGTTTATATGAAGTTTCTGTTCCAGTCAAGAAAATTAGTTTTTTTTTTCAAAATGATGTTGAGTGTGTGTTTTAATAGGTAGCTTTTGCAAAATTAGGTGGATGCGTAACAAAAAAACTTTTTGACAGTATTTCGTGATAAATTGAAGTGTATCCCTTTAAAAAGAGAAAAGAAAACCGTATGAAATGCTTAAGTTAACATTGGAGTGAATACTGTACAAATACGTTAAGTCTGGTTTTTTGTATACCAAGAGTTGTTTCCGTGTTTAAATAATGACTCTTACTTTCACAAAGACCCCACACTCTACATAGAGATATCATGCTTGGGCACAAATTAATCAGATCACGCGGTTGATAATTGATTCTAGATTATTCGTCGACACTTCCGACCCTCTGTTATCGCGAATGTCGAATGAGATGTTTTCTGATGGTCACTGACAAGTTATACACGGGATAGGACGAAATATGAGACCCCTTCTTTGGTCATTAACCCCGTATTTCATCTTTTTGACCTTATCTTAATTTTCTCTGTATTGATTTAATAATGGCCGGATCAAAGCACGATAAGGGAGTTTTTATGGTTCATCCATTGTTTTATAATACCGTTATCTGATTGGTCAATTTAAATTTATATGGATTATGATTGGGTAAATTTAAAGCGAGGCTGAGCTAAGACAGTTTCTCAGAATTACAGCATGTGACTTGTTGATTATTAACTTGTATCTTAAGTCTGAGCTTTAGATAGATCCCAAACTGAAGAATCTTATTGGTTCATTCCGAGCTATGTTGTGGGATTAACATAATCTCACTCTTACAACTTTTGGGAGAAACAAATTTATGTTGTTGAGAGGTTGTTTCTCATGCGAGGTTAAATTAATAGCTAAATAATGCAGTGGAAAAATCATGCTGTTGTTGAAGGGAAGTTGTTGCTCAAGAGAGGGCCGTTCTCGAGTGGTGTCACTGTATATACATGTACACTATAACTCCTGATAACCGGAAATCTCTGAAAACCAAGTCACATGTTTTACTCTTCTATAATCAATGGGTCTCTGAAAATCGGAATTTCAAAAAAAAAACCCGGACTTTTGGCCCCGTCTGGTGGGGTCCGGTTTTCAGGGGTTTTACTGTATATAGTATAGGAGTATTCTATAATTAGATTCCACTTGTTATTTGCCGCTGTTTGCATTTTTCCGCTTTGCATATTCAATGTAATTGCATTCTTTTTATTAATTACTGGTCGAATTCCTACCAATGCACGTAAATCAACAGTTTACTGATTGATAATGAAAACGAGCTTTAGAAAAAAGGCATGTAAAAATAAATCAATTTATTTCTGACAGATAGGAATGGAAATTGTGGAAAATACCCCGGCTTCATCTGTTCCGCACGATGCAATGATTTGACGGACTCGTTATCTTTCTCTCCCGTTCATACACGCTTCAAACGGTTTCCGTATAAATCACAGCAATTTTACGGAAAATTCGACGGAATATAACGATGTTACACGAAGTTGGCCGATTTCATTAGATATCACGTTTGGGCGATAATAATGCGTTCACCTCGCGTGCGTTAAGCAATTCTACTAATTTTCTATATCGTAATTTTAGAATCAACAACGCTGTTTCTAGGGGAATGCAACGCTGTCATTACAAATTCCAATCACACTTCACGAATTCCCCAAGGGTCTTGTGTCTGTCTTTCGGTCTAACGCGTCAATATTGAAACAATTTGTTTCCTATGTTCAGTTCTTTTGTTGTGCTTGACTAGAACTGGTTCTATCAACGTAATAGGAGATTTAATACGGTTTGTGTTAAATACAGTAAAACCTTATTATTATGACTATCTTTGGGATCAGGAACATGGTCTTAACATTGAGATACTCTCATTTTCAAATTGAAATACAGACTGAGAAAATATTTTCAACTGGTCCCAAAATATGTGGTCGTTATACTGAGATGGTCGTTATATTGAAGTGGTCTCTTAGAAGGGTTTCACTGTAATGTATGTAACTTTTTGTTTGATTGAAAGGAGTGCAGGTATTACACTCATGTCCAAATTATTTTCGACCATCATTCATTACGCGTGACTTTCAGCTGCATGAAATATTTGGTATGCATATACATGTATTTGATTAGCCCTTTTGCTGCTATAGGAACGGATATACCCGTCCGCCCCAATTGCAGCGTATTTACCTACAGGACGGGTATACCTGTCATAGTTTACGCGCACCTGCCGGGAACCCCTCCCAGAAACCATGGAAATTGACCGAGAACAATGAACACTGTACGGGGAATCCCAGGACGGGCACACCCATCCACCCTAGTTTGAGCACATTTGCAAACGGGTATACCCGTCCTGGGAAACCCCGTATAGCACCGCCGCCCCCCAACCAACCCCTGCAATCCGTCAGCAAAAGGCTTAGAGATGATATTTTCAGTAATCTTTGATGCTGAAAATTGTACGTACATTAAAACTAGAGTTACTGTCGGTTTCTATCGATATGTAATCTCATAGTCATCGAGACATCACAAATTTACTGTATAATTGTGATGGTATGTCAAGGCATGTCAAAACTAATCGATTTACCAACATAATTTTGTAAGCTTCTTAATTCATATGCATCACTATCGATAAGCATTTAGCATAACATTATTGTCTAGACACACGCACTGAGGCCACTCGTAAAATTGTTTGCTAGTCAAACCACATTCTTTATACAGTAAAACCTTAATATTAAGAAGAACATCGGACTCGGACAAGGTCTTAATTTAGAGGTGGTCTCATTATCAAGTCACCATTATCAGATGGTTTTTATATTGAAGTGAGGTTTTATTTTAGATATACATTTGTCTTTAAGGAACAGAACATACGATAATCACAACAATGCCATTTTTCTGGATAAAATAAAAGCAAGATGTTGATAGATATGATTAATTCTTTCTTGAAGAAATCTTTTGTTCTTGTTTACCCGGCAGCTGGTCTTTTTTTTGAATGAGTAACAGGGAAAGAATATACAGCATGTAAAACCTTTTGTTATAGGTCGGTTAAATTCATGGTTTTAATTGTCCACATTCAATTTCAGAGGGATAGATCAAGCTTTTACAGCTTAGTTATGACTTGGAATGAATACAAATGTATTTCCTTACGCCCAGAACTCTGTAAAAAGTTCTGGTTAAAATCCGGTATAGCGGTCGCGGAACAGAAAACAAACATTTTTTTATTGTTGGTAATTATTTTGCGTTACTCACACGTCTAGATGATCAGACATAAACATATTTTGCAGAACATCCTGCAATACAGAAAAGCAACAATGAATGATTCAGAATTCGTATAAAACCATTTAGTAGACAGATTAGCCTCGAAAAAAATCTCTTTTCTCACAGGACAAGCTGATAAGATAATTATCAAGTTCCATAATGACTTATGCTGGAATGAAAAATTATCCCACAGGACAAAACAATGCTGATAAAATAATTAACCAGTTTTCAATGACTGATGGTAGAATTATAAACGACATTAAGTCAAATTCCGCTTGAAACTCCACACCGATAATATCACATTTATATGGTGTTCTTTCAGGGCTATCTTCAAAGCGATCTGCATTAGATGTACGCAAAGCCATTGACGATTGGATCAATTTTAACGACAAATTCGTGACGTCACGACAGCACGATGCTTGATGATACAATGAACGACTGACACAGCCTTTATTGTACCACAGTATGAAGGTATAATGGTGAATGTGCCGTATTCAAATTTATTAGAGTTAAAACAATGCGCCTAAATTAACTGTTTAAATTTCTGGTAATGTAAACTTACTAGCAAGACAACACTGGCCAAAATCAAATCACTTTGTATTCTTATACTTATTTATTCTTCATATTTTATTGTACAGTGCAACCTCTCCAAAGCAACATCCTTTGGGAGAATCAAAATTATGTTGTTGTTGAGAGGTCGTCGTTCTAGAGAGGTTAAATCAATAGTTAAATCGTACAATGGGAAAAAACATGCTGTTGTTGAAGGGAAGTTGTTGTTCAAGAGAGGGCCGCTCTGGAGAGCTTGCACTGTATTTGCATTCTGACTGTATCACAGTCGTTATGAATCAGTCATTTTTTTCATGTAGTCTCCGCGTAATAAGAAAAAGCAATACTTATCAATAAAAATTGTGAAGAAAGACAACTCGTGGGTTACAATGGTTTGTTGTATTTGAGTTGTCTCCCTTGGATGCTTCTTCGATTCGCAATTCTAATGGAATAATCAGACTTCATGTACTGACATTTATTCCATTGATCGAATATAGTTTTATGCCTATGTATCAAGGTTGTTGCAGAATTAACTGTACCTCTAATAATCAAATAAATTGTCCATTTAGTTAAAAAAATAGTTTGAAATTAGATGTACATGTACCTTTTACATAATTAAAATACATGTCTAAACATTTTAATTTATTATAAATAAAATTTATTTTAGAGCTATGCAAAATCCATCGACACGAAATGAAAAATACGTGAGAGAGAGAGAATTCTTGACGTTATTACACGGAACAATGAGGTCATGACGTCGGATGCGTCGATGACGTCATCGATTTTGACGTAGATACATTATTTACTTGACGACGCAAAAGCAGACGTTTGGATTTTGTTTATTTACTCGGAATTTGGTTTTAAATCAAAGCGATGGGCTAGACAGACGAAATATGCGTAAGATCGTAACTACTAGTGGAGGTAGACGATAAACTGACCACACAATGACCACTGTGTCTGTTGTAGAGTGTATATCACCGATATCACTCCGGACATGTGGCTCGTCCGTCAGTTCACTCGCTCATAGCCGAAGGAAACTGCACGTGAGAATATTTTAACGCATACATGTTTTATTAAATGCATGTTTGATGTAAATACTTCTTAAACGGACGTATTTTTTGTCTCTAATGAAAAATGGTCGCGATTTTTGCGGGGCTATAACTAAAATACAGTAAAACCTCAAATAGAGATCAATTCAATATTACGACTACCTTGATATAACGACCACTTATTTCAGACCGACTTTCAATAACTCTTCTATAATTCAACTTGGTAATGAGACCACCTGATTATTGCGACCGATTTTTCGGTAACCAACCTAAATTTTATCCTCAACAGAATTCCCTTCTGTATCTATAAAATGTAGAGCAAGAATTTAGATTTCAAAGTTATTAAATCTATTTGAAAATGTAGTGATTGTAGAATTATAGGCCACTTTCAACAGCCTTGCTGTTGGGTTAACTCTTTAGCGACGTGGTTGAGTGTCTGCCTTCAGTGCTAAGGGTCCTGAGTTCAATCCCCGGTTAGGACCATGGATTTTTCTCGCTCCTAATTTATTGTAGCAATATTCCTCTTCACTGATTTGCGTTGGTTACAATACAAGATAACAAATATCTTAGAACAAGGCGAATAAATTATTGTCTCAGGTTATCCTACCTACCATATTTTTTACCCGTGAACCTAGACTTTTTATTAGGGCCAAAAATAATATGAACAGCGGCTTTCAAGGATAATAGAATAAAATAAAAAAGTTTCCGACCTACCTACCCTATTTCAATGAGCATGTATCCAGAAACAAATAATTTTAAGCCTATTATGTATGATAAAACGGAATGATTTTGAGTCACCATTTTGTCATTCGTTGTGGGTCCATGTTCGGGGATGTCAATTTTTTATTTAAGTAAAAAGTAGATATCTACTTGTATTTTTTTCTTTATCAATCAAAGAATTTTTAATCGTAATAAATAAAGCGGTGTAATTCTTTTTATGGTAAATCGACGTCCATTTTCGCTCAAGTTACATTTTTGCAGGCATTTGTGAAACACTTGACGGCAACATGTTTAATTTAAACATGTTCTAATCAAAATGGCGTGGTTATATTTTGAGCTAACAATACGTTGACGCACATTCAAATGCAAGTGACATATTGGTACTGAAAAAAATCTTAAGGTTTAAGAATATAAAAATAACTTCAATTAATTTTCCATGGGAGAAAATTGGAATATTAAATTACATACAGTTAAACCTTAATAATGACCCCACCTTCGGGACACAAAAATCGGTCGCAGTGATGAGGTGGTCTCATTATCAAGTCGAATTATAAGGGAGTTATTGAAAGCCGATCCGAATAAAAGTGGTCGTTATAACAAGGTGGTCTCAGTGAGAGGTTTTACTGTAGTTCTATTAGTTACACGTTTATCGTATCGGAATATTGCCGCATTAAATCAACAAAGAGTGGGTGCGTCTTAGGTTTAATATGAAATGAACGCCCACAAAGCTAGTAAATTGTTGAATTAAGATGACATTTAAAGCGTTTAATAAGGCTTTTTACTGTATAAATTTATTCCCTCACAACGGATAAGTACCTCATTCAAACAAAGTTTCTGAACAAATCATCGAGTTTTTCATTCATCATGTATGCCATAAAATTATAATATTTCAACAATGAAACTATTTATGAATTGATTTTTCAGGTAACGTCTCCTACAAAAAAAGTGACCGCCTTCAAAATCAGTTCTTCAGATTTGAGGGACGGATTTTCACCATACCCACCACGTGATGTTGCACGTGACCTAGGTTTAGAGAAGGCCCTAACATTGTCTCCGCTGCAAAGCCCCGTTCCAAGAATGACTCCCTCTTCCGTCGGATGTATCTCCAGAAACACAATAAGAAGGGTATCTAACTTAAATTACTTGTCCTTAATAGATAAACAGTAAAACCTTGCTTTGAGACAACCTCAATAAAACGACTACCTCATTATCACGACCGTTTTTCATTACTTCCCAATATACCAAACTGTATTTAATCAATCAGCCCAATATATTTAAAAAATTAACATACGTGTATACTCCTATATGACTTCCTAGAACACATTTTACTTAAGCATTTCGTAATAAAGTAAAACCTCTCCAAAGCAACACCCTTTGGGGGAAGCAAAATCATGTTGTTGATGAGAGGTTGTTGCTCTAGAGAGATTAAATTAATAGTTAATCGTACAGTGTGTGTGTGGCTCGAGAGAGGACCGCTCTGGAAATGTTGCACTGTATTATGTAAATACGCTCGTTTAGGCACACTACACAAACTTTTCGAACCACCAAACAAATACCTCTTCATTACAAGCACCTGGTTTATCTCACGCATTTAGTCTGTTCTAAAGACTCCTCGAGATAACGAGGTTCTACTGCAATTCATCACACCCATTTTTTCTTGATCCAAAAGATGGTCATCAAAGATAGTCATCAATTAATATGCTAATCAGCGGGGACGGTATGTGTTCTATACACATCTTGACTCAGCATGAAAATGCAAAATACATGTACTATTACCTAACGAGCAAATGCCACCTGGACCTTTGAGGACAGACTTTAATTTTACAATTGACAAAGCTGCAAACGGAGGCTCTCCCCTTCAAGGGAACGATTAAACAAATTCATGAAGTTGATATGCATCATAGTTCCAACAATGATTAGTCACGTGACAATTCCATTCTTATTTATGCGTTTCGACAATCTATTTCTATTTTACAACTTAACTGCATGTTGCCACAAGTCGGCAAGATTGACATGGCTGTATTAAAGGTGTTCGTTGTATCTACACAAACACCGAGCGATTGTTTGACTGGTCTATTGTTCTCTCGGGAGTCAGAACGAAGAAAACTTAGTGTACCAGACAATCAAAAATCTGCTTTTTATGATGCCAAAACGCTAAGAAATTCTATTATGAAGTTACAAGTATTGAAAGACTAAACTGTTTCCAAATAAATGTACATCTTGTTTGTTCTTTCAGTCTCCCTCAGTATCGTCGATGGAATCGTCTGATGATGAATTGAATGATGAAATATGGCGATCCCATTCACCCGACATCCCTGAAAACTTGTTCGTGGTTGGGTCTAAACCGAGACTACATGGAATGTGGCAAGTACCGGATATTATATCCGTCACGGTAAGAAATACAGTTATCTTGATGCTCACTTTAACAAAACCGCGCTTAAATGAATAGGAACCGTTTTAAACAAATTATAAGACAGAAACAGTGCAAAAAACTCTTTATTTAAATCCATTGTTGTCACGTACTGTCGTAGTTCTGAATAAAGCTGATACTTAACCAGTTTATGACACTCACCTAGTGTTTTAAGTTTGACAAAATTTAATAAGTAAAAGCTTTGTGACTTTATGGCATATTTCATGTCGCACATTCTCTGACATAACAATATCTTACATGGGTATTTTACTTTTTTGACAATCTCCAAAGTTCCACAAACTATGTCGTTTTATAGACATATATCAAAGACAGAGGTTTTAAAATTTTGTTCATGTGGTTTGCACATAGTTTGATTATTTACCTCTAGCCGTTAACTATAAGTTAATAGAACATTTGGAGCATGATTCATACGGGGGCTGACAAGTTCTGTACATGCATCAACAAAATCGGAAACAAATGGAGACTGGACGGAAACAGATGATCAATTTGTCTAACATCTCAGTGATCAATTTTCTGTCTTATGTTACTGTTATCAAGTCTCAAAGGAGCACACGAGTTAACGGTCACCTCCAATTAGTGGACACCTCTTGACAACAACCATATTGAATTACCCTGTTGATTTTTATCATATTTCACCTCTAACCGGCGGACATCTCCGAAACTCCGTTCAAAGGTCAATAGATCTACTCCCCAAGTGGTCAAACTACCCCCGGGGTATCACTTGAGTTTTTATAATACCCCCAGTATCAAGTCTCAGATACAGAGATGCACATTTTGTTCAATGGAGAATGGAGCAAGTTTCAAAATTAATAAGACCTGATAAATTATGTGTGTATATGTACACATTTGCATAAGTTCAATGATCTCCTGAAATCCCCCCCCCCGAAAAAATGTCGATTTTCCTTCAAATTTGGAGAAGTTACCGGCTCCTTGTTGAAGGGTAAGTTAGTAGTGGTTAGAAAAAACTTGTTAGGTGTACTGGTTGCCGTACACAGCTGAAAAAATGTTGATAACGGCGTTAAACCCAGTGACAATGTCTAAAGTCCCCTGTTCGAATTTCTTATTAGATATGTTTAAATTACAAAGCGAAACATCAAAAATGTACATGTAGACATAAATACAATATCTTTGTTTAATGATATTTCAAGAATCGTACGTTGTTCGCCGACATTTTGTAAGGGAAGACGAAATAATTTGCACGTGTGAATAACGTTTCTTTCTAAATGAGTTATTGGTATACATGAACCAAGGAGAAGTTTAGAAGTTTCGATTAGTACACTAGAACAAAGTTATGTTGAAACCTTTGGGACCCGAAATATTTAATCATTGAATCCATATGTCACTGTGTCCAATAAATAGATATAAAGAAGGATGTGGTATGGGAAATAATTATTTCATTATATCCTATTTCATTGTACTGTATCGACGTATACATGTATATATCACCTTGTCTGATATTTTTACAATGTTCTAATTGGATCCTACATTCTCGTGACAGCCCTCAAAAGTTCAACAAACCATGTACCCGAGTAGATCTGAGTGTTTTGATGACTTTATGGGCGACCAGAGAGACTCAAACATCTCACCTGACAATCCACCACCGAGTCCCGTCAACTTCCGGGCAGGGATGACAGGGGTTGTCGTCGGCGGACATAAACTATCATACCCCGAACGATCAATCAACACACCCGAAAATGTAAGTTACTGTCATTCAGTGTGTCTGACACTCATTATTACAGTCAAACCTGTGTTTGTGTCCACCTCTATATAAAGATTACCCTGTGAATAAAGACCATTCTTTGAAAAACTGTCACTGATTATTTAGAACAAACAAACCTCGGAATTAAGGCCACCAGTCAATAAAAGCCATATTTTGTCTTTCCCAAAAATGGCCTTTTTCACAGGTTTGACTGTTCATTAGTAGTTTTACTATCACTCAATGTAATTTGTACTGAATGTTACTGTCACTCAATGTTAGCTATCAATCAAAATGTGTGACTGTCACTTAATATTAGCCATCAATCAAAATGTGTGACTGTCACTTAATATTAGCCATCAATCAAAATGTGTGACTGTCACTCGATGTGTTTTTCACTCATCGTGACTACACTCAATGTTATTATCGCTCCATTTATTTATCACTCATTTTTGCTATTTTCTAGTACAATTGTTACTCAATTTGCACAGTCAACATTTCATCAATACTTTTGCTCTACACTGTCTGAAATATAAAAAAACATCAAATTCATTAATTAATCCATTAATTAATCATTAATTAATGAACCTTTTATGTTAAAATCATCAAATCATTAATTACTGATTAATCAATGAACTTTTTTTATTTCAGTGTCGTGATTTTACTCCGGGTTTTGTTAAGAAGCCCTTACACCATTGTCTGAAATGTGAAGGTCGCGTAAAAGAAGAGGAACTCTCACAAGTAACCTTACATAGAAGGTAACCAACATTCATTTATTGGTATATCATTTGTAATGTGTGTATGTATCCGTGGGTAGTGTATATTCAGAAACAACATAAAAACGAATCGGTGTATTGGCTGTTTTATGTTGCTTTGACTATTTTCACACCCTCTAATGTTGTTGCTTAGCAAGCGAGCAAGCCTAGCATTCAGGTCTCGCCATGTAGTGCGTGATTGGTTAAGGGACACTACATCATTAAAGCATGTTTAATCATGAACCAGACATTTAATTGAAGAACTGATTATTCACCACAATTTAAGACTTAAACAATACGCCAATATTTCATGATTTACTTAAAGCACTCCAAAAGTTTTTAACTTAACTACGATATAACGTTCGTTCAACACGGTAAACATTTAGAACTCGCAGCATACAAATAAGATTCACCAAATAGCTCATGAATAAAATCAGTTCACGACACAATAGCTCACGCCTATAGTTCATGACTTAAATAAGGTGAACCAACAATACATAAATTAAATGCGGGGCACCAACAGTTCATAATATAATAAGAGAACAGCACTAGCATGCGACTAAAAAAGTCGAGTCTCCCAAATAGTTCATGACACAAGTTTAACTAACAAATAGTCTTTAACTTAAGTGTCAACTTTTGTTTATGGTACATTAACTATGAATATTGCAGGCTTAGTTCCATTTTGAACAATCATTTGGTTCAGAATCTTCGCCACGAGGAGGCGTTGTTGAGATCTCATTCGTCCCGAGACTTTCCTCGCGACGTTCAATCACGTGACTGCCACCACTCGTCTGAGCTGTCGCATGAAATGCAAGAGGTAGAAAAAGTACAAGACCCAAGATCTGAGCGCACAAATGAAGCCACAGAGTTGAAATCATATCACGACATTAGCAATAAAGGGTCATTCGGAGAAATATACGCAATTAAGAAACGAGAGAAGGAGGAAAGAGAAAGAGAGATGAAAGAAACGAGAGAACGGCGGAAAGAAGAAAAACGCTCTGAAGAAATCAAAAGATTGAAAGAAAAATTATCACGGAAAAATGAAAGAAGTAATAAAGTTTTGTCCGAGTATCGAGAAAAACAGAGCTACACACGACTGCTTTCAAAACGTAACAAGGAGATATTGTCTAGTGTTTCATGCAAGGAAGTATTTCAAGGTAATTATGCAGTGTCCTTTGCCACAAAGTTTTGTTATGGGAGTTCATAGGTCAATTTTAAGTCATAGGCATATCACATGAGTTTTAAAACAGATAATGGCTCAATAGAATGGACCGTTGAGTGGAAAGATGTACATAGACTTCATATTTACATTAATGTATATCATTTCCACGTGTATTTAGTACAACACTCACGTTTATTTCATATATTTGTTAGATTATATTAATAAGGTCATTCTGTTTTATTATTTTGTTAAGCGTCGCGTGCGCCTAGGTTTTGAGCTAAGCAAAACAAACACACACACCATTTTATCCATGGTTATGGTATCTCGATTTGATTATATACCTTCCAAGATTAATGGCTGTAGTTTGTAAATTGTTTTAGGTAGACTTTTATTCTAAATTGAGATCTTTTTAATTCTTAAATTGTTGTTTAGTATTCTAGTGTAGGATACAGTGACTCGCATAATCAGAATCTAAAGTGTTAGATTTTCATGTTCTGAGTTTAAACATGTCAGTTGACTGTTGTTCTTTTTAATATGTCGAATATGATGTTGCTGTTAAAGTCAAGAAAATTGATTTTTTTTCAAAATGAGGTTGTGTGTTTTTAAATAGGTAGCTAGGTTTTGCAAAATGAAGTTGACGCTTAACAAAGTAAAAAAACAACAGAATGGCCTAAATATGCGTTGAATAGTGACCGCAGGCGCGGCCGTGGTCCAGTGGTTAGTGCGCTGGACTTGTAACCCGGAGATCCGGGTTCGAATCAAAATGTCGATTTTCCTTCATTTGAGGAGAAGTTGCCAGCTCCTTGTGTCGGGAAGGGTAAGTTAGTACTGGTTAGTATACAGTCCAGGAAAACCGGTTAGGTGAACCGGTCGCCGTAAATAACTGTAAAAATTGTTGAATAACGGCGTTAAACCCCAGTGACAATAAGTCACATAATAAAGAATAAAATAAATGGTTACCGCTCTTCAAATAATTAATTCGCAGATGGACAATATCATAGCACCAAAATCTCTCCCGAAACAAACTATAATGTATTCATACTCAGTAGCTAGACAATAGTCAACCAAAGTTAGAATTACAACGTGTAAAACATAGGATATTTATTTGATTAAGCTGGGATCATTCATAATTCTGTCAAGATTTCTTCTCCAATTTCAACAATTATTTTGATACTTAATCAATGAAAACAGATGAATAATTGGAAAATTAACTGAACAATGATTTAGTTATAATGGTGAGTTATGCTGTTCATATGGAAATTGCTAAACTATGGCAGGCCAGAAACGTATGTTCATGAATTGAGACACTGTCAACCTTGTATGTTGGTTCAAAAGTCATTAAAAGGGGAGAAAGCTGTGGTATTTATACATTGCCAGTCTTTATTCAGTGGTTTAATATCAATTTGTGTGTGATGAAGTGTGAACATTGTTCATATCCAATAGAGTGGCTTTCATGAACTAAAGGCTCTTCAAGTCAGTTTTACTGTATATAAAATGCACGGCTTGTTTGTGGGTCCGTAGATTTTACGAAACACCTGAAAATTGCTCAACAATCGAATTTTTTGAATGTGATTGGAATCTTCGGCTTTTATCAATGAAAGCAAGCGATTTCAATGTTCCGCGTGAATACATTCATTAATCAACAGCAGTTAAACAAATATAATTCGATACGGTGGCATCAAATTCGCTCCGTCTTGTTCGTATCTGTCTGAGACCCATGATGAAAAAATTGATAACCAATTTCCGAGAGAAACAGGGCAAATACTCATAAATCATACACGGCTTGTCCATTGTTCTAAACTGGTTCGTGTAGAATGTGAAATGCACCAGGTTTAAACAAATGTTTCGCTTGCATTAAGGAGAGTAAGGTATTTGTCCGAAGTCTGCCGAGAGTTGGTTTTCCGGTTACTCGTTCGTCCGTAAATTTATGCGGAACTACTTAGCTTATATCGTTGGTAACGTGTGTTTCTGCTGTGTCAAATTTTGACCTACTCTTATATTTCATTTGTTGAAAGAAAATAAGGTATTTTATCGAAGTTCGCCAAATGTTGACTTTCCGTTTAAAGGTCCTACTTCCGTCGATTTATTCGGAAATACTCGGCCTTTCTCGGTTGTTGATGTTAGTTTGTGGAAAATGTCAGAATTAAACCTATCACTTACTGCATGAAGAATTGTAAGATTTGCTAAATGTCGGCTTTCTTGTCACATCTCCTTCTGTTCATCTATTCGGAACTAAGTCGTTTTCGTTGCCAGTTTCAGGGTTTGTGAAATGCTAATAAATGTTTCACTTTCGTAAAGATGAGTAGTATATTCGACCGGAAGTTGCCAATTGTATCACTTCCGTCATTCCAGTACTTCCGCCGAACCATTTTGAAGTATTCATCTATGTTCGAAATGAGACCATTCGAGTCTGAACATGGCGTAGGCGGTTATAAAACTTGAGATTTATATCTGGGCTCTACCCAATTTTCAGATGTAACTGTTTGAAAATTACTCGTATTGTTACCATACTATCCTTAGTGCAGTAAAATTCACTTGAATGTTTTAGGACATATTATAGGCCGGAATATGTTTAGGTTGAATGCTAAAAATTTAGCATGGTGACTGGTCTCATATCGTACCAGCTTGAACCTATGACAAATCACTTAGAGTCCTATCATTAACAAAAACTAGTTCAGCAGTGTTAACGTAAAACGTGTCAATAGAGGATTGGAAGAAATGTTTAAAAGCCAAAAGGAAATTTACATTTTAATGATAGATACACGTATATTGATATTAATATTTGACTTTCAGACTTAATAAACAAAAAGATCACAATGCACTACACTGTAATACGGTCAACAAAAACTATTCAGTCCCGTGTCAACGACCAAATAATTTTCTGAAGAAAGACCAGCTGCCCCTTAATGATAATATTTTACGTTCCCATTGTTGGCTTTCAAAGCTTTGACTACAATAATTTCCATCCATCTTTTATTCATTCGTTTAAATATAGATATAATATCTATAGTGGGTAGTTTGTAGATTGCTTCCATTTAAAGAATGAGATTAATTATTGAGTTTTTTGTCCATTATCATGTACTTAACAAAATCTATGATATTTTTATGGTTGGTATACCAGTTTTTTTTCCTGTGAGACAAAAATACGATAAAAAAGATTAAGTTTAATGCGTATTTTCCTTTTCGGGGTAGCTTACAAAACATTTTTATGGTGGTATGAAATAATTCATTCTCCACATTAAGTGTATTAAGTCTGAGTAGTGGAGCTTCTCTTTTATTCTTTGGACTAATTTTTTCATGTTTGCTTGCATATTTTAAAGTTAGTGAGTTCCACAACGTAATGAATAGAAGCAAAAATGACATCATACAGTGAAACACGGTTATAGCGAATTTGTGGAGACCCGAAACGGGAGTTTATTCTGAAACATTGAAATAAAGGATTTGTTGAGGAAAAATATTTACATCACTATATCCGAGTTCACTATAACTGTGTTACACAGTAACTGGTATACAGATAAGCCTGTAAATGAAGATCATCGACAAGGCACAGTTAGCCTTTATTTCAGATATTTATCTCAATAAATGCGTATTTAGCCCTTGTTCAGGTGGGGAGCGTTAATTCAGGTTTTATAACACTTATTAGCTCTTATTTCAAAGAAATGACGGCGAGACTCATTTCTAATATTATCAGATTCGCATTGAATGTTATATTATATGTGAATAAAAGACATTATACGGTGACATAACCAATATTGCCAAATACCAATTGCTTGAATACTGATTATCAAAACCGTAGAAATTACTTTTCCACTTCACTGATGTCCTTATCATGGCCCAAACCCGCCCTCAAAAAGTCTTTCGTTTCTCAAATGGACAACCTATTTGTTTGGTTTAGATTTATTTTTGGTTACTAGACCATTTTTATATTGATGATTTTTCGACTAAAATGATGTACATGTATTTTGTACTGAGGTCGAATTTTGTGAGAGAGAAAACGGCTTGTCGTTAATAATGGTTTCTCTGACGAAATACAGAGATTACATTTTATGCTTATATGACGTAGTAAGAAAAATAAATCTCAAAGTCCAATGATAAAAAGTTGAGATCCTGGATCGATGTACTCAGCATAAAACTGATTTAGTGACGAAATCAATTTATATCGCAGCTTCCGGTAACCTTATTTTTTTAAGTAAAATATGGTCTCCCTGACATTTTGGTTTTGTTTATTCATTTCTTCAGACGAGATACAAGAGAACTCTGACCTTCAACATTTACCTCCAATACTGAAAGATTCCCTCTCTGCAACACCGTCTAACGTCCCAGATCATCTTTCGTCTGATAACGTTTCACTTGAAAGAAATGAACCTCCACCAGAAAGCTGCAGACAAAAACAGATTGATGGAATATTTGCAGACGATAAATTTTTGGACGAGGAGGAGAAACGAGTGAACAAAATGGCGAACTTCATCATTAAAAAGAGCAGGAGCGACGTATTTCCGTGTAAATACACATTTAGAGAACAGACGTGGATTAACTCCCGTCCGACGGAAGCAGACGAACAATCTTCCGGAAACACTAACGACATGGCAGACGCCGTAATGATCGGTCTTCCTGTTCCAACTGTGACGTCATGGAAACGTCACAATGAAAACAGCACAGAAACCAAATCACGTGACCCGTCTTCGGCATCATGTGCAGTTATCGATACACATGAAATAGAGTGTCTTGAAGATTTGGAACCAGCTTTAGAACCCATAGCACCAATGCCATCAACAAGTAATGGAGTCGATGCAAATGTTCAAGAAGAAATGTAAGTATTAAACATTTCTATCACAGTTTGGCCTGTTAATGTAGGTTTGTTCAAGTCTGTACTGTGGAGTGTTCCGCTCGTAACAATTCTGATCCTGTTAACTTTTTTATTTATGGAATAGAGTTACATATTCGACCGATGTTTACCGAATGTTGGCGTTCCTGCTACACCTAACTTCCGTTTGTTCATTCGGAACCAATTGGACTCTTTCATGGGTACATTTTAAGTTTCTTTGTTGAAAGAAAAACATTAAGGAATTACGAATTCAATATGGTAGTGATTGGTTTTGTTCACTTGTATTAACAATAAATGTTAGAGTTCTTTGCGAACACTCCTACATTAAGACCACCTTATTTTAACGATCATCAATACCGAGTTTTTGTCCAGAGAGTGAGCGTAATATTCAGGCTTAATTGTATTTTTGAAAGATTTCGCACGTTCATGAAATGAAATATTTAAACTGTGCTTGAATGTATGTGCAAAACGGGCATACTTGATAAAATCCCATCAAGTGCGAAACACTCGAGCAGTTTAAAAGATTTTCAATAAATAGTCCACTTCTGGACAATAAATTACTTAAATAAGTAATCATTTTGCGATTCAGAATTCACATTATCTTCACATATCGTGAAAAGTTGTTTGATGGTCGTTAAATGTAATTGCTCATGGTGAGAATAAATTTTATACCGTATGCGCCATTATTGGATAACAAATGCGAGATTAATGCCAAAACGATGGCTTGGTTTTTTGTGCTGCGTATTTTTTGTAGAAAAGAAACTATATGTACATGTATATGTAGGCGTAGTGTTGGAACGATTGGAGACGGTGCGTCATTCCTTTTAAATAAGTACAATGTACCGTAAAACCTCACTAAGCGACCACCTTAATATAAAGACCACTCATTTAGAGTGGTCAATATCATGATCGCTTTATCTGTGCACAAAAAAATGGCCTTAATAGCCAGGTTTTACTTTAACTGTATTTGAAAACTGTATATAAATGTATTGATATGTCAAATAATGAATGCATTTTACAAATAATTTGCATTATGATTATTATGCTGAACAATATCCCACACCGAAACTCATTAAAATGCAATGAGAATTTCACTATGAATCAATAATTCCCTTTTAAATAAAACTATTGCAATGAAAAATACATTTTAATCATTTATAGATATAATAGAATGAAAACATTCGTTAATGTAACATTTTAATGCGAATAAGACTCGATCAATATTTCTAACTAACGCCGAAATTGAAGAGCTAATTAAACACATGTCGTATTTCATTTTTTACATATTTTCTCTTCCTCAATTAAAAACCATTCTACTCGGTGTGAAGTCTTACAAAACTGACTTCAATTTAGTGTTTACATATCATTAGTGGCCTCGAGAATGATATTTAAACTGCTGTCATAATTTGTACGATATTCGCCGCACAAAATGGTACTAAATCTAATTGTACGTATTGGTAAAAACTTCATACTTGGCAAATAATAACGAACGAGTGCGAAGCCTCCGGCCGAATTTAAACGAAGATAAACGATCAACAGGGACGCCTTGGTTAGATATGTGCCGATCAAAACTAAGTTAAGCTACATATTGTGTTTAATTTTGCTGAACATAAATGATCGACGACGAAGAATTTTACCAAATGTGTTTGATTGAAAGGTATTCTTGTCCCGAATTATACCGAACATTAACGATCGAGAGTGTCTTGTGCCGAATTTTATCGAACATTAACGATTGAGTGCGTAGCCTTGTGCCGAGTTATACCGAACATTAACGATTGAGTGCGTAGCCTGGTGCCGAGTTATACCGAACATTAACGATTGAGAGTGTAGTCTTGTTCCGAATTGTATCGAACATAAACGATCGACGACGAAGTCCGTGCCGAATTTTATCAGACTGAAACTGTTGTAAGCACCATACTTACATGTTCGGCATGTTGTCGGAAATCATTTTACGCCGCAAGTTACTACACCAACAAGTTTTAGAATTAGTACAATGAATGTGCCGATTTATGATTTAAACCAGCGATCGACTGCTCAAACATTGCCACAAAACATAACCTCTTTTCACGACTGGTTTGTTTTCATGATCTGATTTTATAGACAATCTTTCATTGATCCAGAGCTTTAAGCTGATCATGAGTTAAACCTGTGATTTTATATACTGATCAAAATGGTTGTTCCTTTTATCAAAAATGGAAATAAAAGTAATTAGAATTCAAGCGCTCCGTGTACAGTTAAAAAACTCTCCATTGATATGGTGTTCAATTAAAAATAAGATCTAGACATCAGATGAAAACGATCTATGCTCTTTTGTTAGTTTAAAAGGCTTATTTTGCTGATGAAAGAAAGTTTATATACGTATGAAATATATTTTCAAACATTGGGTCTAATTATATTGTACGTCGTAACAATTGAGTTCGTAGTATACAGTTTGGGTAGATTGTGTACTCGCTGGTTTTATGGGAATTCAAATATTGGTTTAAGAACTAAGACAACAAAATGTTAACTTGTTATTTCCAATTACTTAAAAGTTTTACTGGATTACATTTCGTGTTGAAAATAGGTTTAACTATTGTGTTCAATATTGTGATTAGAAATATAAACAGGACTTCGATTCATGCATTGCAAAGTAAGTTATTTCACAAATGATGACAACAAAGGATTAGCCGTGACTTTCTAAACTTGATTTTTTTTCTGTCCAGTGCAAAAACAAAGATAACTTAAGTGACATAGACGTTTGCGACACAACATTAGTAAGTAACGAAAAATGTTGTCAGTTTAATTATATTACGTAGGATGCGCGCATTATTTTTAAGCTTTGTTAATGCGAGCTATTGTCTGTCTGGACGGTCATAATTGTGTATGTGTGGAATTTTCAATACCAATATAACAGGAATATAATCTATTAGAGTGATACAAAAATTGCGATGACATTTTGATATCGAAAGTGAGGAATACCATTTCGTCTTATTGTAAAAAAACAAAATTGAAATTGATATGTAGATAAAGTTGTTTTTCAAAATTGTTAAAATTGACAAAAAATCTATTGATCGATCAACAGAACAATACATTTATGGGTTGTGATCTTGTCAGTAAAATATTGGTCTATGAAAATATTGACAATGAAGTGGAGTATTGTAGTTATTCTCACTGGATAGGAGCCTTGTATGATGGGTTTATCAATTATTCCATGAAGTCTACGGTATGGAATAATTATCAGTTATTTTTAATGTGAATTACTCTAAAATTTTACGCTCACCTGTTACTGTTATTAAAGATTGGGCGCATTGTCGGTGTTGTGTATTTTGAAAGTGCAAATTAACGGTGGTTGAAAAATTGTGCCTCTGTCTATGAAAAAAGAAACCGTAGACAAAATAAGATTGGATTTATTTTTTGTTATTGTTCTGGTTTATTGGGTAAGGGTATTTCTGCTGATAATCTCGGACGTATGTAAACAACTTATCCTAATGTCGTTTTAGATTTATTAGAGTTATATCCGTGTGTTTACCAACGTGGATATTCGTATCAACAGGGTCAGTGTTTCGTTCCGTGTATGAAGACTCTGATTATAATTATTGTTTGTTTCGTAAATAAAGAGACAGTGTATCATAGATGTACAGTATAACCTCGTTAGTAAGACCACCTTTCGGGGGAAAATCAAACACGATATAAAGGTGGTCTGATTATCAAAGTGAGACATTGAGAAAATACGGAAAATCGGGTTAAAACTGAAATGTTCGTTATAGTGATTTGGTCTTAATACTGAAGTGGTCGTTAAGTGAGGCTTTACTGTAGTGGATATAAAACTTACAACAGAAAAAGGAACGATGTATAACAAGCAGGTACAGATTGCACCTGGAGTGTATGTTGTGTAGTAAGTACATAATTGTATGTTAGATATTTCAAACCGATTATTTAAAAAAGTAATTTTTACTATTACTCAAAATTACTTGTCTCAAAATTTAAAAAAAATATATAGTTAAATATCTGATAAGGATATGATAGCTTATAGTAATCTAAATAAATAGCTTTAATAACATGACAGTTTCTATAATTATTCAAAATTATTCGATTTTATTTTAATACAGTTAGACCTGTGAATAAAGGCCACCTAATGGAAATACTAGATATGGTCTTTATACACAGATAGTCGTTATACGGAGATTTTATTTGGTCTATGTTTTATTTTTATTTATTTATTTCTGTATTACGAGACAAAACATAATTCTAAAAAAATGACATGTAAACAACCCGCGTGTAAAGCATTTTTCTTTGATTAACACGATTTCAGCTAAAACGACATAAAATTAAAAAAAAAATGAAATCAAATTACAGTTGAAGACAGTCCACACTTCTTCCAAAAGCAAAAAATCACGTATGCAACATATCTACAAAATGCAACCATTTCTGAATCAGTGAAAATCTTAAGTTTTTTTTCTTAATTGAAATAAATAAATTAAGATTTTTTGGTAAAGTAACGTGTGTTTTTTTTTCTTTATTTTTTCTTCATTTATATATTTTCCAATATTTTTTTAAAATATATTTTTAATTATTTTTCATAAGTTTTTTTTTCTCTTTTTTCTCGTATAATTCATCTGCGTGATGGACATTCAGTGATGTTGTGTAAAAGTGAATATTTTGATGAGTTACAAATTTACATGCTTTTGAATAACCTTAGTGATGTCTGCTATGATTCAACATTAAATTTGACAAAATTCTATTTAATTATTTTATGCAAATGCAATATTATATAACAATAATAATATCGTATAAAGATAATAATATTATTAAAAATAATAATGATAAAATGATAATTAATTTAAAGGTGACGTTTTTCATGTTGAAATTGTTGTCACACATCACATTATACCCGTTTTCACGATTTTCGGCCTAAATATTTTTCCTTCTGCTATTTTGCTAATCGAAAATTTTAGTCTGTTCCCCCGGCACATATCTTCAAATAACTCCAGCATTGGCGATATTTGGCACGTGCAGCTTGCCTTATTTTGTTCTCTAGTCCAAATATTTATTCAAATAGTTAGGAACCAGGGAACGTTAGAAGTTTCGTTTTCTGTTTATTGAACTCAATAATTAGGGACTCTACTACAGATCAGTATTAAGGATTTATCATAATTTACCGAAGTCACTTAATGAGTTTAGTATCATTAATAAATGTTCATGTCATGGATAATGAATATTCATAAACAGTGCTCCCTTCCGTAAACGTCACCTCCAAAGACCGATTCCCTCTAAGAAACGACAATAAAGGGCACACATACTTATAATAAAAAACACCTGTTAAGAATGTATAAATTCCCTCCGAACAACAACACCCTCCAAAGAACAACACTTTTTTGCGACTCCGACAAGTGTTGCTCTTCGGAGGGAGCACTATATATCAACATATAGTACATTTGAACACAATCTTAATCATACCAGATTTCTATTGCGTGACTAACGCTGTAAATATTTTTTTTTCATAATCAGATGACCCTGACTGGTGTTGTACGTATAAACGTAACATTTAAACATTTGGTACACGTTGATTTTTCGCTTTATCGTAACAAGTATAAAATGAAAAGATTTTCTTGTTTCCGAAACTAAATTTTTTGCCTAGTCCCATTACTGTATTAAATTTATTATCGTAATTATCTTATATATTATCAATTGTGGAGGAAATGATTAAGTAATCAACTGTAGTACAGTAGAACACGGTTAAAATAAATTCCTGGGGACCCGAATATTTACGTCATTATATTCATATTTTATTGTATCCGTTATATTGAAGTAAAGAAAGACGAAAATCATTATTTCGCTATATCCAATACTTCACTGTATCAGGGTTCACTATAACAGTGTTTTACAATTACTTTTAATATAGATTATCCGACAGGTATGAAAGTACATAATATGGTATGCTTAAACATAACAAAGCGATTCAATATTTATTTAAACTTATTTGTTAAAATTGTTTCAGTCATTACAGGATCAATTTCGACTTTATAGCTGTCATGCGAGAAGAAAACGTCAATCAAGTATTTTTGGATAAATCCATACTTTCGCTACCAGTGTGAGAGCTAATTGCTTTGTTGTGTCATTGATCGGAATATCATTTTAAAAACTAGTTTGTCAATTTTAAAATAAAACTCCATGAAATTTGTTGACAGTTCCGGTGATAATTATATGGTCAAGGTTGTGCGTTTGACACTATTGAAAGATTATTCAAGAGGTACCATTGACAGAGAAAAATGATTCAATTCTATACGTAAATTAGTTTCATGATTTACCATAAGATCATGAAATTTTGTCAACAAAGCAATTATATAATTCGGGAAATTCTTGTACGAGAGATATAAATAGTATTTATAGTCACAAAACTAAACCATATGACGCGCAAGGATACGATTCAATTGTACGTTGCTATGAACAACGGTCCGTTTACGTAGCGGTACAGTACGGGACGTCGCAAGTCACGAGCCAATTTGTCACGATTCTGATTATTTGTGAAAACATAACACGCTACGGTCCAGTCCGACGCTGTAGACAGGCACACGACACCATGTCGTCATAAGCGGCGACGTTAAACGCGACAGTCAGACATGACGTTATATTCAGAACCGTGACTCGTGCTGGTACGGTATGTTCCTATCAACAGCGACTTTACACGCGACCGTACGTCACGTGATTATAAACAGCGACGTTATATGCGACGTAACGATAGCAGTGACGTCTATATGCGATGTTACGTCACGTTATTATCGTTCACAATATTATAGCAACAATACATTGTTCCGAATGGAATTTCTTTTTACTTGGTAAAGATTTTATTCATCCATTTTTTTTTTACTTTATACTGTGATTTCATTTGAAGCATTCGTGTAATCATCATTTAACTTTTTTTTTCAGTACTATGTCCGCTACAGTGATTGTACCACAGCGTGACGCACCTTGTCAACAGTGGATAACATTTAATGGAGATAATGAACCCGTAATTAATAACGGACCGGAAAAAGAGGACGGATGTGATACCTTTCTGAAACGTCTACAGAAGTCCAAATTATGCTCCCAAAATGGTAATATTACTAACAAGAGTAATTTTTTTAGAGATTATAGTGGTCTATTATTCTTTTTAAAAAAATATTGAAGCAACAGTGCTTATTTTACTGTTCCATGAAATTGTGTAGTTTAAAATAAAATAGGGGTAATTCTTAAGGAAAACAAAAAATGTTGCCAACATAACCATCTTTCATTTACCAGATTTTCAACAAAGGTCAAACGCCCTGGTTATTAATTTTGGGTATGTCCACGATCTAGCGGGATGCGATGTTAAATAACAGTGTCCCGTTTTATAATTAGTTTACATTGACTAATTCCTGTCAAACATGGTATGTAGCAAGGTTTATGGGCACCTGGCTTGGGATAGTATTAAAGGATTCTAGCGTAAAAAGTCACTATTGAAAGAAATAGGAGATTATACCCTCTCAATACACTGTTGAAAACCTGATTTAATAGCATTGCCGCGTTTCTTGTTTTAAATTAATTATTTTATTAAAATTCCAGTCATTTTTGTAGGTACAGTCTAACCTGTGTTTACGGTCACATCCGAATAAAGGTCACCCTTTGAATAAAGGTCATTCTTTGAAAACCATCATTGGTCATTTAGAACAAACTGACATCGAATAAAGGCCACATGTCGATAAGGCCACATTTTATCTTTCCCAAGGGTGGCCTTTGTTCACAGGTTTCGCTGTATTGCTATACATGCATTCAGTTATGTTAATTTTTCAAAGAGCTTCGGACTTTTTGTTCGTTTAAAAAAAATAGATATCCTCCCAGTTTTATCTCATCCAAAATTGATTTTAACAAAAAAATAGATATCCTCCCAGTTTTATCTCATCCAAAATTGATTTTAACAAAAAAATAAATATCCTCCCAGTTTTATCTCATCCAAAATTGATTTTAACAAAAAAAATAAATATCCTCCCAGTTTTATCTCATCCAAATTTGATTTTGACAAAAAAATAGATATCCTCCCAGTTTTATCTCATCCAAATTTGATTTTGACAAAAAAATAAATATCCTCCCAGTTTTATCTCATCCAAATTTGATTTTAACAAAAAAAATAAATATCCTCCCAGTTTTATCTCATCCAAATTTGATTTTAACAAAAAAATAGATATCCTCCCAGTTTTATCTCATCCAAATTTGATTTTAACAAAAAAATAGATATCCTCCCAGTTTTATCTCATCCAAAATTGATTTTAACAAAAAAATAGATATCCTCCCAGTTTTATCTCATCCAAAATTGATTTTAACAAAAAAATAGATATCCTCCCAGTTTTATCTCATCCAAAATTGATTTTAACAAAAAAAATAAATATCCTCCCAGTTTTATCTCATCCAAATTTGATTTTGACAAAGAAAATAAAAAATAAGTCTGCAGCTTTTAATACTATTCGATGTTTTTTTTTCTTAAGACTCTTCTTTGCCGTCGGGACAGCAGTTTTGTTTTGAAGCCATGGTTGACAAACGGTATAATCGATGGAAGCGCCGCCGACGGAAGAAGCAGTCTGAAGCAAGGCGAGTTAATGTAGTGCAAAGTAGCGAAAGTTCCGACGAGAATGATGACAGGTAAATACATGTATTTTATTCTTCACGATTAACTGACTGGTTCCTATCACGCACATATACTTACCTGCTCTTGATTTAACTGGTTCCCGTTCCATGTTGCAGTGCACCAAAATACAATATAGACAGAGTAAACGGGAACCAGTTTAAATCTTTGTGTGACTTATTTACCCCCCCCCATACGGTACATTGCTCTTTGAGAAGAGAGACAACTGCGTGGCATATCGCTGCTAAACTGATGACCGTTCCATGAATTGGGTGTATAATACAAATGAAGTGACTTACAAACAAGGAATTGTCCGCACCAGTTTAGATTATGATGTTGCCACTAGCTCTTACCACACGTAATTATGGAGTGGGATACTTAGCTATCTCAGACCGGGTACAAGTTAACTGCTATATTCTTATCGAATACTTTCTGTTTCTGAATGAAGAAAACATCTTAATGGTCTATACATGTATTTCAACGAGGAGCTGGATTGTATCCTATAAAGTATGATTAAGGGCGGTAACCACATCGTGGAGTTCACGAAATAAGTACAGTACTTTCTATTCTTTCTACTCCGAATTTGCTCGTCCAGACGAATATGTTCGGATTAGAGAGTTTTTAGGAATACAAATGTTAAGGATTCAAAAAGTGTTTTAGCATTAGATACATATTAACAAAAATCGGGACCAGCTGACGTGTTCGGTTTAGAGAGGAAAGGTTCTGATTAGAGAGGTTCGACCGTACATGTATTACATGTATACATACCTGAAGCTTTATCAACCTCTTACTGGATTGTATATCGATACAGTCGACTTCGTGCGTGTCCAAGATACAGCAGAACCGAGTGGTAACAATTTGACATAAAATTAAGATAAAGAACATTCCAAAAATAGAATTTAATTATCTGCACATAAATCATTACATCAAGGGAGATAATCCGCTGTGTAGCATTTGTGTACTCACTCGTAATTATTT
This sequence comes from Lutraria rhynchaena, assembly GCA_008271625.1. Classification (NCBI taxonomy): domain Eukaryota; kingdom Metazoa; phylum Mollusca; class Bivalvia; order Venerida; family Mactridae; genus Lutraria; species Lutraria rhynchaena. Next base: position 288,230 of record VIBL01000146.1, on the reverse strand, counting down.
ACGCCTTAAACTTTATTACCTCCCCTGAATTAAATGCGTGAAAGTTTTCTTAAGCATTACACATACTTCAATGAGGAGTTGAATTACCGTCAATCTATCAATATGCGTAGATCCGGGTTCAAATCCTGGTCGCGGCAGGTCATACCCTTCTATGAAAATTTAACAAAAATGTCGGTTTCCCTCCAAATGTGGGGAAGCGGCCGGCTCCTTGTGGATGGGTAAGTTAGTACTGGTTGGTATATAGTCCAGGAAAACTGGTTAGGTGAACCGGTCGCCGTATATAACTGAAAAATTGTTGAAAAACGGCGTCAAATCCCAATGACAATAAGTCACATAGAAACGAAAACAAACTATCAATATGCGGGCTAAACACGGTTTAAACAAACGAAGGTTTAAATACTATACCGACCGTACGTCTTTATCATTTCACTGGAACCCGAAACTAAACTGATTCAGTCAAATAATAAAAAAATGTATTTACGTACGTAATTTTCAGGTAATTTTAGCTAAACAAATATACTACGAGACTAAGTTTTCAGACACATGTGAACATACAGTGAAACCCCGTTATTAAGTCCACCTTTGAACAAAATCGGTTTTAATGTAGAATTGGTTTAATTATCAAGTTGAAATATAGAGGAAACAAATGCCTATGATACCATTGTTGGTATTCTCAAATAAAGCGGACCAAAGTAAGTGCTTAAGATAAGATACGGAACAAAATATTCAAAATTACATCAATTAGATAATTTGTGAAATCGATTATCGCCCTTGTCGGACCGTAGGTGGACAAGATAATAGCTCTTTCCCGTGGAACAATAAAATAAAAATGGTTTGTGAAAGCTATTAGCGAATCTTTTAATATCCCTTAAATTGGACAAATATCCAATTAAGTATTAATCTAATCTCAGATCGATTATCTGGTGGAATAAAATACCCTGAAAAATGACACACTTGTAGATTTTAACCGGAGAATAGAATGATAAATGCGCCATAAAAAGAATTAATTAAAAGAACGTGTGATAGACTTTAAAATGACAATGTCAGGTTACACGTGTCCATTAGACGTGGGTTAAAGTGGTGTCAGAGCTCAAGTTCTCCGTTAAATGGCTTCCTTTTATTTGGTATTTAAGTCAAAGTTTGTTGAACAAAATATAATTAATTATACGTATACTTTGGGGGTTATGTTAACTGAATGGTGAAGATTATGTAAAATATGGTAAAAGGATACACAGTACAGTGAAACCTGGACTTTTGGAACTAGATAATGGCTTTAATATTGAATTAATCTAGTTAATAAGTCCAAATATGAAAGAAATTTAGAAAACCGGGGTTGAAAATGAGTTGTTTTTATGAGATGGTCCTAATATTGACGTGGTTTCTGAGTGAGGACGGGCTTATAATGTTTACAATCGTAAGTCTAAAGATGAGGTTATGAATGACGTCTTGCCATTGGTTAATTAAGGAAAGGCGTCTGAAAACAACCAATCAGATTGTTGGATTCAAAATTACATTTGCTGACCAGTCTCAGAATGAAGCCTGGTTATTGGTTAGTTTCACGATTATGTCCAATTCACAAATAATGAAATTCAGATATTCCTTCCAAATTGATTTTAAGTCCATATGGAGCCTTTAACTTAAAGAATTTCAGACAAAGTAGTGTTTACATATAAGGATGTTTTTGTAGTACAATCAAAAATCATTCATGGGTTGTGCTTATGAAAAATATATCAGTATCTGTAGCCTCAAAACATCATAAAAACAGTGTCGGAGTCAAACCTACACAAAGACTGTCTATGAATAGAGTAACTGGTTGTGAACTTAGTTATCCGATATGATGTCATCACTAGAATTCATGACGTCACTTATTTTCTTGGTTACCTCATATTTTCTTTTCAATTTAATGGTGATAAGTTCACTATGACAAAATAATGATGATATTGATGATACATTATTTCGTCAGCTTTCTAGTAACTGATCTTGATAAACATTTAATCACATCGCAGTGATATATTTTCAATCTAGCAAAGCTTCGGGAATTTATCAGATATATCTGAGTTTGGGGGCTGTTCTCAAGTTCTATAACCTCGGTTTCTGTTGTTTTTTGCTGTACAAGAAATCGCAGTTGATTTTAACGTTTGAAATCAAGCCGCCTATTATTTTTTCTAGTTTAATTAAAAAACTGTAGTCGTTGGTATTTCTTTGATACATAATTAAGTATTTAAAAGTACGCTTAATTAATTTCACCCATGCTATATGAACATCTGTTTTTATTCCATTGATATGAACTTAATTCTCAATTCTGTTTGACTGAATTTTGTAGAAACAGTGCTATGGAACGAATTATCGATAAAATGTACGAGCAAATTCACGGACCAGTGCCGAGAACGCCGAATGGCTCACGGGAAACGCCGAGAGTACGAAATCGTCGAAGACGGAAAGACCCGACTAACGATTCGTCACCAATTACGGAAAATCGCGAACAAGAACCATCTCTGCGCTATTATGACGCAAGCTCGGAATGGACTTCAGACGGATGCCTTCTGAGTTCTTCGTCAGTTTATAATGTCAACAAACCGGAAGTGACGCAGAATAAAGAGAAAGGGTTGAACAGTAGTCCGTCTGATGAATTGTGTTCGTGGCCATATTATGAGCAGTACAGAACTGAAATACTCAAACGTCTTCAAAATACTCCCCCTGGTAAGTCATGTTATCATTTCTAGGACGGAAGTGAACGACAACTATCCATACGAAAATAATGAAACATGGAGTGGTTTTATAATCAAACCTTAGCCAAGATATCAACTTTTAAGCGGAAACTGTAGTGTCATTTTCTTGTTTAGAATGAAACAAATTACATTTGTTTCAATTGCTCTTGTGTTTCATTTTTTGCTGTTGAATATTTGATATTCTCCAAAAATGTCTTTTTCTATTCCAACATAATGTATGAATTGGCTTATGAATGTAATGACGTATTAATTCGGGACCCCAGGAATTCACTGTAACCATGTATTACTGTTTCTATCATCGGTATGTTTTAGGGGTTTTTTAGCTCTGATATCTTAGCTAAAATATGTCGTGAATAGGTACCTAGTCCTGTTTCGTTTCCGTCCCTCAATTTTAGCTTAGGGAGATATTGTACTGGCATTTTGATGTCAAGTTTGGTCCGATAATAAAACAGGTTTGTTTGCAGAGCTGATAATATATTTTATTTTAATTTTTAGATTAAAAATACCATTAGTTCACATACATTTGTTAAGGCGTAAACCAAACCGACTCGGTATTTTTTCTTGCCAATACGTATTTGTATAATTTCATTTTAATATCAACTCTATCTCAGAACCAAATCATTCACTCGAAACAAGGCATTTTAGAGCTAAGACATATCTCTAATAATTTTGTGTTCTCGAACGTAATGTGAAAATCGTTTATAATACACCGACATTTTGGAAAGTAAACTTCTGAACGTCATGGTGAATTACTCATCTTCAATATGGATTCATAGATTGATTGCCTTGTTACTTGTTATATCATTCATGTATTTCAGAACAATTTGAACATTCGGAACAAAGTGATAGGTTACCGGAAGTAGACAATAATTCCCAAGACAAACCGGTCAAAACGGAAGTAAATTTTACCCTTGATGCCAACGAAGAAACGATGGTTGAAGATGTTGAAACGGATACCGAAACGGGAACAGAAAACTTCGAGCCGTATATAAGGTAATCTTCCTTTATAAATATGTTTTTACGATATAATTATAATGTTCTTTTATTTTATCAATAAATAAATTATGAACAGAAGTTCGTAATACCATTACAGTTGTATTAAAGTTATTACCAAGCAACTGCGTCAAAAATGTCACAATATAACATTGTATTTATACCGATGTTTAGACCAAGCAACGACTTAGGAAGATATTAAGCCATACCGATATAATAACAGTCACGCTTATACATAGCAACAACGTTTTAGGGATGTCTAGATATGCAGATCCATTTTTACGACGCTCTGATCTGGCAACGACGTTTTAGAATATGCAAACTTAATTGTACTTAATTTTGTGACGTTCTTACCTAGCAAAGTCGTTATGAGGTGTTCCGCCATGCTATTACAAATACAGTGTTCTGACCTAGGATTAGAGAAGGCCCATTACTTCCATTACAATTATGTATGACGTCCTAACCTGGCAACGACGTTAAAGACTCTTTAAAATGCCGTTACACTTTTTAGACGTTATAACCAATCAATGACGAAAGATGCTATTCAATTATATCATTACCCTTTTCTCAAGCTAGCAACGACATTAAAGACGCTTCAAACATACCATAAAACATTCGTGCCACGTTATAACCTAGAAACAATGTTAATGGAGCTCCATACATGTCATCACACTTTTGGGACTTTTGTTCTAACTTAGCAACGACGTAAATGTTCTTCAATGATACCATTACACCTTTTGCGACGTTATACCCTGGCAACGACGTTAAAGTCTCTTCAAGCATACAATTACACTTTTTGCGACGTACAAACCTAGCGACGATGTTGAAGTTTCTTCAAGCATACCTTTACACTTTTGGCGACGTTATTACCCAGCGACAGTGCTAAAGGAACTTTAAACATACCATTACACTTTTGGATGTTCTGGCATTGCCACGACGTAAATGCTCTTCTATTGTACCATTACACTTTTTGTGGCATTATAATCAAGCAACGACGTTAAAGACTCTTCAAACATGCTATTACACTTTTCCGACGTTGTAACCTAGTAACATACCATTACACCTTCGCAATGTTATACCCTGGCAACGACGTTCAAGTTTCTTTAAACATACCATTAATCTCTTTCTCTGACGTTATAACCTAACAGCAAAGTTAAAGAAGCTTCAAACATAACATTACACTTTTTGCAACGTTCTAACCTAGCAACGCCGTTAAAGACTCCTCAAACATACCTTGACACTTTTGTGACGTTATACCCTGGCAACGACGTTAAAGTCTCTTTAAGCAAACAATTGCGCTTTTTGCGACGTACAAACCTAGCAACGATGTTGAAGACTCTTCAAGCATACCATTACACTTTTTGTGACATTATAATCTAGCAACGACGTTAAAGACTCTTCAAACATGTCATTACACTTTTTCCGACGTTGTAACCTAGCAACAAAGTTAAGGGAGGTTCAAACATACCATCACATTTTTTCGACATTACACCCTGGCAACGACATTAAGGACGCTTCAATATACCATTAAACTTTTTGTGACGTACTAACCTAGCAACAAAGTTGATAGAGCTTTAAATATGCAATCACACTTTTGGTATATTCTAACCTAGCTACGACGTAGATACCCGGGCAACGACGTGCAAGTTTCTTTAAACATACTATTGATCTCTTTCTCTGACGTTATAACCTAACAACAAAGTTAAAGAAACTTCAAACATAACATTACACTTTTTGCAACATTCTAACCTAGCAACGCCGTTAAAGACTCCTCAAACATACCTTGACACTTTTGTGACGTTACACCCTGGCAACCTCGTTAAGGACGCTTCAACATACCATTAAACTTTTTGTGACGTACTAACCTAGCAACAATGTTAAAGGAGCTTCAAACATGTATTCACACTTTTGGGATATTCTAACCTAGCAACAACGTAAATGCTCTTCAGTTATGTCATTACAGTTTTGCGACGTTAACCCTAGCAAGGACATTAAAGCCTCTTCAAACATGCCTTTACTTTTTTCTGACGTTATAACCTAGCAACAATGTAAAAGATGCTTCAAAGATGTCATCACATTTTTGCAACATTATACAAAAACGACGTTAATGCTCCTCAATTATACTCCTACACTTTTTGTGAAGCTATAACCGAGCAACAAGGAACTGCATACATGCCTTCACATTTTTGGATGTTCTGAATAGCAACGACGTAAATGCTCTTCTATTGTACCATTACACTTCCGCGATGTTATACCCTAGCAACGACGTTAAAAACTCCAAACATACTACCGGTATTACATTAAAACGACATTCTAACCAAGCAACAAATTTTAAGGAGCTTCAAACATACCATTATACTTTTGAGATGTTCAAACCTACCAACGACGTTGCTCTTCTATTATACAATTACACTTTTTGGGACGTTGTACCCTAGCAACGACGTTAAAGTATATCTAGACAGGCAGTTCCAAATTTTGCGGCGTTCTGACCTAGCAACGATGTTATAAGACGCTTAGAACAGCTTACAACTATAGCGACGGTCTGATTTAGCAACGATGTCATCAAACATGCCAATTTTTACAGTTTTTGCGAAGTTCTAACCCAGAATGTCGTCATAGAATGCTTGGATGTACCATTACAATTATACCTGCATTCTGACCTAGGAAGGACGTCAAAGAAATATTCAGACATTCCATCATTCCATTACAATTATACCTGCATTCTGACCTAGGAAGGACGTCAAAGAAATATTCAGACATTCCATCATTCCATTACAATTATACCTGCATTCTGACCTAGGAAGGACGTCAAAGAAATATTCAGACATTCCATCATTCCATTACAATTATACCTGCATTCTGACCTAGGAAGGACGTCAAAGAAATATTCAGACATTCCATCATTCCATTACAATTATAGCGACGTTTTAAAATATCAACAACATTGAATGATTTCTAAGCATACTATTATACTTATATTTGAACGTCTGAGCTCGCAAGACGTTATAGGATGCTTAATGATCTTGACACATACCATTTTTTACACTTTTGCGATGTACTAGCGATGACGTTAAAGGATTTTCAAACATACCATTTCACTTTTTGCGGCGTCTTAACCTCGCAACGACATGAATGAAATGTCTAGACATACAAATTTCATTTATAGCGACGTCCTGACACATCAATGACGTTAATGGATTTTGAGCATATCATAACATTCTGTCCTAGCAACGACGTCAAAGGATATCCATTATAATTATACGGTGCAACCTCTCCAGAGTGGCCCTCTCTTGAGCAACAATCTCCCTTCCACAACAGCAGAATTTTTCCCACTGTGTGATTTAAGTATTAATTCAACTCTCTAGAGCAACAACCTATCAACAACAACAACATAATTTTGCTTCACCAGAAAGAGTTGTTTGGAAAGGTTGTTCTGTAGTTACGTTTTACTTAGCAACAACATTTAAAGATGCATAGACATACAATTCCTATGTATGCGACTTTGTGCAATGACGTGAAAGAGATGTTAAGACGTAATATTACACTTTTAGTGACGTTCTGATAATACTAAAAAGTTTTTCACAAGAACGGTAATGACGTCAACGTCCCAACCTAGCAACGCGTTTAACGCGACGTTCAGTTGCACCATTGCAATAGTTATAGTGTCGTTTTGATCGAGAAACACTATTTTAGACCCGCAGTATTTATCCATTACAAATACGTGTACTAAGTAACCGTTTTATACTTGCAAGCGTTCGATGATGAAAATAGATCATGCCTTGCTTTTACCATACCATGAAACATGTAGCTTAATTGGTTTAATTACGAAATCAAACTTTTGTAGATTATTGTAACCTCTTGATGATTAAGACATGCAGTAAAAGAAATGTACACATACACACAACTTGGTTTTTATAGACAACGTGTTTTTTACAAACTGCTTCAAACTGTTCTTTGTCAATGGCAATGTTTTGTCTGTTGTGACAGGTGGAAAAATAAAACAGATTCAGAATGTTTACATTTTTAGATTTTTTGGTTTTGTTACAGGGTCGATGAAACACCAAGGCAAAGTCCTGTGTCCCCTGTAAAGCCTCCCGCTGAGCATACGAAGTCCCCGGAGTCACATTATAGAGTGGACCCTGAAAGCCAAACGTACTCCTACAAGAAATGGTCGAGGTCTCAAAGATCTACGCCAAGGTAGTTATCAATAAAATAATAATGAGAGCACATGTAGGTTTTTTTGCATAAGCAATACAAATGCAAAAAGTCTTTGTTTCTGGCCACATGCTAATCAAAAATAGAGTAGGCATTGTATTTGGGGGGTATTTTTTATCATTTTTGAAAGCCAATGTTGAGATCATTTTGTGCCGAAAGGTAAGAGAGTGAATATACCATTCCTAGGGTCTAATATAAAGTCTAGGGTCGCGGGGAAAATAAGGGTAGATCGAGTAACCAGAAACAAACCATTTTTACGCCTTATGGTGAACCCGGATGTATTAATTGAAAGAATTGGATAGATTGAAGTATTCATATTTTCCGGAACATAAAATTCAACTCTTATACCGTGGTCTTCTGCGTATGTATTTTTAAAACTAAAGTCATTTGATGTACGAAGGTTGGTTGATAAACAACAGCAATATTTACAATACTAATTTAATACGTGTAATCAATAATTTAAGACGATTAAGAAAAAACATGGTGGATATCATGTTGTATCACCGTTGTTGCTTTTCATCATGTACTCAATACTGGGTTATCGTGGTCAGAGTTGTAAAAAGATTTTGAGACCAATTCCAGAATGCAGACTTGCCATTGGTCAGTCTTGCACTTGATAAGAATAAGCCAATCGAAGACATGCATTTTAATTTGGACTCCAAGTAAAAAGAATGAACGATATTCTGCCGTTGATTGTGACGGAAGACGATAAATCAAGCAAACAATTTCCCGGCTTACTTCTTGCGTTGGTCTTTGGGATTTTAATGGTAAATTTTAAATCATGTGATGATGTGTCTAGTGATTGAGCTTTTAATTGCGTCTCGATTATTCCAGTATCAAGCAAATTTGTTTGTTTGTTTTTATATCATTGGGGTTTAACGCTGTTTACATATAGAGGAAAATCAACATTTTTGTCAAATTTTGATAGAAGAGTATGACCTGTTGCGACCGATGTTCGACCGCCCCGGATCTCCAGGTTACAAGTCCAGCGCACAAACCGCGGCCCTCAGACAAATTAGAATTATTTTATTGAAATCATATTTGCACCATTTCAGTAAAATGAGCACACCAGATATCAAACCGAGGCTCTTGTCCCGGATGTCAGCCTCGACTTGGAGTGATGTTAGTAGTGAGACCACAGAATGTGTCCGTGTTGTTAGTGTCGGAGATAAACAAGGGTTTTCGCCGCCGATGAAAGCAGTCAAATATCAGGATGTTGCTCATGGGATGCGTGACGATCGCAGATCTTACAAGAAAAGTTTGTATTTTTTAAAAAAAACTTAATAGATTCATATCTAGATATCAGTTCCACCATTTGTTAATACATTGTACAGTAAAACCTCTGAAAAACGGACCTTTTCCGGAATGGGCCATAAGCCGGTTTTATGAGAATCCCTGTATTCAGAGACCTGATGATTACCGAAGAGAACAAACGGGACTTGAAAAAATCGTCCGATTTTCAGAGAATCCCGGTTTTCAGGAAGTCCGGTTTGAGGGGAGTCCTGTTTGAGGGGAGTCCGGTTTGAGGGGCTGTAGTGTATCATTTTCGCTAGTTTTAGATTTTACTGAATTTCGACTGGTAGTGTATCCACCTACAAACAATTCTTTGAAATCGTTTGACAGTTATGATAATTACTTGCATTAAAACATCTTTTTACAGGTCAGAAAGTTGCGATTCCAATAAAGAAACATAACGTGAATCTCCCGTCCTTGACGAAAAATTCAAGGTCACAAACTGTGCCATATACCGGGAATAGACATTCAGAAGGCAAACCGCTTAAAACCATGAGGGTGAGCAAATATGCAAAGTACGAATTCATACATATGGTGGCATATTTCTGCATAAGATAATCAAAATATTGTCGCGAAAATCTGCCAGATTTTCATGAAAAACAAAGACATTTTCACGAAAATTCAATAACTTTTCATGAAAAGATTTCTTCACCTGATAGTAATGGTACTTAATAAGTGGACGATAAAATGTTTTCATGAAAATAAAACTTTTTTTCACAAAATCTTACAAAGAAAGCTTTCGCGAAAATTAATTAAAATCAACCGCTTAGTGTATGCAGAAATATGCCACCATACATACATTTCATTGATGAAAAATGACGTCATCATCATTTCGCCATAGAATTGGTCAGAGGGGCATATTTGTAAATATAGCTTCTATGTGAGCCTCATTCACTCATCCCCCCTCCCACCACCACCACCACCAACAACAACAACAACTACTACAACAACAACAACAACAGCACAGTAAAATTAGGCTATCATGACCTCATTTTGGGACTAAGGAAAATGGTTTTAGTATTAATGAGGCCTCATTATTAAGAAGAATATAGAAAACTAGTCTGAATGAAGTTGTCTTAGTAACAAGGTATTCTTTATATTGAGGTGCTCGCTGTGTGGGGTATTGCCTTTTTTCTAGTAAAGTTATTTACTTTATTTTGTGCTCATCGATTTAATTATAACAATGAATATTACGATATTTCAAGGGGGGATAATTACCTTTAAAAAGGAGGTGGCATCACATTATTTATTACTTACAGATGTGATTTCCACATTATATAACAATGGAAGATAATTACTCCACGATTTTGATCAAGAGAGTGTAACATGTGATAGTGTCTTATAGAAGGGGGTATTTCAAATGAATTCTGTTTAAAGACAGCGTTGAAAAAAGACGAGGATAACCATAATACGGTCATGTACAATATGGCTAGTGTAAAAAAGTTATAATGAAGTACATGTATATAGAACTAGAATTAATAACCATTTAAATCTTTTACGTAACCCTTATTTTGTTTGCTTTACTTTCATCACACGGTGTGGTCTATCCGAAGTGATTACTATATCAATAAGGGAGGTAATCGCAGCGAGTATATTTTGATATATGTAGTAGGAGTTACTTCCCTTGTCTGTCAAACTACATAATTATATGTATGTTGATGTTCTCACTATTCTTCGTTTCAGTCTTCACAAAGGTTGCAAATTCATGCAACAGACGATGTAGGGCGCTCTAAAAAAATTGTACCACAATCGCAACATAAGGGGCCACAGGAAATAATCAAGGGGCCACAGGAGACAGTTAAGGAACCACAAAACATGCCAGACTTCCTTTTAAGAGATTTCTACTTGCATTCTCTATATGGAAGTAAAGTTAGAATGAATTCTCATATAGATTCAAGTCATAGAAGTAAGTCAACTTATATACATAGTTTTCTAGCCATAAATACCAGGGTCAGAGGTTACAAAATTTGAGATTGGCCTCAAAGTTTAAATATCATATTTTGTCCTATAAATTTTATTTTTCTGTTGTTTGTTATGATTAAGTTAATTGTGATTGGTAACCCAATGATATTGATTCCATCGGAAAATTAATCACTTTGTTTTTAAGTATTGCACAGCAATACTTCGAACAATACACTGTGACAATCACTGTGAGAATGACATTGAGATTTGAACGTTTGAGATCGTTCTTAATTTATATAACCTCTGGACCAGTACTAAATCGGGAAGCCGCGACCGTTGTTCAGTAGATAGTGCACTGGACATGTAACCCGGAGATCCGGGTTCGAATTTCGGTCGCGGCAGGTCATACCCTTCTTTGAAAATTTGAAGAGCATGTCGATTTTCCTCCATATATGGAGAAGTTACCGGCTCCTTGTGGAAGGGTAAGTTAGTACTGGTTAGTATACAGTCCAGGAAAACTGATTAGGTGAATCGGTCGCCGTATATAACTGAAAAATAGTCGAAAAACGGCGTTAAGCCCCAGTGACAATAAGTTTTATAAAAACATAAAACTAAGTCGGGATTGAGTTCAAATATTTTTTACATCAAACGCAATAAGAGTATGATATAGTAAAACCTCGAATAGTGACCACCTCAACAATGTGACTACTTTGTTATTACAGTCACTTATTTTGGACTGGCTTTCAAAAACGTCCCTATAATTCGACTGTATTATGAGACTACTTCATTATTACGTCTGATTTTATGGTCCCGAAGGTGGTTTTATTATCAAGGTTTTGTGGTACTTAATGTTGGTTTTTATCAAAACTGTTCAATTAGCCAAGTTAAACGCTCCTTTTTGCATCAGCTTTTGATACCTTGTGACTTTTTTTCATAAGAATCTGATCCTATATTTTATGAAATAAAATGTCGTGCAAATTGTTTTTAATCCCTACAGTAAAACACGGTTATAGTGAACTCTGATATAGTGAAGAATTGGCTACAATGAAGTATTTATTTTTCCATTCTTTATTTCAATATTACGTATAGAGTGAAATATGGATATAATAAAATAATTACTTTGACCTTGGAATTCACTATAACCATGTTTTGCTTTACCTGCACAGAGATTGCCTTCAACTTAGTATTTGAAAAATTGTAAAACATGATTCAGAATTTTAAATTTAGCTTGGAGATTAGTCTCAAAAATAAAGCAGTGTCACATTGATTCCCGGGCGGTCTCAAAATTCGGTATCATAAACCTGAAACCTGATAGGTTGAATTTGATCTCAGTCAAGAAATCGGCCAATGAAATTGCTAAATTCTGAGTCTAATCTGAAACTTGTAAATGAGGGGTATGGTGTGTCGAAATCAACTATTAGGAGCATAATTAAAACTTTTTTTCATATTTTTTTCATAATTATTTTTAGACACAAGATTACGGAAGACTTTGACAGTAGATAATTTAGACCTTAGACCAAAGAAGGTCAAAAAGAAGCCAGCAGACGATTTCAAGCCAAGTGAAACATCTATGACTCGTTCATTTACATTCTCGATATTTGATTTACCTCATGTGTACAAAGTTTATAATGATAATCTCGAAAGACGAGCAAATGGTGAAGATGTGGAGGCTTATGAGTAAAAAACTGGCCCCGAGGAATCAATGTTGAGTCATATGCTGATATCGTATTCGTAACGTTTTTAATAGTGATAACTTGTCATTTAATTATGAAGTATGTTTTTATACCACAAATAAATTATGGAATAATTCAAAAGATTTGATTTTTGTTTATTCGATAGACTAACACAGATGAGACTAATCTTTCAATCCATCAATCATAACTTTTCGCAGAATCTAAGTTGGAAAAAAGTTTTTCACAATTTCTTTTGTTCTCTTTGTTTACATGTTCACACAAGAATTTCATGAAACATGAAAATCCCATGCCAGTTTACAATGTGTATATGCGTGTAATGTACACATCCATTGAAAAACTATACAGGGATAAGAACACTCTATTTTAAAATCAGAGGGTTGTAATATACCGCCGATTGAAGTACAGGTTGTTACTGGGAGGTGGTTGTATTTCAGGCATAAATTTACATTACTATTGCCTCCCAATAACAAATACTTTTTTAACTACATTGACTGGCCATCTACAGGCATCTCATGATAACTATTTTTACCACTGTAACCTACTTGCTCCCCTTATTAAAAACTACCTCTAAGCAATGATAACCTGCATATAACAGGCATTTCTAAATGACCCTATTGCTGATTTAAATTTGTCGTAGAATTTAACCCCCAGTTTTTCAAATTGATTGTTCCTAACCCAGACTAGTTTTTCAATGGTTGTGTACATTATAAGTAATCACATGGTGGTATAACACTAGCACGAGACTCTCTTGTTCCATGAATTTCACACCTGAAAAAAGTAAACATTGAGAACAATTGATTACCTAAAAAACTTATTTTCATTAAAAAAATGCATAAAACTTCCCTTAGTTATCTCCCTTAGATTTAAAGTCCTGCAAACATGATTGTGTTATCTATATCTCTTTTTAACAGCCACCTTTTTATAGCAGTCAAACAAAATAACAACAAAGAAATCCACCTGTACAGTAGATGGTACAAGTTTCTGTCTCCACAACAAAGACACGACAAAAAGTTATGTATTAACTTCCAGGACTCGTCAGCAATTGGTCGAGCTTAACGCTTTTGACTGCAGCATTTGGACCATGGTAGATTTTTTTCTCCCATTTGCAGTGCGACTTACGATCATGGACGAGATTTCTTTTCCATTTACAAAGATATAACACGGTTTCTTTTCTCGTTGCAGTGATATGTTTTTTTTAATTCTTGATATTTAAACCCACGCATTTCCTGGGCTTTTATCATCATAGATAAGGGTTCGAGTATCCCGTTTGCGGCATATGTACCATAACGGATATTTCTACTCCGTAGTATTAGTACATGGTCGTAATGTTCTTTAATATTTTTGTATATTGCATTTGGTTCCTGTTTGTAAGGGCTAGACCCTCTTGATAGAGGCATACGTATCATGACAGAGGTTTCTATTCCCTAATACCAGTACCGGGTAGTGGGCAACTCCAATACAATATTTCACGAACATCTTCCTCTAATGTGTCGTTCGTTCTATTTTGATTCGTAAGTTGATTTTATGCGCTATACATTAATTGTATTGCTTAGTTTAAGTTGAACAATTACACGGACAAAGTAGTCATAAGGAAAATTAATATTTACGAACATTGTATTTGCAAAAATTGTCAAATTATCATTTTAAAGTTTTAAATACGTTCTAAAATTGTCCTTGTCGCTCACATTACAACACCTTACACGAGAACTTCAAGAAACATGAAAATCTCCATTCAGTGTTTCAACCATCAAGTGGCCATGTAGGACACAATCAATGAAGGAAAACCTGGTCAGTGCTAGGAATATTCTATTTATGAATACGGGGATGATGCCAATGCGTTGTTTAAATCACAAGACAGTAATTTGGGTATTACCAGCAAAAATTCACAGAAATATATTATTAAAATATTTCTTATCCATTCCGATCTAAAAACGCGTTTATATGTGTAATAGGTTATTGTATAACTGACAAGTAAAGATTACGATATTTTTGAAGGCATGCCACAAAAACCCCTAAAAAATTGGACTCTTCTAGAATTGCGTAATTTTATATGACGGTCTGTGGGTGAGTTTATTCATTTTGATGGGATCCATGTTTTGTATTTTAGAAATTCAACACTGCATTTTGAAATTTACGAATATTATGTTCATCACTAATTTATGTAGATGATACTTGGATATTATTGTGGAACTTTCTTTTATTCTGGATCTATGTTAATTGGTGGAAAATTAAATTTGAAATATTGTATTTTATGGAAAACCCCTCATGGTAAAGTTTACATGGTCATATTTTTTATTTGTAAGATTTTTTCATCAACATTATTTTTCATATTTCAACATCAGTTTTATGTTAATTCTGTCTTAAAATCATCTATATTGATAAACAAATATTTTTTATGTTTTTATTGAAATCACAATGATGCTTAGATGTTAGGATTGTGGTTTTGCAGGGTTTGCAAATAAAATAATAAATCTAAACCATGTCTTGTTTTCATTATTTTAATATTTTCTCATAATTATGAACTTGGCGTTTTCGTAATTATATGTCTGAAATATTTGTGTTAAAAATCCAGAGAGAATAAAGTAATGTTGTTTGTGTTTGTCTGTTAGGACACCCTATAAATGAAAGTGAACTTGGTCCCCCCACACACGCACACGCAAGGGTCAGTCCATTATGACAATACTAAAATATAGAATATCTGTTATTTATAAGCCATTGGCTTTTAATTCTGCATGAAATAAAGACATATCATAACTTTATATATTACTAAGTAAATTTATGAACCAGAACATGTCAATTTTGTTGTTAGTATAAATATACAAAATTGCCTACCACCCCTATTTCAATCAATTCAGTGGTCAAAGTTTAGAAAAGAGGTCATTGCTTGTGTTTGTGGGTCAAACAGCTCTCAAACTAGGACAATGAAGTTTTTTCTAGGGCAATACAGGTCAATTTCTAGGGTATTCGTATTTTTTTGGGTCAAATGGCAATTTTCCCCGCCAAAAACGCTAAACCCTAGAAACCCTAGCTTGTTTCTTTTACAGGCAAAAATTTCAGAAACTGAAAACTTTTTTTTTTCTAAAAGTACATCGAAATTTAGTGCAAAAAGTTCAAAAACTGTGTCATGAGCTTTTTTTTCGGTCACGTGGTATTTTTTATGGGTCAGTCCGAGTACATAAAGGTTACTGATTTCTTTTTGAACACCCCTATAAAAAAAGTATTTGTGCCCATAATGTACCAGTCCATTCAATATGATGTTTTTGATATTTTGGTAATTTTTGGATTTATAAAAGTATAAATGTATTTTTAAACTGTATTTTTTGTGAAGACTTAATTATAAATTGTGTATTTGAATAATATTGCACCTGAAAGTTGTATCAAGTGTGAAAACTCGAAAGACCAAGAATAAACGAAAATAAAACACAAGATAGAATGTCAATTTATAAAATTTATTCAGTTGACAATGAATATATTTATAAACTAAATGCACATGTACACAGATTCAATACACACGTATACACGAATGTGTGAATTGATAGATAGCTGAAAATATGATGTTTATACAGCATGGTGGAGTGGTTTACAATAGAACAAGAATGAACAGCTGATATTACACAAACGTCAGTTTTGATAAATATGGAGATTTTAAAAATGAAATAATGAGTAGCAAATTAATTTGGTAATAATGGAATAGTGAAATTACACATCCACAAGCGAGCATGAATGCACATACACTTCTAAAAAGTGAAAGTGCAAATCTACCAACAGTTAGCCAATCATGCATATGTATGCTAAATGAACAAAGCTGTTGATGCGCTGCTAAACAACATTAAACAATCCAGAATTTGTTATCAACAACCACCTCTGTTTAGCAACTGAAACAGGATCATTCATGTAATAAATTTCACACAGCAACCATTTTAATAATACGACCCCCTTATAATGTACACTTATTTTCCGGCCAGCTTTCAACATTTCAACTTGATTATGAAACCATCTCAATATTAAGACCATTTATTTGGTCAAAAGGTAGTTCTTATATAGAGGTTTTATTGTATTTTTTAGATTATACACATTATAAAAATAATCAAAAACGCTTTATAATGAAAACTTCAGTTTATATATATGCAAACATGCATTGTTCATAACCTGTGTTTAACAGTCACCTCTGTTAAGTGGACAAAAATCTCATTAAAATACAATGCACAATAATGATTTACAATAAATATTGATTATCAATATTAATCTGGACACCGCATTCACCAGGCAATTGATGCGTTCACCACAATCCCCAAGTACAAGCTGTGGCTTATCAGCACAGAACAGACCATTGTCACATATTCAAGATTACTGACAAAGACCACACCTTATATATGTATGATGTATCTATACAATACACACATAACTTTAAATAATTTTATATGATTCAAAATATCATCAAATAAATTCTGATTATTGGAAAACAACCTTAGAGAATGTGAATTTTATAATCCACACATTTATTTTCAAAACAGAATTACACGAGTGGACAATTTAATGATTTTGAAAAATTACCTCCCTTTAATAATTTCATAGTGCAAAAAATATCAATCCGAAATGAAACGTATATTGATTTTGGTGTTACCTCCCTTTATTTGCTTCATGGTATAATGAAATCTTGATATCATGGTCATATTTAGGATCAAAGTAATATTGCAGTGGTATCAAAAATAAGTTGAAATATTGAGGAGATACTGAAAACTGGTGTGGAAATAAGTGGTTGTTATAAGGTGGTCTTAATATTGAAGTGATTGCTCATGGAGGTTTTCCTGCACTTAAAATTGAAATATAAAAGATAACAAAATAAAAACAAAACTTACAAATAGAAAATCAAACATCAAGACATCTGATAGTGTATGTTTAATGTCTAAAATGAGTAAAAATAAAAAAATATTATTACCTCCATGTAATGATATCTGCGACCACAATATAGACTAATTTCTTTCTTACTTAGATGTGTAAGTGAAACTTTTATCCACATTCATGAACATGTATTAAATAGCGAGCATATGATTAATTAGGTTTCATGGAAGTAATTTTCATCAAATTTTCAAAGGACATTTATCAAATGATGTGATTTAATTGTCACATGTTTGTTTCAATTGAGCAGAATGATATCAGCTGTTTACACTTTTACAAAACAGAAAAGAACATAAAATTATAAACTTGTGCAAACAAAAAATACATCATTAAAAACAATTAGAAAATACATATAAGTAAAAACACATAAATAACACATTATTCTATTTTATCTGGAAGCAATATGTATACTGGTCCCGGTAAATATTGAAATTATTCAAAATGATAAAATAATTTAAACTAGAAATCAGTAATTAAGTCAGGTATGGAATAAAGACAATGCTTACACACACACACTTCTAAAAAGTCAATGTGTAATATTAATCTATCTATCACGTGTATACACCAATTTATTGGTCTGTTAT
This sequence comes from Lutraria rhynchaena, assembly GCA_008271625.1. NCBI lineage: Eukaryota > Metazoa > Mollusca > Bivalvia > Venerida > Mactridae > Lutraria > Lutraria rhynchaena. The sequence goes on along the minus strand of VIBL01000146.1, from coordinate 269,921 downwards.
CAACAACCACCTATGCTCAACAAACAAAACAAGATTACATAATTATAAATTTCCCTATACAACCACTTTAATATAACAACTTAATGGTAAAGAAGGGGAAATATTTTGTAGCCAGGTACAAGCTGGTTCCATATGAAAAACTGATTATACATATACTACTGTCTATTGTCTGGAGTTCTTAGTGGATGAGGTTACACAAATAAAAAAGAGGGATGACTTACAAAGCATTCAAACAAAGCAATTCATTAAATAACAAGATATTTTCAGAATTAATAGATTAATTAAACTAAGATAATAAGGCAGCATTTCATCCAAAGAAACCTTTAAAGTTTAAAGTCCTGCAAGGTTGTGTCATCTTTAACCTGTATTTAACAGTCTACTCCTTAAAACAGTCAAAGAAAATAACATGTTCAGTGGATGGTATTATGTTTCTGTCTCCAAAACAAAGACTAGATACTAAGTACAAGTTCTGGCTTATCAGCAGGTAACAGAACATCTGTTTTGTAGCTAATGAACATTTTGTTTGTCACATCACAAAAGTTACAGACACCAGATAATCTTACAGTGAGTAATCTATCTATATCACAAATAGGAGCATAAGATCATTTAGATAAGACACAAAATTATATAAAAAAAATGCTTATTTCAAGAACAATATCATATTAATTATACACACATTAATTACCACACAGGTAATTATAGTAATTGGTTTATCATTGATTTTTTCAATTACCTCTCTTAATTATTTCTAGAATAAGAACTGGAATAATAAAGGGAGCTAACTGAAAAAAGTAAAATTACACAAAATAAAAAAGTTACACAAAAATATGCAAAACAGTTTTTAAACAAATCCTACAAAACAAGTTAAGTAAAGCATTATGTCATTTCATATTCTACACACAATTTGTAAAATGAGTGAAATACAAATATATGATGATCTCCCTTTAATGATTTGGTCAATTGTAATTACAAATTTAACAAAAAAAAAAAAAGCTATATTTTCATACTTAATAAATCAGGGTTTATTTTGGGCAGTTTTGATGATTGATATTCAGTCGCAGTCCCAATGGCAAAAATATGTTTTTTTCCAAATTGCAAAGCAAAAATTCTCAATTCAAATGAGAAAAAAAAAATAATTTACAACAGTTCAAATGTTTATTGAATTTCTACATCATTTAAATAACAAAGTTATCAATATCCAAAAACAAAAATAAACAAAATAAACATAATATTTTTAGGTTGATTTGATTATTTTAAGTTGTTTTTATACAATGTGTCCAAAATGTTGTTGAAAAATCCCAATTCTGGGGGTCAGGTCATGTTCACAAAATGCTGAGAAAAAATGTAAATACACATCAAACATTCAAGACACATGTATATATAACAAAAAATTATTCGTAAACTATATTGCAACCAAATACAGAATAAGCACAGTAAAACCTTGTATTCTCAAGGGGCCATCGGAACAGACTAACATGGTACTTGTAAAAACAAGGTTTGTTTGTTAGTTGAAAATTACACACTATGAATAACTAAATAATTGACGGGACTTTAAAAACTCGAGATAAGTCGGGTGCTCGTGATATCGATGCTCATAATAATGAAGTTTTACTGCATATACAGCAGTGGAGAAGATCTGAACTATCAAGTTCATACTTGGATAATGCACATAAAATAATAATAAAAAGATAATAAACACAGTCTTGAAGCAGTCATATTTAACTGAATATTGAAACAAGGCATATTAATAGATCAACCATCAGTTAACAGTTTTTTTCCTTCTATAGCAAGAGCCATTCATAGGCGTCTTCCCCCCCCCCAGGAAAATCTTTAAAATCATGCAGTTTTCACCTCTTTCTTCCCCTTTTTGCAAAAAGTACTGTTATTTTTTCCCAAATTTAAGAAAAAGGCCCCTTTGACTGTCTGAGAAAAAAAGCCCTGATTTAACCAACTGGTTAGAACATACAGAAGTCTTTTTTTATGAAACTACTTATTCAATTAATAATAAAAACAATTTTATTTTGTGTGGATAACATACTTCAATTTTCAGTATGGTTCACATGAAAAATTACAAATACATTTACAAACAGCATAATACAACACAATACAAGCAATTACTAGTATACAAAATGTACAAAGCAGATAAGATTTCAGAAAAAGAAATGATAAAAATTAATAGTTAACATTAAACATGAACACAAACACATTTGTTACCTTAATATCATTATGATTTAAGAATTGTCCTACCAGAGTACATCATTACTTATTAATATAAGATATTTTGAATATAGCAATTGTGCAATTCACATATATATTTGGGTATACTGGTCCAGACAACCGGCCATGAGTAATAAAGGAATTTATGAATAAAATATTTTAATTAAAACTATTACTATATGGTTTATTCATAATATTATAATCAATAAAGGACTTAATTAAGGTCCTAGTTTAAACATTTATTTTAATAGTGATAGTAACAGTGACTGTTCAGTGAGCAAGTGTTTGGAAAAGGAGTCAATAGAGGACTCAAGGGAGTGTGAGATCGTAGACCTGAAAGAGTGTGAGGAAGTTGAGTTGAAAGTGAGATCATAGAGCTGAAAGAGTGTGAGGAAGTTGAGTGAAAGTGAGATCATAGAGCTGAAAGAGTGTGAAATTGTACAGCTGAAGGAGAGTGAGGAAGTTGAGCTGATAGCGCGTGTGTTTTTAGAGCTCAAAGAGTGTGAGGAGTGTGAGAAAAAAGCAGGCGGGTACAAAGATGTGCATTCAGAAGTGAAGATCTTGCCCATAACATACAAACATGCCTGTGAATTTTTAAGGCCGTTAAATGTTGATTTTGATCGAACTGTAATTGATCTTTATGACAACAAATTTCATGTTTATCTCAGAGTGTGCTTAACAGAAGAACTAGATTTCATCAAAAGCTCATGTCATGCTGAAATGAAGAAAAAAATTACTTATATGGTGGATATTTCTGTGAAAAAAAATGGTTATGTGCATGAAGCACAGTGTGAGTGTGCGGCTGGGGAAGGACCACAGGGTCACTGTAAACATATAAGAACTGTTCTTGATGCGTGTTGCTGTTTTGTTAAGCACAAAAATGTGAAAGTCGAGCTAACATGCACTGAAAAATTACAATCATTTCACAAAATGAAACAACACAAGGGCTCACCTCTAAAAGCCAAAAATCTAAACATGGCTGGAGCAGATGAAGTGTCAAGATTTTGATCCTATACCACCTCAGTACAGGAACAGTGATTCCTACAAAGACTACTTCCATAATTTGTGCATGAACTTCAAAGGCATTTCAGATACACCTATATTTCAGACCTTCAAACCAGCAAATATCAAGGCATAGACTCATGACCACAACTGTTTAAAAAATACCCCAGAAGACATTTTTTTAAAATCATCAAAACTTTCCGAGATTTCAAATGAAGACCATAGATCGACTTCAATAAATTAGCAGATTCAATAGTATCAGGAAGTACCATCAAATCTAATGAGGCAATGAGACATGGACAAAGATATGAAAGAGAAACTGTTCATCTATACATCTATATGAAACAGACTTCAATGTCAAGGTCAGAAAGTGTGGAATTTTTGTGTCAAAAACTTTACCCTTCCTTGGTGCATCTCCAGACAGGGTGGTAAATGATGATGTCATATGTGAAGTTAAATGCCCATTTTCAGCAAAGGACAAGGACATTTCACCAGTTACTGTTCCATACTTGAAGCTTGAAGGTGAAAACCTCTGAGTGCGAACCATCCATACTACTATCAAATACAAGGACAGTTATTCTGTTCAGGTTGGAATTACTGTGACTTTAATGTATACACATTGGCTGATATCAAGTATATCAGAATACAAAAAGTATAAACTAAACAAAATAACAAGTACTTTTAAATCTGGGTATGTGGACACTAACATCTAATTGTCTCCCTTTAAATATGATCCCATTATGCTTACAAGTACTCCATTCATAACAACTGAACAACAGTTCATGGTATGTACAAGCAAACCAAACCAATAAAACATGAAATAAAAGTGTGAATGGCATGTGATGCAAATACAGCTTATTTGTCTAACTTTGAGGTATATTTGGATACATCATGGTAATGCCCCAGAGCATAGGCTTGGACATGATGTTGTCCTAAGTTTAACTGAGGGATTATGTGGCACATATAGACACATTTACTTTGACAAATTCTTTAGTGGAATTCCACTTATGTATTCTTTACTAAGAAATGGATTATACAGGAGTGGCACTATTAGGTGTAATTGGAAAAGTTTTCCAAGTGCTTTGAAGAAGCCCCAAGCCCTGCAGAATGGTGGGGATTCTTTAGTTAGGCAAAAAGGTGATTCCCATCTCACTGCCTTTGTTTGGATGGACCGTAAGCTAAAGCTCACTTTACCTGCTCTAAGTCAGCCAACAGCAGTCATTGATGCAAGGTGTTGTGTTGGTGCAAATTATGTTCAAAAGGTCACTGCAACAACCCCACTCTGTTCATTCATGTGATAAATTTATAGGAGGGTTAGATTTTCATGACCAGTATCGCATGAAGTATGCTGTAGGTAGAAATACCAAGCTTTGGTGGCGATATCTCTTCCGATTCTTGGTATATTGAACAAAATGTGTGTTATAGTAATGTTGTATTCTCTATGTATTTATGCTTACAGTGTGTAACTTACCATCAACAGTTATGGTCTCATAATTGGGATAGTTACAGATAACAGCCCTTATCTGTTGGTCATCTACATGGCTTAACAGTCTTGCCTTATTGGTGTAAGGTACTGATAAGCCTATTTCCTTAAGGGGAAAGGGTTAAACAAATTATTACAATTATTCTTACTTATTCAGTTGACTTGAAACTTAGAATTTATATGAATAAACATTGGAACATTAATTTGGTGTATAAAATATGACATTTATCTTATGATTGAGTAATTAATTCTTTAATAATTTTGTGATAAACGTGATATTCACATGTTGTCAACTATACACGAGGCAACACATTTTGTTACAAATCGTGTCAATCACCATACCAATACTCTGGTGGTAAAACCGGCAGCAATTGTTGACTATTGCCAGAAAATGGGTGGAGTAGATGTGAGTGATCAGATGGCAGCATACTATGATGTTGTACATAAATGTGTAAAGAGGTGGAAGAAGTTATTCCTGCATATTTTTCAGCTTCTTCTGATTAATGCATACATTCTGTACAAAAAGTATGGCTCCAATGTGAAAAAGCGAGCTAACAATGATTTTAGAAAAGCATTAGTTAAAGCCCTTATTGAAGAAGCACCAAATGCTCCAAGACCATCAACAGGAGGCCGAAGATCTGGGGGTGATGTCCTTGATAGAGACAGACTCACTGGAAGACATTTCCCATCATTTAATATAAAGAGGGTGCTAAGATGTTAATCAAAAAAGTAAGATAAATAAAAGCCAAGTAGGAAAATACTGAGGACAATAAGTAAAGAAATGAGTCCAGTTCTGGAAAAATAACCACATGCAATATGTCATCAGCGCCGGGTTAAAGGACATATGAAAAACATGGCCAGAAACTGAAATCCTTAATAGCGTAGTAAAGAAGAATGGTATTTCTTTTCCCAAGCCAAACATGCTTGATTTATTGTAAGAACAGAAAATGGAATAAAAATTTTCTGACATCAACAATACATTAATCATGTCAGAGAAACTAAACTAAAAGTAATGAGAAATAAACAAATAGAATGTAGTTGGTGCATGTTTTTCCTACAAAATTTGGTGTCTAAACTTACTGACAAATATCAAGCTACAAATGCTTAAACAGCATTATGCAGTATAACAATACCACTGGAGATGAGTCATCGGAGATAAGAAACAATTCTGTTTTATGACAATTTTATCCCGTTCTGTTCTGTCTTTAAAGCATGGATTCATTATAGATGAGGATCCTTAAGTCACCAAGTATTCTAAAACAAAGATAGAAACAATTATATTAATTACTACTAAGCAAAAGCTAATTAAATGTGTATAAAAATTATTCATGCAAGCGGGACATGACAAATGTCATCAATAAAAGTTAATACATTAGCAGATTTCTCTGGATGTTGACTGTTTTTAAAAATTAAAATTCATATCTTGCTCACTCTCCCTACCTCCTCTTTTCAGCTGAATTAGTCACATAATTATAGACTAAAATAATCCATCAATTTAGTCTTAAGATATAAATTGTATTTAAGATATTAACAAATATGAAGAACAATAAAACTACAAATAGCAACCACCCCAATATTACAGCCACCTTGTTATAATGACCACTTATTTTTGGACCAGCTTTCAATAACTCCCCTATAATCAACTTGATAATGAGATCATCTCATTACTAGGATCAGTTTTTCGAGTTCCAGAAGTGGTCTCATTATTTAGGTTTTAGTGTTGACTAAATACTACACTTCTTAAAAATTTAAATGTATCATTTCTCAGTTAAACGCACAATTACTCTTAATTAAGTGGCGGACTAACTTTGTCAACTTAAGAGCAAAAGAAATGACAGTGATATTTCAGATAGTTATTTGCACCTAAATATATCAATATTTTAAGATGAAGAAGAACTAGATACAATACCTGCATAATTTCACCTTGTTGACGCATACACTTTTCACATTTACTCTCATAAAAGTCATAACAACCAGGGAAGATGATGTCTCTACAATATCACTGAAAATAGTCAAAATACAAAACATAATGTTTAGTGCCTAGATTTACAATCCATATAGAATGACTCAACCACACAAAACAAATTTCATTGTCAGAACATCCATTAAAAAAGGAAGAAACTCCAAAAAAGGTATAGTTTTATGTTCAATAATTGAACAACTTTGGTACAGTCAGAGTTAATTCCCTTTGTACAGACTATTACTATGAAGTCCTACATCCGAAGTACTTTACTATTAAACATCAAATAATAAAAATCTAAAACACAGAGTTAACTTGTGTTACTGATATGTTTTAGTTGTATATCATAAGTCACAAAGATAATAACAAAAAGCTGCAAGATGAAAAAGTTTCATGAAAAGTCAATGGACTAAAAACAAGTAGATAAGCTGATCTATTTTCTTCCTGGATCAGTATCAAGTAGGTATATTGCATTAATTACCATAAATAATGATAAAAGCTTCTATCTAGTGTAGCACAGCAACAAAGAGGATTCCACATCAATATGTTATGTAATGTTTGGCCATGCCAGTACTTTTTTTCTGAAAGATATGAACGTTTACAATAAGATGCATGCTACACTTCTGGCTTCCAACACACTGGCCTTAAAAAATCAAAGTATTAGGGAAACCTATGTTATCAGAGAAAAGAAAGCTTATTGAAATTAAATTCAACAAATAAAATATTGAAATGTGATGAAATAAAATCAATGTTATTACTTTCAGTACTGACGCATCAATCAGAGGAAAACAAACTTAGCATATTCTTCATTTTAAACACATAAGGAAAGTATGAAAGGTTGCCACTGACATGTCCAATAAGTATCAGGAGAGACTATAAAACAAATACAATGGAACTGATTTCATTCAAACTTCAACAGCTACATGTTACACTAAGCTGTTAATCTTGACCATTATAGACATTACATAAACCATTATACAATGTGTACTGTATGGAAGAAGGAAAATAAAGCAAAGAGAAAAACTGGCAGAAACTAGTATACAGTGAAAAATCAAGAAGTTTACCAATAGAGAAGTTTTTATTTTTTTAAAATAAAATGTCTAATAAAGTTAATGAACAGGAAATCAGTATCAACAGCTGAACAGTACTTGCAATTATTTTTTATTGCAATCATTTTTTATTTCACATTCCCATACAATAGTCACATCAATCAACTAACATCCAAGTCAAGCTTCTTGAAACTGCTGGAATACTTGTCTGACCAATTGAAAATTTGTCTGACTGAAAATATTGTAAATAAGAAATAAATGCATAGGTTACTGAACCTACTCAAAATTTGACTGACATGTTCGACCATCCAGCAACTTTCGGGAAGCCTGCCAAGGTAAGGCTGTCATAATATATCAATGATAATATAAAACAGCATACAAAAATTATCATTGAATTATGTGATAGTTCAGACAGTTATTCGTATCTCAATATATCAATACTTTAAGATAAAGAAGAACCAGATACAATACCTGCATAATTTCACCATACTGATGCATACACTTTTCATTTCTACTCTCATAAAAGTCATCATAATCAGGGAAGTTGATTCCTCTAAAATCTCACTGAAAATAGTCAAAATACAAAATATAAATCTTTAAGTCCTAGATTTACTACCATACAGGAGTACTCAACCATACAAAACAAACTTCATTTGTAGAACATCAATCAAAAAAGGAAGTAACTCAAAAAAATATTTATGTTCAGTAATTGAACAATCTTGGTACAGTCAGAGTTAATTTCCTTTGTACAGACTATTATTATGAAATCCTACACTTTATTATTGACCATCAAACTATAAACATCAAATTATAAAGATCTAAAACACTTAGTTAACCTGTGTTACCGATATCATGTATTTGTATACCCCATGGCACAAATATGATAACATTAAGCTGCATGATGAAAAAGTTTCATGCAGTCATTGGACTAAAAACAAGTAGATAAGCTTCTCTATCTTCTTCCTGGATCAGTATCAAGAAGACAATAATATATCGCATTAATTACCATAAATAAGGATAAAAGCTTCTTTCCAGTGTAGCACAGCAACAAAGAGGATTCCATGTCAATACATGTACATATGTAATGTTTAGCCATGCCAGTACTTTTTTTCTGAAATATATGAAAGTTTACAGTAATAGGAGGCAGACAATAAAGTTCCCGATACGGGGCTCAAACCCACGACCTTCTGCTCGCAAGTCAGCTGCTCTACCAACTGAGCTAATCGGGCAGACAGGCACACAAACTACGGGTATGACTAAAATACGCAATGGAGATTTTATGGCAAAATGGGCGAAAAGGGCGAAATGGAGATTACATCGGGGCAAAATGGAGATTTATATCGGCAAAATGGAGAATTTATGCGGCACAACTGGAGAATTTGATACTACTTTTTTTAAAGTGTTGACGTATATAATATATAAAAATTAAACAATATTAATCCAACAGAGTTGGCGAATTGGAGATATATATTTCCTTCGGCAAAATGGAAATTTCCTTCGGCAAAATGGAGATTTCCCTTGGCAAAATGGAGATTTCCCTCGGCAAAATGGAGATTTGGAAAAATGGAAGTAATGGGTGTTACTTCATATTCATCTTTTAATACATATAAAATATATTAGAATTAAACAATATCAATTACACAACCTCACAGGCTTGGCGAAATGGAGATATTGAAATGGCAAAATGGAGAATTATTGATGGCGAAATGGAGATTTTGAAGTGGCAAAATGGAGATTATTGATGGCGAAATGGAGGTTAATTAAAGTTTGTTAATTAAGGCATTTAGAATTGAATTATGCAAATATGTAAAATCAAGTTGCCTAGCTTTTGAACATTAATTTTCTGGAAATAATAATTTGTAAATGAACTTACGTCGTAGTAGATGCAGAAGTCATCACAATTATCCAAACACACATAACAAGGATATTTTGGCATTTTGATTGATCACAAATAAGATATTTGCAAAAGTGAAATTACTTCATCATTTCGAAGAATATATATTCACCAAAGGGGCCAGAAATCTTATTGATTATGTTTGTTTTAGCCGGGTGTGATCAGATAAAAGTTGCCGACCTCTTTAATTAAGACTATGGTCGGTGCCGATGTGACACGAGCGTCTCAAATCAAAAAGTTTTGCCCGTGTTTGCTACTGAAACAATGGCATGATAAGTGGCGTGATAATCCACTACGCTACCTAATTAAAGAAGGTGTTATAATCTACGTACTCGATGCGATAATTATACACAAACATTCATTGAAATGGCCTTAGAACATTTTCACACCAGTTAAAAATTGAAACAGGGGGATATGGTAGAAGTATGTATACATAAACTTTTACAATTAAGTCAATTTTGTAACGTAAATGATATTGAATACTCTTTTACATACTTAAGAAATATCTAAATCATTGATTTAATAGATATATTTGCATGTTATTCAGTGTTTATCCATACCACTATCCAGAAAGTATCCATATCATTTCGTATCATACCATTACTACCATACCATATGTTATGTTACTTACTTACTTGTATGTATTGCTCGTTGCACTTATTTTTATTTATTTCAAGTTATTTTGAATTTCTCAAATAATTTTTTTTATTTAAGTGAATATAAGTATATATGTAGGTGTATAAATCTTCAATTAATCGAGGGAAGTCTGTACGACAATACATAATATATAATTTATTTAAATTGTTAAAACCGTAAATGACAACATTGTTATAAAATCAAAATTTTCTATGACGTGCTCCACAAAAAATCTCCATTTCGCCTTTGGAAATCTTCATTTTGCCATTTATATTCTCCATTTTGTCATCTGAAATCTCCATTTTGCCAAGCCTGAGTGATTATGTATATAACAATGTTTAATTCTAATATGTTTTATTTATCAGTACGTTTCTAGGAAGTTACATCCCAACAAATTATCTTCGGATGTGATGCAAAAAATCACCATTACGCAGATGGAAATCTCAATTTTGCCAAAAGAAATCTCCAATTTTCCGATGGAAATCTCTATTTTGTGGGTGAATATCTATTGGAAAGATATGATCATAACCAGAAATATCTTAAATTTGCAAACATTGCAAAGCCAAGATTGTAATTAAACCAAGATTTCAATGAAGTGCTCCGCAAAATCTCCATTTTGTCTATTTAAATCTCCATTTTGCCTATTTAAATCTCCATTTTGCCCTTTTCGCCATAAAATCTCCAATGCGTACTTTAGTCATACCGCACAAACTACTATAAACACATATACACAACACTGTTACATTACAATGAGACACATTCAGTCATTCTGCACTTCTGGCTCTAAATACACTGGTCTTGTAAAATTCAAAGGCTCCGATCCTGAGGCGGTACATTACGTTTTTTTCAAATTTAATATCAAAACAAAGGACAATATCTTTACAAAATAATTGTTTTAGTATAACTATTCCTCGTGTAGTTGCTGCAGACTATTACAAAAATTTCAAAATGTAAACAAGAACGCGCAAAGAACGAAGCAAGAATAGTTTGCTAAAATAAGCATGAAATTACATATGAAAAACTGAAAAAAATTATATCTAAATATAATTACTTAGATGACTGTCACGCTAAATTCAGACACTGCTCTCAAAAACTAGTAAGAAATTAAATTTCATGGACGCCGCCATTTTTCGGTGCACGCTGTAATTATTTCACAGCGTGAAAATCACTATCGTCTGAAATCAAAGTACTTAATGTAATGTGCAATGGAAAAGAAAGCGAGACTAATCTCAGTGAAAAAGTTTTGCTGCAAGAACAATTTGAAATAATACGCAAACATTTTTGTGCAAGTACTGAACTCACATGAGAATTGAAATTTAAGCGTGAATTAATTAATGGTTGCATTTTTAACATGTTTGTTCAATATCAACTTGATTGTTCTCAATATCTGCTGACTTTCCAGAGCTCAGGATGAGACTGAGAAATTACTCCAAATTTTGCGCATTAATAGATTTGCACTTTCTATGCACCTATGTTGCTCAAAATTTCTCAAGTTTATAGCTCCAACTTCTGAATCAGATTTGTTCTAAATCACACAGTAGTTAATTGTATGCCTTGTTTTTTCTTTGAACCTGTGTTGCGTGAAGCTAGTAATCGGTCTTATAAGACGACACATGTACAGACTCTTCAAATGACTTATGTGGAGATATTAACCACAAAGTTTAATAACAAATGTCCAACCTGTAAAACCTAAGTACTATTAGGGACATTGTTGTTTACTGAGAGATGTTTGTTTTCATTTGACTTATTCACTGGGGTTTAACCCCGTTATTCCACAATTTTTCAGTTACATACGGTGACCGGTTCACCTTACCAGTTTTCCTGGACTGTATACTAACCAATACAAGCTTGCCTTTCCACAAGGAGCTGGCATCATCTCAACATATGGAGGAAATTCGACATTTTTGTCAAATTTTCATAGAAGGGTATGACCTGCCGTGACCGGGATTTGATTCTCTGAGTTACTAACCACTAACCACTGGACCATGGTCACAGCCACATTTACTGAGATAACATGGGATTGATTAGATCTAGATTATATACTAGTATAAACAAGTCTATCCCATTATTGCATGCATGTTTGCTATGTTATAAGTAAGAAGAGAGGGCCTCCATGGTGGGGTGGTTATGGTGTCTGATTAGTAATCACTTGGCCCTAATCTCTGTGAGTTTGAATCCCAACCAGGAACAGTATAATTCTGAGTAGTATCAAGGAATCGACCGACAGCACAGCAGCCTTTTCAAACTGTTTTGCAGTCAATCTGACATACAAATATTTTAATTATAATATAACAAAATAATAAAACAATCAGTTTTGCCAACAGTTTTTATTCACATGTAAATATACACCAACACATATACAGTGTATAAAAAACATAACAAAAAAATGACTAATAGAAGAAATTAAGCAAAAAAAAAAATAAATTACAAACCATCAAAGAATACATAAACAAGTGATACATTATACATCTAAATCTTTGATGCCAAAGTTTTTACTTTTTATTGCAAATACAGCAAAACCTTGATAATGAGAAATGAAAAATCAGTCGTAATAATGAGATGGTCTCATTATCAACCTGAAAAAATGGGGGAGTTACTGAAAACTGGTCTAAAAGTAAGTGGTTTTTATAATACGGTTGTTGTAACATAGAGCCAGTGGTTCTATATTAGTAAGAGTTTTTACTACAAAATGAAGTGAGTTGCATAATTTCACAATTTTTAAACAAAAAATATCTAGAGTCTGCTCTTAGAACACATAATACAACAAAGGTATGTCTTACTTCCAATAACAAATATCATACATATTACAAATAATAAACAGAGATTCTATTCTTAATGAATGTATAGCATTATTATGGTCCCGGATCACCCCAATATAATATCAGTTTTCAAAATAATATCCAGTATGTAAATAAACGAACACACCTATATGAAATATTAAATGAACACATTTTATACAAGGCACAAAATATGTAAAAAATCACATAATCTATAATACTATGAACTAAATACTGACTTTGGTATGCAATAAATATACACGAAGATGAATATTTTAAAGACCACCAATAAATGAGAATAAGAGGCCCAAACAGTCATAAAACACACCTGTCAAAATTATCTGGTGAAGATTGGACGTAAACTGTTCAAGTCAGAGACTGGTCAAGATCAGGGGCCATAATTCAAGAGTGCCAAGGGTGATTTTGCTAGCTATAAATCTTGGCCAAGATACTCAGCGTATATGCAGTTTGCCCGGGTTTGGTTAAGATGGGAACAATTTAACTTAGAAAACGTATAACTATTGAAGATGTCGCTTGTCTGCCACATGTGACCCAAGGATATGTTCCATCAAGACAGGTGTATAACACTGAGGCCTTTCTTCAATGACATGGAGATAAAAATAAATAAGTTTATGCTTAAATGAGAAATACTGCACATGGCTCTAAGAGTATACCGCACTCTACAAGACCAAAACTCAAATTCATTTTCTAAGTATTTTGGTTGGAAAGATAGCACTTAAAAATGCCACAATATATAATAATAAATTCAGACGACAGAATAACATATGATATTGTCAATATTGTTTTCTCATGATTAAATGAGAAACATTAAAAGACAAATTTTGAGATTTGAGTTCTGAGACCGATCTCAAGTGTTATAAAGGACCAGAGCTCGACTAATTCACTCGTCAGCTCGTAATTAGGAGTAGAAAATGACAAAGGATAAGTTGAAATTGCTGTAGAACTATTTAAAATTCTTAGCTGGTCGTCCTGGAGGATGAGTAGCCTGAAAAAAAATGTCAAGCCCTGACCTTGACCTTGAGTCTCCATCCAGAGATTTTCTTTATATCAGGTTTAACAGAACATCATAAAACACTACATACAGCACCATAGTTTAAACAGCACCAGAGAATATATATCACAAATAGACTGATGGTCTTCAAAAAGTCATAAATAAAGGACATAGTGATAATACAGTGAGATTGATCCTGAGTTCACATAAAACTGAGATCAATCTTAAATATATAATTTTCACTGTTCATCTGTTTATTTGTTAAACTAGATAATTAATTGTAACACAGTATTAAAATTAACCCTCATTATGTTAACAGTTGCCTACTTTCTACTTAGTGGTCAGCCCTTTTTGTGCAAATGATACAGCAAATATGTATGTACACAATATACACAACTGACTATCTCCACTTGACTACTTAATGCTTTAATCAGTCCGACTAGTTCAAAATGATACTACAATACTTGTTACAGGCCTCACAAGGGCATGATGGCTGATAAGTGGCTGAATTTAAAGACTTATAAAATCTACACAATCAATGGTGAATCTATTGATTTCACATTTTTCATTTTACAAGAAACAGTACATTTATCAGCAAAAAAACTTGAATTATAGAAGTCTGAATACTAAAAATGGGTCCCAGTATGTTTTCAGATACTGTAATTCAATCATTTATTTACACAGCATAATATACATTCAATACTGACATGAATAGCAACAAACTATAAAAAAAATGATTATGAGATCAGTGAGATACAAATACATCGAGTTCAATTCAGTATCACCAATTCTGATACGGAGCTGTCTTAGCATGAAACACTTTGAACGACCCTTCCTCTTGGTCTGCTAACTCTGCCCAGAAAAATGCTTTAATTCCATGGAACCCATCTTTTCTAATCCTTCCAGCTAGAGTTTTGTATCCTGAAATTATTATAAAAGTAGCTTTTACTATTTTTTTTTACTACAATTTTTTGGTATTTTGAGGTTACTGAACTTCTAGGCATCTGATTGGTTGGATTTTAGTTGAGTGTTGAACTTAACCAAATTTTATCAAATTTAACACCAAACAGTCAATAAGGTACGATTTCAGCAATCCAAGGGAAGTAACTCAAGTATAGACATGATGCCCATTAAACATGCATTAAAGCCTTGAAATTAAGACAAATATCGGTACCACATAAATAAGTCTAAATATTGAGGTGATCTCATAATAAATTTGAAATATAAGAGAAATACTGAAAACCAGTCTGAAAATAGAGTCATCATAATGAGGTGGTCTTAAGGTTGAGGAGATCTGAATGTAAGGTTTAACAAATTTTGGACAAGATTAAGTAAAAGTTGTGTAAGTTAAAATCTAGATAACTCCAGTGGACAGCGTCCATCTCTAGCATTGGTATGATTAACAAACTACTTTTATTGTCTATCATCATCAAGTTTGCTGTCCACAATCCATCATACCTTTTTCAGTTGAATAAATAAAGCCTTCACACGTTCTGTCAGCATTATACACCATCATATCACTTCCCATCTGATTACTAAAACCACCTGTAGAAAACAAGCACAGTGTTACATGTATAACCTAAATATTACATCACCAGGTAGACCAGAAAAAACATGGTCTTAATGTTAATGTGGTTTCATTATCAAGTGGCAATTTAAACACTGTAGAAGATTAAGAAAATTGGTCATAATATAAAATAAGTTTTCTTTGTAAAGAGATGATCATTAAAATGAAGTGTTTATTAAGTAAGATTTTATTGAATATAGAATTTTAACAAAAACAAAAATTTATGACCACAAGATAAGATTAGATTCCTTTTATATGTGTGACAAATTGTATGGAACCAAAAACATTCTTGATGATTAGAAAATACCATCAGGACCTATAAATGCCACATCATTCATCAGTGTCCAACCATACATAAAGCCTTCATTGACCTTGACCTTAGAAAGGTCAAGTTTGGATAATTGTTCATATTAATTTTGTTTAGTGCTAATTACTGACCAACGGAATTCTTTAGACAGGTACAAATTTATATCTTTATCAGTGTTTTGGTGGATGGACAGCCAGACGGAAGGACAGACAGACAAACAAACAAAAAAGAAAAAAACATCACAAAGGTCTTAGATTTGTTATATAGTTTGCATCCACAAGCATCAAAATCATTCAATGAAGTTAACCCATTGTCTCATAATACTGCATTTCCCTGATGCGTCTGAAGCAGACGACTTTTAAAAACATGGCAAAAGGAGCCATTGCTTGTAATAAGTAATGGCTTCTTTAGCCACAATGTTTTCCACTCATTCAGAGAGAAATAACCCAATTTTCATAAATAAATTGATGTTTTGTATATTTGCTTTGAATTTGGAAGAGTCCAAAATATGCTTATGTGGCAAAGGATTAAATGAAAACTTCTGTAATTGCATTTTTCAAGAAATCTTATGTAACAAGAATAGATTTAAGACTTTCTTACTAAGTGGGAGTTGAACTTTTACAATAAATCGTTTATTTCTCAGAAATTCCATTCTTCCTGCAGCCTCCTCAGCTTTTCTGTTGAAGACTTTCACATTCTTTCTCTGTGATCCCATGACATGATAGAAACTTGTCATCACATGATCTTTTCCTTTATTTTGTAATGATGGTCGCGCAATGACAAAACCTGTCGTATAAAGATATACATGAATTAGAACATAAAAATATCCCAGTCAAACGTAATAAGAAAAACTAGAGCTCCACAGAGCAGTGCAAATGCTCATCTATTTAATAAGCACTTTTGAACAAAATTCCATGTTAAAAAAGGGGGTATAACTCCAAAAATATAGCTTTCAGAATAATGCCCCTTGTCATGAAACAGCGCCTTATCATGATAATCAGGTATTTCAAGTGTCATATTGATATTTGTGAAAGTGTTTGAGTAATGGGCTACATTTAAGTTTTTGCAAGACAACGATGACGAGTACGACAATAACGACCAAACGATCATAATAGTTCAACTTTTTCTTCAAAACAAATGAGCTGAAAACGTCCACTCAACAAATGTAAAAGGGAAATACAATTGTCTACTAAGGCTCATACAGTTTTAAAACATAGCAGGATGTCTGATGCCAATGGCATATAAAGATCCATTGGGTCAAAAGTTGGAATGGTTCATAAATTACATGCTTGGTAAAACTGTGATTCTGCACATTAAGAATATTTAGCTTATTTTTTGTACAATGAATGAAGTGTAATTTGAAAATAAAATGTAATACTTGGTGACATAGGAGAAACCTCTGAAAAGAATGTGAAAATCAAATCAGAAACACATTTCAGGGGAGATGTTGTTTGAACAGAATTAGATCTATTTATTCAATCTAACAAGCCCACATCAAAAAAGGAGCAACATTTTCAAAAACTTGAGACAAGATCAATCCAAAGAAAGTATAGGTGAAATTTTAGGATTTCATTAAAGCTCAATTTATGAAGATTTTGGCATAAATGGTTAACACATTAAAACAATCCCCTCCATGACAACCAATTAATAATACTTTGATAAGATTAACAACACCTATCAGAGCAGTCTGTCACCAAAGCTAGTTGCTTGATATCAGAAACAATATATAATCTATTGAGCCTCCATTTTCTGGAGAGATTGCATAATACATTACAAAATTAGACAAACGTATTTACGACATAAATGCAAGAAAGGTCAAACAAACAATATACAAGAATATGATGAGAAAAGGGGCATACAAAGTTCAGCATACATGTACATGTACGTAGAAAAATTAGCTTAGAAGCTAAGAACATGCAACATATCATGATTTGGATACCTACTAATTCGAAGAATCAGTTACTAATAAATAGATCGAAGAAATAAAATATTTTCAGTAAGAAACTTTATGTGTTCAGGAAGTCTTAAATAGCGTTGTAAATAAATCAATGAATTTTAAAACTGCTGGTATCAAAAGTTTAATTAGCACACTGACAATGTATGTCTTCACCTTCACAATTATTTTTATGGCCTCCTTGTTTCCAATGGGTAATTTGACATTCTCGACTACAATACAAGGTCACATGACACTGTGCACATCTCTTGAGCGTTCCTTCCTTCGGTGGTTTTTTGCACTGACAGCAAACAGCATCTGAAAATGATGAACAAACAAACTGTTAACCATTAAAAATACACAAATAGTGACCATTCCATGCCATGCTAATGCTCCTTTCATTCTGAGTGGATAATCAGCTATACAATATATATATATATATATATAACAACTGTATGAATAAAGCAGTCATACCCTGAAATACAAATACAGTCAACCCTGTGCTAAAGACATGATCTCCAACCAGGGCTTTTTTCACAGGTAAGGAAGAGGCCTTGTCCTTAAATTTGGTGCAAAGTAACAGGGTATTTTTTTTTTCAAAAACGGAAAGAAAAACTTGATGTAAACTGAATTTTAGGGAAAACTGCATCATTTTAAAGATTTATCCTGAGGGGAAGATACCTATAAACAGCCCCCGAAAAAAAACAACAGTCAACTGACAGTAACAACCAGAAGATTTATTGCCATTATCAGCACATGCAGTTTTATGTGTTTTATAAGCTAATTTGATTTGAAGTATTTACCCGAAGTTTCCCTTTTCTGATCCATTTCAATGATGGCATCATGTAGAAGACTACGTACGTCTTTATTCTTGGCAAGTTCGAACGCTGTGGTACCGTCACTGTCTTCTGTACGCGGATCTGCTCCATGTGATATTAGCAGTTTTACACAATCTGAAAACAGACAACACGGATACTGTACTAGTGTTTAATTCTGACAAATATTTCACCAATTTTTGTTATCTAAAAATGATCAATCTAAATTTAAAGAATGTTATATCCTCTGCCCTATGACCAAAACTAAGAATCAATTTCCATATAACAGTTTTCTGCATTGATCATGCCTAGTATACCAGGATTTTACTTCCTTTTCAATCATGGTGGAGGATTTTATAGGTAGAAGGGCTTTCTTTAGGTGATAATTGACGCAAAAAATACTGAGTTATCAAAACGAACCACAGCACTGAGAATGCACAAAATATATGCTAAAAAAGCTATTCAAAACAAAAAGTAAGAAACCAATACCATAGTTGCCCTGTAGAGCAGCCCCGTGTAAGGCAGTGGCCCCTGTTTTGGTAGCAGCATTAACGTTTGCATGACCTTCCTGTATAAGATGTGAGGCTATGTCAATGTTTGGATATCTACCTGAAAATAAATCATGATTTTAAGTTATAAAACTTGAGCTCAGTCAAAATGCTCAAATTTCATTTTCATTCTCAAAAAAAATGTTTGGTCAAATAAACTCCAATCCCAATGTACAATGGAAATTTTAATCTTTTATTTTAGCATAAAAAATATTATGAGTGTGACCTTTAACTTATTTTGATCAAGTTCAGAAGATTTAAACACATACATGAAAATAATGTCAGTAATTCTGGCTTGAAATCACCAAGCTAGTATCCAATATTACATAACTTGAGATTAAATCTCATCTTCGTTCTCAATTTATTTCACACCAATATAGATATATATATATATATTTACCATATATGATTTAAACACTAAATACTATCATAAAAGTACTATAATTGTATAATAATTAATTCAGAATATTTAAAACACAAATCTGAGATTTGAGCTAGGAAATCAATCTGAAATTTAAGAACCATGGACCCAGCCTACAAGAATTTAAACAAAAACAAACCAGTAGAAAGAAATAAAGGAGTGAAGCCGAGAACATCTCCAGCATCCACTAGGGCACCGTACTTCAACAACAGGATCACGCACGGAAGCTGAAAGCATATCAATTATCTACGAATGACAAAATATAGCAAACCTGCTATTAAAATCCACTGGAAAAGAGAGAATACTATAGCTGATAAGCACAGATGGACATTATTCAGAGGTCAATTTAGTCTGTTGTATCAATAAATATGTGCTAATGGGTAGCCTTTATGCATATATAGTTATTTATTCAAAGATTGTACAGTGATGTGTGCTTTGACTAAAATCTAAAGGTTGAATAATTAATTTGTAAAACGCACAGTGTGACCCCATCTTGATTAGTAAGAGGAAATCTATATCGCTTAATTTGTAAAACACACAGTGTGACCCCATCTTGATTAGTAAGAGGCAGCAAGCTAGGTCTGATCCATAAAACTCTTGGAAGTCAATCACTGACTACATACTTTTGACCAAAGAATTTGGATTGAACATAGTAAAATATCTCCACTGAGCCATCTCCTCAGCCTCATAATCACAACATACACCTACAAATACGGTAATTCTGTGACTTGCCTGATATGCAAAACAAGAAAAAAAAATCACTTGTAAACAGTAACAAAATCTTAACAGTTTTGGACAAATCTTAACAGTTTTGGACAACCCGTTTCAGGAGCAATCATCAAACATTGATAGATAGGAAGAAATTTATAGAAGCTTTCTCAGCATGTTCTCTGATATATCGTATTATAATCATGTATATGAAAAATAAATAAAGTTTAAACTAAACAAAGTTATGGAACAAAAAGTTTTTCTGTAAAAGAAGACCAATGATTCAAACCCCCTAATATTTTACATATCATCTTTAGAACAGAATATTGAAAATGTCTGTGTTACCGAAGAACATGCAACAGCACAGTGAAGAGCTGACATCCCAGCAGAGTCTCTGTCATGTATGCGCTTTGGGTCAGTTTTCGACAATTCCTGCAACAGAAATATACAGTCACAACAAACAATCAGATACAGGAAGAATTTATTATTCCATGAATATGTCCTTTTGCTATTTTATTGTTACAGATATAGTGAAGAATAGATATAATAATGCAATTACTCAGGTCCCAAGGAATTCACTCTAACCATGTTCTACTGTAGATGTGTAATGGGAGGCAGAAAATAAAGTTCCCAATGCGGCGCTCTAACTGCTGACCTTCTGCTTGCAACTGAGCTGCTCTATCAACTAAGCTAATTGGGCTGATGGGCATACAAACTATTATAAACATATATATTATATAAACAACATTGTAACAGATGAAACCTGCGAAAAAAGTTACCTGGCTGGGAAAATTTATATCAGTAAAATCCTTGAATCGTGAATGTTTGAATATGACAAGAAAACTAAAATACAGCGCAACCTCTCCAGAGTGGCACTCTCTTGAGCAGCAACCTCCCTTAAACAACAGCATGATTTTTTCCCACTGTACAATCTCACTATTAATCAACTTCTCTGGAGCAACAACCTCTCAACAACAACATAATTTGTTTCTCCCAAAGGGCATTGCTCTGGAGAGGTTGCACCGTAATTGTCCTACCTGAAGAAAATCTTTTAATGTTGCATACTCATTGGTTTCATGAGCTTCACAAACAAGAAGAGATAATTCTGTTTCAGGGTTATGTTGGTATTTTTCCAGCTCTTCTTTTGACATAGCATCAATGGTCTTCACTTTTTCTTTACTAGACAACAAAGACTCTGCATCAAAGTGTTTTCTCTCTTGGTTGTCATTCATCATATTTTCAAGATTCTCTATGTTGACCTCCATATCTTCTTTCATCTTCTTTTGCTCTTCTTTAGAGGCATTTTCAGCTACCTTGGCAGCTCTGTCTTGACTATCACTCATTATTCTTAGTCATTTGTTTCCCTAAATGAATAAAATATTGATTTTTATGATTTTTTTTAAAATTAGCTTGGATAATCCAACCTGAGATATTGTTGTATAAGATGCAAGAAAAACCATAAAATATAATAAATACATGATAAATTAACTGGCATGCTGTCATTTTCTTTCATAGACAACAACTGATTGATAATTTGACTGCAAAACTTTTTAATATATATCTATCCTCAAAATTGTCTAATGTCTGCTCATTTAAACTTCAATGCCAACAAATCTAACCATTCTATTTTCCCTGAAAAACATGTAAGTATGTAACATATAAGTAACATAAGCGAACATAGGGCCAATATATTTTTAAATGATAATGATTGCAATAAAATGCCAATTTAAGTCCATACAGAAAGGTACTTTTAAAATGACATTAGCAATATCTTTTAACGTTCAAAAAGAAATAACAAGGAGGGGGTTGAATAATTTTATTCTAAGAAATAATATTACACGTCTGTGTCGGTTACGAAGCAGCACGAACGACACAGCATGGTATTTTATAACCATACGTTGTCAATTAATAAACCATTTCATAGAATAATGATATTGAATTTTCCCGTTGAATTCGACATGCAGCATTATTTAATTATAGTGCAATATAACTAGAAATGCAAAAGTTAACAACGATACAAAATGAAATACTTCACCGAGCCACTGGACCGGTCGTGCTGGATTTTTTTTATTTCCGCGAAACGGTTAGTGTTAAAAACAAAATGGATCGTACCGTACGTCAATTGGATTTTTCGTACCCAGACAATTCGACCCAGACTATGACATAAGTTTTGATAAATATGAAAATATAAGTAGGAAAAATCGAAAATGTTATTGTGGTAATTATGTATACATCTAAAATATGGCTATTTATTGGTAAAATGCAGAAAAAACAATGTGAAATAAAATCACTGTACGACAACATTTGAGAAAAACGGTCTTAATATTGAGGTGATCTGATTTTAATATTAAAACATGAAAAACCTGCATGAAAATAAGTGGTCGTTTTAATGAAGTGGTCCTAATATTGAAATGGTCTATGTGTGGGGTTTTACTGTATATATATATCGACTGGTACATTCACTATATTTGCCGTACTAATATACGTATAAAGTATGTCAACTAGATAATTAATAAAGTCATCATATATAGCAATGTAATAGGAGGCAGAAAATTAAGTTCCCAATGCGGGGCTCGAACCCGAGACCTTCTGCTTGCAAGTCAGCTGCTCTACCAACTGAGCTAACCGGGCTAACGGGCATACAGACTACTATAAGCATATATATTATGTATACAGCCCTGTTACAGTATAAAACGATTTCTGAACACATTTAGATGAAATGTTGTTGATAAGTTCGTGACACACTACCGTGATGTGCAAATGCATAACTCCGATAGATGTGGAACTCTATATTTACTAAATGTTTACCGAGCTTTACGTAGGGGTAAATCTTACTCAGATTGCCAATAGCGATTACTCCCAGAGTGGTATATTAATTGTACTGTCTTAACCGGGTTAAGAGAAACCACTCACTGCTTTGTGCATGATGAACCATGTGGGAAGATATCATTATGTACATAATATATACATGCACGTAATGTAATTCAAAATATGCAGACTTATCAGAACTTAACGCACATTTTATGTTAGCTTCACCAAAAAATTCATGTCTTTCTCGTACATATCATATGGGTACAGTGTCCAAAAGGTCTTCGCTTTAATCATGCAGATTTTCTAAATTGTTTTATTTGATTAATTGATTTGTTTGTTTTTGATAAGTCTATTATTGTACTCTTGCCCATGACTTTGGCCAAGAATATTTTTCCAAATAAGAGTAATACGTAACATGCAAGAGGTCAATTTCTATGTTTAACGTATTAGTTACTTATACACAAACGTGTCGCAATTTAGGACAACCAATTGTTATCATTCATTTAAATGTAGGTTCAATTTCTGCAAACATGCCTTAATTATGATCGACTAGAAGACTCCAGGCCTCTAAAGCGATGTATTTTTGCCTGTTAGTTTTGTACAAAGTTGTTTATTACCACGGCCAGTACGTTGATAAAACTGAATGGTCCCTGAACTTAACCAGGAAGAAGAATTTTGCCGAATTTAAGTAAACTTCTTAAATACCTCCAATTTCTTGATGTAAAATAACATTATGGACATTTTATATTAAAAGTTTAACGACCGACCTCTTCGACAGGTTTCACAATCCCATTCGGACAGAGTACTGGTGTAGTGTCCAGGAAGCGGACTGAAGTGTGATTGATATAAGCAAAATTGTTTGTTTCACAATCAAGCTGAAATAAATAAGTATAAACTAACGACCGACCTCTCATCTACAGTTCTTCCACACTAGTCCTTAACTTGAACCAGACATTTATGTTCTCAAAATCATGTACAGATTTGAAAACCGCGATTCCCGTCATGATTTTTAAATGTTAAAATATTGGATTTTAAAACACATACTTAAAATACATTACCCTGATAGAAAGTCCAGAAAGACCATTATGAAAAAAACATGTGCAGGGACTTCAGCCACGAAATTTTTGGACTTAATCAATACAAACAAGAAGACACGCTACATAGCCTGCTCGTCAGATAGCTCTGCTTGACAATTTAACAATTTAAAAATGCATTCAGGGCATTCGTATCACACCACTTCGCATCGTGGAAATTTTTATAGTTCCTCATAGGGGAGCAGGTTAACGTTGATGTGTATCATTGGTTTTGTCAATTAGTAGACATACTCCTGTAACAGATAATTGTATGTTGACAAAACGGCCTAAAACTCAATTGCAAACATAATATATTTGTATCATTTCATACATTACCATTTCCTTTACTGATTTACCAATGTAAACAAACAAATATCTTCCTTTATGCATACATTCTTTTATTTATCCGACAATAGGACTAGAAGACAAACCTTCGTACAACAAAAATCCAGCAAAAGTTGAAAACCTATCAAGGCTGATATAAATAGTATCAGCCGTCACTTCCACATGAACATCATCCCCTTGGTTTAAAGCAACAACCACTGTCTGGGACGATTGGTCATATTTCTGCAAATGAAGCTTAGCAACCGTTGCTCCCTTGACTTTTATGTATCCAAATGTCCCAATGGAACCTGAGCTCAATGTAAGACTTATCACGTACGTCCCAGCTACTGGCGCAATGAATGAACCATTCTTTGCATGATAAGCATTGCCTTGGTTAGTCACCACGTTGTCGAATGGAATTTTTGGCGCTGCTTCGCTTGGTGGGAAGTAGGAAAGAGAAGTAAAGAAAGCAACCTTGTTTTCAGTACTTCTTCTGATGCTGCTGGTGGCTGTAAAATAGGTAAATAAATAAATATTGGACGGACAAGTTCTTGACAAAAATACGTAAGCATTTTAAAAATGCCACCAAACATGTTAAAATAGAATGACATGATTATAAAACAGTAATACGTATTGAACCACTAATAGCTGAAAACTAAATACATGTAGACTGGGTTTTAGTGTTTCCGACTTAGCACAAAATCTGAACACATTGTTCAAACTGTGTATGAGTTAGATTATAGTATAGATTGGTTCAAAATATATTATCTATGTAGGTCAGTTCTTAAATATGAGATTAAACGGTTTCAGACAAACCTTTACGCATTCTGGATTCTCCAGGTGTCTGTATTCGATTTTTCGGCGATGACTCTTTTTCTAGCGTCGATTCTGCAGCAACTGCATTTCCCTCTAATATTTCTTCAGTATCTTCTTGGACGTCAGGAATTTCACCAGCGTTACTTTGGCACTCGGCAACTGCTTTTTTATAAATCCATTCATTCGCTTCAAGTTTCTCAATGCGCTGTTTCTGCACGACAAGTTCGTATTCCACCTCATTTAATTTATTTTCATACTTTTCAGTTAGCGCTGAAACGATACCAGCAACATAATTATCAATGTCAGTCTTTAAATCAGACGATAGAGTTCCTCCAATTCCAGGACCACTGGTGGCCAAAGCATAACCTGCTCCGTAGAGGACAAGCATGAAAACAAAACACCTTCGCATGTTTGCGCTTTGATATTCCTCACGAAAGAATGCCGTCTGTTGGAATGGCAGTCCTACATCAAATGCATGTCCTTGTTCATTATAATCAGTTAGCTAGGGTCACTTACGAGAACAGTGCCACAGTGTGGAAGAAAGTTCATTCCGTTATCTGATCCGATTGCTTTAATTCATTATATGCAGAAATTTATGTTTATTTTGGGTCACAAACATGAACTTGCTACATGAAAGAAAACGTTAGATGCAATCGTGATTTTAAGATTTTGTAGCTTCATATAAGTTCACGAATGTGCCATTTCCGAACTTTCAAACAGAAAACATACAGCTTTTCACGTGAATATTTATTAAAAGTAGGAGGCCGATTGCTCTCAAATTCCATCACGTTTGGATGCATCCAGTACCGTTGTCGCGTGAAAGTACTGTGTTTCTCCTATCCGCGACCTCTGAATTAGAAGAATATTGATAAATGTGTTAGAACAAGGTTACATATTGTCAGTTTTAGTTAATAGTATCACTTTTAAAAAATCGACAGCTGCTAATTATTGCACATGAAAAATAAATGTTGACAAACACATTCATGCTTTCGTTTCTTTTTTCATTCGGTTTAGCGCCGTTTTTCAACAACTCAACATATATACGGTGACCGGTTCACTTAACCAGTCTTCCTTGACTGTATACTAACCAGTATTAACTTACCCTTCCACAAGGAGCCGGCAACTTGTCCACATATGGAGGAAAATTGACATTTTTGTCAAATTTTCATAGAATGGTATGACAAGTCCAGCGCACTGATCACTTGACCAAGGTCGCGGCTACTTTCATACAAGATGGTAGCTTTATTCTTCGGTTGAGAGAAGGCACCGAGTGTTGTAAGTTCTTGCTGGTTGTTATAGGAAAGTTTGCTTATATCTATGAACTATTTAGTAGTGTCGATTAATGGAACTACATGTATTTTCTGAAGCAAAGGAACTTCTCTAGGTTGTAGTTAGGATCTTAGTAAGAATTGAACAATTTTTAGTTGTATGCTTGTAACTCTATGGGACTACATCAAAGTCCCGGCCTAAGATGTTACAATGAAGTCGTATGGCTGAGTTCAAAGTGAAGCATATTGATTCTTGCTTTTATATACACGCCTAGCTGTGTTATTTACCGCAGTAAGAGGCTTACCTACCAATTAGTAATTGCAGACAATGGCGTATAGTTTAAAATACGATATGTTGTCACAACGCTATTCTTTCTGTACGTAATAAATACTTTTAATTAGAAATTACTATTTATAAAGTACTTTGACTGATTTTGCATGCGTTCACTTTTAATGAGAATGAAATCCGATCTAACATACCAGCAACACGCGTAAATAGGCCGTGCTTAAACTTGTTTGTGTTTGCAGTCTGTTTGTGAGTCAATTTACTAGAAGTGCTGGTAAATTGATATTATTATAACTAAAGAACTAACGAACTTGATGAAAAGACGCAATTAATTACTCGAACACTTTGTCAATATTAGTGGGTCAATCAGGGTATTGAATCTAAATGTTCTATTGGAACTGTCCTCTCATCGATACTTTATCCTTAGTTTGGGATGTGGATAAGAAAAGGATTCTTAAAAATACAAAAATATCACCAATATTCAGGACAAAATACAGTCGATTTGTTCTTTTTTATTAGATGTCATTTTAGAGATTCATGACGAGTTTTCGGCATAAATAATATCGATAAAAATCCCTGAAAAAGAGATGCATTTGTCAATTATTCATGACGGTCGCCTGGACCGGAAGTTGAGGAATTTTCGTCGGACTGACGCAAAATTCGTCGAACAAGACCGGCGGACCGGCACATTTAGCGAAGATTTATGTAGTAATACATTTAGCCCTTTGCCTCATAATACCGCATTTCCCTGCAATCTGAAGCAGACGGCATTTGAAAACACTTTGGCAAACACGAGTCATAGATTCTATTGCCATAATGTTGTTTGAGACAAATGAATAATCAAGAAAGCAAGGTCTTCGTGTTTTCGCCGAAGGACAGAAAAAATATCAAAATTAACCACAGATCCATTAATGTGCCATTAATATATTGATAGACATATACTAGTGCACAATCACAAAAGTTGATAGTAATTTGTTACTTTGATCTGGAAGTAAGTCTTAAAGTATGCGTAATTAAACTGTATCCACCCATAAAATGCGATCAGGGACTAATTACTAGTATCAGTAAAGACTAAAAAAAATCTCATCGATAAGTTTATGAAGAATGGCTGTATATTTAAACAAGGTTGTGTTCATGCGCTGCTCTCTTAAGTGTATGACTGTCGGGAGAGACGCACATCTCATTCACTGCTGGAACGGACGAAAGGTCCAAGCAGTGACAGCTTTTTTTTCTCTGTCTGAGAAGTGATCTGAAAACATTTTGAAAATTTAGTAGACTTAACATTTGGACTTACAGTGCCTTGATTAAATTGTATTTCAGAAATGGAAACGGAACGCAGCACGACTAAGTTGCCTCGGATAACCGAAATCAAAGTGCGCACCTGGTATCGTCTGCACAATAAGAAACGGAATGGTTTCATGAGTAGGTTGGATTTCGTCGAAATGGCTCAGTCTTTTGTCAACGAATATGATCTTGATGAATCGAAAGCGGAAGAAGTACGATCTTGGTTAGTAGACGGATGGTCGTCGATGCTTGAATATCTAAAGGACGCTGAAAGTGAAGGAAACACGATTGTCCCTATGGAAAACATACCTACTGTTCTAAAAGTTGTGGAAATCTTGTCATCCGAAGGCACCATAGACGAAGATATGTACACTAAGGCATTTGCGGAGGCCTTGCAAATTCAGTCCAGTCCATTTCCGGACAGATTCCGGCAAATGGTGTCATTGTTTTTCAATATTTTCGATGTTGATAGTGATGGTCTAATTACTGACGATGAGCTTGTACGAGGTCTACGATGTTTTGGAATCACCAATATTAAAGCGGTGAAGGCATTGTTTTCTGATTTAGATACGGAAAACACGGGTACAATTGACAAACAGAAATACGTAGATGCTTGGGTTGAATTTATGACGGGTATGGATCAAGAGGCCGCCATGGCGAAAAACTTTACACCGGCAATATTATAAAACATTCTATATGAAATTTCAGAAGTCAATCGGCTTGCCTCGGACGTTTCCAGTTCTCATGCATTAATAACAAGAACCGGAAACGAACGGGGAACGAAGAAATGGCCGAGATATGGCGATATTGTAGTTGAACTGTTTCGGATTGTACTTTTATTACAATTGAAATCGGACAATTTATAGCTTTTTAATGTAACTGGTAAATTTAAATTGGGAGAAATATGATATTATGATTTTATTATTGTTTCTATTATTATTACTACATAGTTTCTGTTGCTATAATTACTATAATTTCATTGCTATATTTATAATATTATCGTTAAAAATTCTTCTGTTATTATTATTATAATTATTGTCATGGATTAAGTTTTGCTATTGTTCCAATCAGTTTTATGCCATTTTTTCCTCATTATCAATATTTATATTACCATTATTATTATCATAATTAATTAATTACAATTTCAATGATTTTTTGTTTTCTATATTGTCGCTATTGTTACTTGTTTTTTTTTTTGTTATTTCCTATTATTTTATTATTCATTATTTTATCATTGCTAATCGTTAGAAATTGCATATCATTTGCGGCATAAAATTCCGTACCATCGAACCACGTACATCCTTTCTACAGTTTATCTATATTTACAAAATTAATACAAAAAATATTTTTAAAATTGGAAAACAATTGGAATTGATTGTTGCTCTTTTTCAATTACCGAATAATTAAATTTATTGATTTTTTTTACTCAGTAATTTGGTAACATGACCAACAATGAAATTAAACTCGTGAAATAAATTCTGTAAAAAAACGCACAAAAGGTTCCGTATTGTTATTTATTTCATAATACATGTACTTCACACCAGATTTTATTTAAACTTTTATAGAACAACAAAATATCAATACACAAACGAACAATTTGACTGAACAAACTCTTGATATAAATACTTATGGTGGTCGTGGTTACGCCTTTCTCCTAAGGGAGACCATTCGTGGAGTTTAAACATGGTTGGATCAGTCTAAGCAATATGTACAACTTTTCAAAATAATGTGACATTATTATTCGAATGCACGTAACTGTTTCCATGGATACCGAGCTTCGCCGAAGAGAACGTTTTTTAAAGAATCCCAAACAATTTATTGTGCTTTTAGTAAAATTAACGTTCGTCAGAAATTATTTGACGAATCCGTGAAATTTATGATGCGGTTACAAAATGTTGAAGTGTAAAAAAAGGTTTGTTCCTGGTCACCCGACCTAGTCTTACTTTTCCCCGCGACCCGAGACTTTGTATTTGGCCCGGCGAACGATACGTTCACTTTCTTTTACCTTTCCGCACAAAAAATCTCAGTTGCGGCTTTCAAAAATAATAAGAAGAATAAAAATAATTTCCCTACTTACCTACCCTATTTTTAATGAGCATGTAACCAGAAACAAACATTTTTTACACCTGGACAGTTCATTAAAGCTATTAATGATGACGACATATATTTTGCTTCCTGCTATTAGAATTCAATAAACATTTAAATAAAAAGGAGACGTTTTTCAACGAAATGTAATCTCAAACATGACTGATTTTCTCAAAAATCTTAATGTTAACAACACGACACTAGTAGAAACTGTTCATAAACTCATAAAAATTTATGAGGCTTGTATCGTGCGTCGCTAAAATTTATCATAAATACAGAAGAAGCCTTTTTAGTATACATAGTATTATACGAAACACGATTGGTGGAATAGTACCTACTGCAGCAACGGCAGCAATAACAACAACAACAACATAATCGTCTTTTTCATCAGCAGCAGCTGTCAGGGGCGGATATAGGATTTTTGGTAAGCGAGGCGTAAAGTCTAGATGTTTATGTAGATAATGGACATAATCAGCACTTAACTTAGTTTTTTTTTATTTATGCTTGCCAGAATTTAGATGGGCCGCATACCGGCGCCGCCCCCCCGGCTTTATCCGCCATTGACGGTAGCAGCAGTATTGCACACTCAAGATGACAAACAGACCCGACCAAACATCTAAATCAAATGAAATAAAACGTACGTAAATCATTTACATGTACTTACCGAAATCCCGCTTTAACATATGACTTCCATTCAATGATCCTAGTTCATCCCTGAGTTATAAGTTTCGGAAGTGAAAATCGTTATCTTTTATTTGCTCGACATGAAAGGAAGTTCATGTAATATATACCGAAGTCCGTAATATACAGAAGGGGCGTAACTCACAAAAAGCTAATAAGAAATTAATACGCTCAACGAAAGTTCTAAAGCTCCACACCCGGCTTCTGGTCGAATACCTTAATTGCAGTATTTGTAGTGTTAAAATGTACTTACATAATGTTTTGTAATACTATCAAATATCTTTGCGTCTTGATGTTTTATGAATTGATGATGTTTCACCGACTTTATTAAAATGACTTTATTGGTTTGAAACCCAGTTATAGAACCAGCCACCGAAAGTGATTGTTAAAAAAGCAAAACGTATTTTTTTCACAGGGTTTCACGCCGTTTCAACAATTTTTCAGTTATATACGGTGACCGGTTCACTTAACCAGTTTTCCTGGACTGTATACGAACCTGTACTAACTTACCCTTCCACAAGGAGCCGGCAACTTCTCCACAAGAAAATCAATATTTTCGTCAAATTTTCCCTAAGAAAGGTATGACCTGCCACGGCCGGGATTTGAACCCGGATCGCCGGGTCAGAAGCGTATTTCACAACTGTTGTAAAGAAAATAGACCTGCGTAATACCGATCCCAAAAACTGAATGCGTGCGAATGTTGAATGTTTACTTAATTATAAAATAAAATGTTAGGTGACTTCCCATATCTTATTTTAGACCCGTGAGTCACCGATTCGTGACGTTTTATGTGCTTGTTGAAATATAGTAAAACATAAAATTTAAATAACAAACATTCGATCGAAATAAACTAACTGGTTTTAATTATATGCAACTTGTATAGAGGTAGACCTGTAAACAAAGACCACCAATGGGGAAGAAAAGGGGTGTCCTTTATGCACAGTTGGCCTTTGTTCAGGGGACCATTTTATTTATCAAGTTAGT
Source organism: Lutraria rhynchaena (assembly GCA_008271625.1). Lineage (NCBI taxonomy): Eukaryota > Metazoa > Mollusca > Bivalvia > Venerida > Mactridae > Lutraria > Lutraria rhynchaena. The sequence continues at coordinate 237,980 of VIBL01000146.1, read as the reverse complement.
AAATGTATGATCAGGAATCGCTGGTATTCACATAGTGGTCTTTGTTTACAGGTGATCATAAACTCAGGGTTGGCTGTACTTTTATCAACTTAGTTATGAAAACATAGAAAAAATGTGTGTGAAAAGGGTTCATTTACATCGCTGGATGGTGAACATAGGTCTAAGTTCTACATTTCACGTTGTGTGAAAATAAGACGTTTGTTATCCATATACAGCCAGCGCCATGGCGTAGGGTATCGTATGTTGGTTGTACAATATAACTTTAATTTTCGATTCAAGTTAAGTCATGCGTTTCGGGTGGTGAAATATTCTATGAAAGACAGACCTTAAATTTTGACTCACGCTTGGATATCTATTTGTGTTAACATTTCGAAAATCTTATTTTAATCGCAACGATTGTGGAATTGGTGAGAAAAGGTACGCGTTTAATCATTTTCTTATTATGTGATTTTAACAATGCGTTTATACACTCTGTTTGGATTGTGTTAGAAATCTATCTATCTATTATCGTGTTATATGTGTTTAAAAGACATCTGTAAATGTATTGTTAATTAACGTTCATCTTTGTGACTTAATTTCTGTGTTTCTGAGATTTTTTGGTAGGTAAGATTGTAAACGATTTTACCAAGTGTGATTACGATCTTGTGAAATATTTAGATATAATTAATTCGTAATTAAAATGGATAAACAAAATAAGATAGGAATGTATGAACAAATACGGCTGATTACCAATGTTTGTCATTTAATACAGACTTTATTTCCGGTGTTTGATTTGCCGGAGAATTGTGGGTAAAAATGGTGTCTTAAAAGAGTAGCAATAATTGCTTTAAATAACGGGAAGTTGTAGTAGTCTGTCGGTACAGTGCAACCTCTCCAGTGTGGCACTCTCTTGAGCAACAACATCCCTTCAACCACGTGTTTTTTCCCACTGTACGATTTAACCATTAATTTAACCTCTCTAGGACAACGACCTCTGCATAACAACATATTTTTCCTTCTCCCAAAGGGTGCTTTGGAGAGGTTGCACTGTATATGTATTTAGGAATATGAAACATTTTCGAATCTATGTTCATTACATTAATGTCCGTTTAAATATCGTTCGGGGACCAGTCTCAAAATGTAGCATTTTCACTGGTTAATCTCAGGAACCAACCTATCAGAGGCCTGATATTTTAGACTGGTTTTCACAGCCCGATTGAAACATAGATCCATTTCAGCTTCATAACGTCTCTTATTACCATAATTATATTACCTAAACATGGAACATGTATCATATGTACATGTTTAAAAGCTCAAATTAATGTTATGCTTGCATATTTCTGAATAAGTTAATCAAAATATTTTCACGAAAATCTACCATATTTTCATGAAAAAACAAAGACATTTTCACGAAAATTCAATAACTTTTCATGATAAGATTTCTTCACCAAATAGTGAACATACTTATTTAGTGGACAATAAATTATTTTCATGAAAATATAACATTTTTTCACGAAATTTAGAAAAGTTTCGCGATAATTAACCTGCTTAGTGTATGCAGAAATATGCCACAATATAATGTAGCTTGCGTATATTCTAATACCACTTAGCACCTTCTCTTAGCTAGTTACAAAGTCAAAGATTGATCGACCATCAAAATTATCTTAAATGTGTCTCCTCTTCGTCGCCAATAGGCAAATCATTTAGAAACATGATTAATATTAATCACGCCCGTTTCAACCACTCCTCTGTGCATTTTTTTCAACTCCTATCCCAGCCCTGACAACTAATGTCGCGGCTCCTACTCTTATTTTTTTAAATATTTTCTCTTCTCCTGTATGGCGTTAATATTAAGTTACCATGGTAGGTAATTGGTCAGCGTGGTAGATGGATGATTGCAGTAAATGTTTACTTTGAGCTTGAAAGCATATATGATATTCTCTAGCTTCAGTTGATGTAGTAAGTTGGAGCCAGCTTATTATGTAGATTCCTACGTTTCCGTATAACTGTGACCGCGGGATTGAATTTACAGATAACACTTGTATTATCATTACCATACATTGCCCGTATATATCACACAGGGGCTTGCTATTCTGCAGGCTCACCTTGATACAGATCGCCTTCCGCTTCAACCAGTCGTGAAACATCGGATGTTTCCGTGATTGGTCGAGGGATGCAACTATGTAAGAGATTTTTAAGCTAGTCCTCGTTAAATCTGATTGACGGTACATAACCACTGGGTTTGTTTAAAAATGCATCATCATTGAACTTTCTTTACATATTTAACATTCTAAACTGGAAGGAAAACATATTTATTTGTATCTTCTCCTTATAACTATTTCAAATGTATTTCAATACCATACCACACCAATTTGATTTATAGACAAGTTTATCTGATAAATGCCTACATCACAATTCATGGTTAAGCCTAGCTTAAGATTGTTTGTGAATCGTGACATATCGGCAATATCCGTATATTTTCAAGGGAGTTAATTTCGTTTCTGTTCAATATTTATTCAGTATACGAAGATATTGCGGCTATACATGTTTTGTTTGCCTTTAGAAGTATATTTCAAAATGCGTCACTAAGGAGTCTTTTTTTTCTGTTGTGTCGCTAACTCAGGAATTTTTTTTGTACAATGTTTCTATTTCATTTTTCATGTATTGTTTATTATATCTTAGACTATGATATAACAACAACATATGTCATACATTTCTTTACGATCAACAAAACAAAATAAACAAGACTCGAATGAACAAATGTCGCAAATAATGAATGAAATTTAGTATGTTTGTTCTGATCGTATTAAAAGCATTAAACATTTACTAACTTCTCATTATTTTACCATTCATAGTGTAACTTAATACTCATATAACACCACAGCTGGTGTCCATTCTATCCCACAAAACACATGGAAACATTACACGACTTGCATTATGAAACTGGATACCAGTGTTACGCATGAAATGGATAGTACAATATTTTCAGTTTTCATTTAATCGTGCGAGAACAATAAATATGATTGTTAAAATGACTGCATCCAGACATTCCTATGTAAGCTTAAGATATCTCATAACAGTAGCTGACAAAGAGTCTTTGGGTCTTCTTATTGTAACTTAGTTTAAATTTGTCTCAATACTGTAGTAGGTGCGAATTGTCATGGAACATTTAATTTCGTGGGAGGGCTTATCCACGAATTCAAGAACCCACGAATTGAAGTATTTGTAAATATTCAAATGTGTCGGAAAATCCATTTATTCGAAATTTGAAAATCCATGAAGTACTTACCCACGAAATTACCAATTATGGTAAATATATGAATTTTGATACCAACGAAATCAAATGCAGCCATAGTAATACCGTGTATCATTTTAACAACATTGTATCAGAAAGGTTAAACTGATAAATCCCCGTATCACAACGTATGGTACCGCGCAGATGCAGAATTTCTGCAATCCACATTGCTCACAACCCCCTGTGGTAATGGCGATGTATGTCCTCGGATTCAATATTTTCACTCTTGTTGTCTTAAATCGTTCGGTGTGGGACAAAAAAGGAATGGATTAATTTGTTAAGATTTTGTGTTCAGAGACGCCCTTATTTTACGTGTTATTCAATCTTTTTTGTTATTAATGTCAACAGAAATGAATATTAATTTCGTTATTTTGTTGATGTACGCTAAGCCAGGCTTTACGTCATTTAAAAGGAGCGTATCTCTAATGGCTAGGTACAAGAAATAAGGTATGAACCTTTTTTGTTTCTCAAAGTTAGTGCAAATTAACTTCATAATGAGAGAAAAATATTTATACTAACAGATGGTCGTTTAGATAAAAGCTTAATACAGGCAGTATAAACACTATATATCTTTTTAAAACTAGTTTTAGGTTTTAATAAATGTATCTTTTAAAATGTTATCTTGTCACAGTTTTTTCACCCACACAATAGGCCAGACATTGCGGTAAAAAACATATCGGAAAGAACAAAAAGACACGAGTTGGGAAACTTTGTGAATGCACGATTTGTTATTAACGAACTCTTTGTTGATGCAAACTGTCTGAAAACACTTCTTATTTAAAGAGTGTTTAGACCAATTTATCTCAAATTCTGGGGACAAACATTATCCGGATTAAAAAAATCTTCTTTTCATTTTTGTCGTTTAAATTCTAAAAGTTGCAAGCCAAAACTTAAGTGGATAGTACGACTGGAGGTAAGGTATGTACATGGCATGTTTTAAAATTTTGTTTCAAAGTTGAGGGTCATACTATGTAGATATGTGAACAACGCAGATAGTTGTTTATACTTTTCGTGATATGACTACGGACACAAGCCTTAAAAATATCCGAACGTCTGAATACAGGCCAGAAAATTCAATCAGTTCTGTATCGTTCGTCACCAAAAAAAAAAAAAAAAAAAAACAACACACACACACTGCTAGGTCCACCGGAAGTCACAAAAAGATAAATTGCCTGAATTAAGCAGAAACAAAGCGTTTATCGTCTGCCCTTCGTTTTGTGCATGACTTTACTTTAATAGCGTTCTATACTTGTGCTCAGTTGCTGTGTAAAACATTAGGTTAGATATTATAATGGTAAACTACAGATATACAAAAACAAAAAAAAAATATTATTGCCATTTATTTTTATATCAATTCAGTTGTATGCATGTATTTACTGATGGAAACTTTTATCGCGTCTCCTGACTCAAAAATTGACAACATTTAAAAAGAAATACGATCAGCACGTGCAACTTGCCTTATTTCGTGATTTCCTTTCCACAAAAAATCAGTGAACCGAAAAGGATTCTAGAAATATTAGTACACAAAGATATTGGATATATATGTTTGTGTAAACATATGTATTAAAATAATAAAGCCGCGACCGTGCTCCAGTGGTTAGTGCGCTGGACTTGTAACCCGGAGTAACCGGTTCGCATCTCGATCGCGACAGGTCATACCCTTCCGTGAAAATTTGACAGAAGTGTCGATTTCCATCTGTATGTGAAGAAGTTACCGGCTCCTTGTGGAAGGGTAAGTTAGTACTGGTTAGTATACAGTCCAGAAAAACTGGTTAGGTGAACCGGTCGCCGTATTTAACTGAAAAATTGTTGAAAAACCGCGTTAAACTCCTGGGTCAGTGACAGAAACAATATTCGCTATTTCTAATTGAAAATATTTAACAAGGAACACCGGGGCGTGAGAAGTGCCTTTGAGTAATAATCAAGTATAGCACGGTTAAAATGAATTCTTTAGCGACCGAATTATTTCTTTATTATATGAATATCGCATTATATCCAAATATAACAAAGAAGTGAAAAAGAAAAATGAATTCTCCCCTGTATCCGATTCTCCGCTATATCCGGATTCACCATAACCGTGTCTTACTGTATTCAATGTACGTTTCCTCTATCGGTAATTGTAGTTAACATGGTATGTGTGTTTTAATGATGTTATACAAATTTAAGTTAACGTCATGTACTAACGCAAAATAAAGATCTAGTCACAAGTTTTTGAAAGACTACGATTCTGCGAGCTGGTGAATCAAGTTTCTTAATTCTTACACTGTTGGTTAAAACGTCCAGAAATAACATTTACTAAAAGTTTTGAGGAAAGAAATTGAAGTTCTAGATTTTATGTAAGTTTTGACTCAGACGACTCTTTCAAACTCATGGTTTGGTTTGTTTCGCTGTGTAAAGTACCCAACGATTGTAGCCAAATATTGAGGTCAACTACAGTCATTCAATGGGGACATATTTGTGGAGGTAATGCGAAGAAAGAGAACATACTTATATACACACTAAGTCAAAAGCTGGCTCGAAGAAAGACAAACACTCACATTTTTGTACATACCGAATGTTTGACGTTTTGTACATAATTGAAGTACAGGGATTAAGTATTGACGTGCTTGCCGACGGTTTTACAACATCACGTTGTCCTTTAACCCGTCGCCTCATAATACCGCATTTACCTGCATCTGAAGCAGACGACTTTTGAAAACATTGTCGCCAAAGAAGCCACTGCTTGTAATTAGTAATGGCTTCTTTGCCACAATGTTTACCACTCAGTCAGAGAGAAATAACCCAATTTTCTTAAATAAATTGATCGAAAATATGCTTATGAGGCAAAGTGTTAAGGCACCTTATGACTAGAGTTTTGTGTTATTGACTAAGTGCTGACAAGCGCGCTGAAACATATTTTTTGAAACCTGACATTCTCCTTTAATCATCTATGATTATTTTGATACAGTCATTATGTTGTAGTGTTGACACACATGCGCATAGAATATTCCTGTTGTGCGGAAAAGCGCATCCCATGTTTGTCTTTAAGATAACAACACGATAATTGATGTATATTTAAGAAAGCAATTAAAAACGCAATCGACAACAGCTCGTTATCTGATACACATTTTGCAGATTAGTGTAAATGATTAAGGCCGAATAAAATAATTGTTCAGATTATTTTGTAGCACATTCCTCAGTAAGTTACGCCTTATTTATGTTTCGGAAAATGAATTAAGAACTTGGTCCAGTGGTTAGTGCGATGGACTTGTAACCCGGAGATCCGGGTTCAAATCCAGGTCACGGTTAGTCATACCTTTCTATAAAAAATTGACAAAAATGTCGATTTCCTCCATATGTGGAGAAGTTGTCGACTTCTTTTGGTAGGTTAAGTTAATACTGGTTAGTATACAGTCCAGGAAAACTTGTTAGGTGAACTGGTCGCCGTATATAACTGAAAAATTGTTGAAAAACGGCGTTACACCCAGTGAAAAAAACTTGTTTTTTCTTCTCCACCGATGGTTATTGGTACATTATGGTCTAAGACTATTAAAACGGCAATTCGCAATGATCACATATTTGTATGACTTGATTAGTTTTCAAACGAAAGTACAGTATCTAGGTTTCGACATAAAATAGAAATCTTGGATTTCGTCTGAGAAATTTTCAACTAATGGTTTGTGATGCCAACAAAATAGGCAGAATTCTTATTCTGCGAAATAAAAACACATAAGAATAGTTCCTAGGACATTAATAGAAAATGAATTTTAAGAAAAGATAATACTGTTGCTTTAGGTTTACGTACAATTTTTTTCATCCAACCTGCTGAAGTTGATGATGAATTAGGTGACACTGTAAATTCAATACTATGACCAGCGTTGGGATCCGAAAACACAGTCGAAATTTTGGGATTCTGCAAATTTGAGTTAACAGAATAAATTTTAAAAATCGGTCCGAAAAGTGGTCGTTATAATTAAGGTGTTGTAATATTGGGGATGTCGCTTGATTATGTTTCACTGTTTTGTATCTCACCATAAAAATATAATCGTTGAGTATGATTTTGATATAATTCACAGAAATTTTGCTAAAATTGAGCAACATTCATTTGGTCATTGTCGATTGACCAGTCGTCGGCTTATTTCTACAATCCCGTTACTCAATTTTTGACAATATTGAGATTTTGGTATCATTTTTTTCGTCTCGATGAGCTCTTTACAATGATCATACTTGTCTGCTTGTAGACGTACCCTAAATAGGGTTAATCCCAATTCCACAAACAGCTAGCTCGCTTTAAGTTAATGCAGTTTTAAACTTCAAATGCGATTTTCTCAAAATCCCGAGTAAAACAAATGGTTAAAAACTGCTGCGGGCACGATCACAGCTTCTTTCAAATCAATTGAGTTAACTTTTAAAATGAGATGTTGACATTCTCTCCCTATCTTAGAAAATAAGGAAAGACAAGCAAAACGCAGTGTAAGTCAAAAAATAATAGGAACGTAACATAAATTTTGCTTGGCCTCAAACTTTATAACCCATATTGTAACATGTTTTTTTTTCTAAAATCTTTTTCTAGAATCATGTTGCGAATCACGTAGAGAAAGATAAAACAATAATTTGTCAAATAAAAATCTTGGATTCGAATACTGGTAAACAGAATTTTTTTTTTCACTGGGTTTAACGCCTTTTTTCAACATTATTTTCAGTTAAATACGGCTTTCAGTTAAATATGGATGGGTATGACCTACCGCGACCGGGATTTGAACCCGGATCTCCGGGTTTTAAGTCCATTGCACTAACCACTGTACCACGGTCGCGGCTGATCCGAATGAATAATTGCTCTTAACTTCCTGTCATTTCTTTGAAAAGAAATAAAGTTAAATACGTGAAAAAGCGTCCTTGTCCCGGGTACATAATTATACTATTTGTAATAAATACTTTGGAAAAGAAACCCACAATATCACAATTCTGATCTGGTTACATTTTTTCAGTGTAAATAAATGTAAACTGAGCTATACTGATACAGGGACAATTAACTTCATATTAGACTGTGGTTTAGTTCCGTGATTTATCAAGTTTCAGGTGTTTTAAGTTAGCAAGCGAAAGTGCGTGCGTCTATATACAGATGAAAATGTTGTTTTTACATCACAGTGTGCGTTTACAGTTTGTTTTGTACTAATCCAAAGATATATATTTTGAAATTTAAATTATCCGTAATAATATTTCGACTTCGCGTCACATTTGCATTGTGGAGTAGCTACAGGTACACAAAACCAGATTTTAGCTCCATAGGCTACTAATTATTATACCGAATAACAAGGGTCAGGTTTGTTCTATGTGACATATTGTCACTGGGGCTTAGCGCCGTTTTTCAACAAGTTTTCAGTAATATACGGCGACTGGTTGATCTAACCAGTTTTTCTGAACTGCTCTCTAACCATTACTAACTTACCCTTCCACAAGGAGCCGGCAACTTCTCCACATATGGAGGAAAATCGACATTTTTGTCAAATTTTCATAGAATGGAATGACCTGCCGCGACCGGGATTCGAACCCGGATCACCGTGTTACAAGTCCAGCGCAGGAAACAGTGTACCGCGGTCGCGGCGAGGTGATTTTCATACTGTACTTACGGCTGTCTTTCGATTTTCGCATATGAAATATGTGTTATTTTAAGCATTTTCATTTTTTATGAGCGACATATCAGACCGGACTGATTCGTTTTTAATACATCTACGCTGCTTAGTTTCCTTCAGAAGTGGCTGCTTTTGTTATTTTACTATGATACTACCTTCTTAGATAGTGAACCAATTTTCCTGTTTATTTGTGACGCTATTTTCTTCCTTTGCACCATTTCTCAATTTTGTTTGTATTTTATGTTAAACACGAAAAAGTAACTACGGTAGAAAAAGAATATTGAACGTCCATCAAGGAAGGTAACTGTAGAAAAAAATACATACACAAACTAATTAAAATAAAGTTATCACGTGATATCAATACGCCAATAGAATTGCTGGTGCTATAATTAGGCAAGATAAATATATAACATTATGTATATTTTTCTTTTTTTTCCAGATTATAAAAGCGGAAAATACCACAAGACAAGGAAACACAGTTCAAGTGTTCAGTTTATCTGGAAATAATTATATCGTTTAAGTGGATTGTTTGAGAGAAGATGTCGTCGTTAAATGAATACAGATACTTCAATGGTAAGGTCAATAAGTACTTGGGGGCAAAGCAATGATATTATGCTACAAAACTAAGGCCGCCTACGCATTCTCGTAGTAACGGATTCTTCGTGCTGTCATGATTATAGTCAATCTCTATCCAGAGTTGTCGTTCATTGTCTCTCCCATACATCTCTGTCAACGTCTCAGCGTTTTACGTGATTCTTGTAAAACAAGAAATAAAGCCTAAAATGGTACAAAATTTACAATTAAGCGAAGCGATTTATTTTGCACAATACATTCGAGACAAAAGATGTTATAATTAACCTGAAAATCAGAAATTATTGTATTTATCTAGCGCACTATTTCTCGACCAAGAGTATTTGTTTACTTTTGGTAATTAGGTCATAAAGTTACGCCGCTTAAATGGAAATGAAACACACACAGAAATCGAAGGTAATCGTGTAAAATTATGACAACAAATGTACAATTAGAGAAACGAAAGTGTGATTCTGTGTATCAGATGGAAATTAAAGGAGGCACGGACACGTGTTTTTGCGCTACTTTCCAGACGTTGACAGAGATGTATGTGAAGATAACGAACGACAACTCTGGATAGAGATTGGCTTATAGTGTCATTTAGTGTCGAAAAAGAATCGGCAAAACTCGCGTACTTCCGTAAACGTATATTATATCTGCGACGATAAATATCCAAGGTGTGCCGAATACGTGTATATCAGAGATGTGGCACTAACAGGACTCCATAGGTCTTCATTAATTTCCTTAATGAGAGTTCACTGTATGTTGAAAGAATCGGTTAAGTGGTTTACCGGATTTTGTTGATTTCCATTACTGTGCTGCAGTAGAATATATTTGAGAGTGTCAAATACAACACAAAATGTTCATTGCTTTTTACAGAATCCCCTGGCGTCCACGTTAAATATCGCTAGTATCACACGATAATTATCGTTTTAAAGGCGATAATTATCGCCTGATTTAGAAATCATAGACAGATATTATACATGTCCTAACCCTTACCCATCAGGCGATAATTATTGCCTTTAAAACAATAATTATCGCTTGGTACTAGCGAAATTTAAGGATTCCGTAGCTTTTAGAAGATAATTATGTTTGAATTTTCAGGGACTTGTGAGTTGTTCGATCTACAGACGTGTCAGGGGGAAGTTTTAAACTTCCGGTTCCTTGATCCATGCTCGTGTAAAAGATCGTATCAGTGCACACAAACCTATGAGATGGAGGCTCAGTTATGTCCTGAAGATACTTTGTGGGACTCGAATCTGGGACGCTGTAATCATGAACACGAAGTTTTGATAAACCAAGCCTGCAGTGAAACCAACTCATGGACTAGATGTAATACCACAGGTATATGATATGTCTATACAGTTCATTAGCTACGGTACAACCCCGCTTTAGCGACCATTTCAATATTATGACACCTTCTTTATAATGAACACTTGTTAAAAAGGTTTTCAATATTTTCTTATAATGCAACTTGATAATGATAAAACTTTAAATTTAAGACTGAATTTTGTAGTCTCAAAAGTGGACTTAATATTAGGGGTTTACTGCAATAATCGTAGTTAGATTAAGTGATGTGTCAATTTTATCAAGTACAAAGTACTAAGTATACGACACTCACTTCGGCGGATCTAACGAATCTCAGTCTGCTTTGATTACTCACAGAGTCAGGACTTTTTTGATTTGTACAATTTCCACCTGATCTGAAATCATCACCTCAAGTCATCGAACGAATAACTGCCTCACATCTGATGCTTGTACGAAATGGCCACCGAATTACTTTCACTTAAAGCATAATTCAGGTCTTAGTCAATATTAAAGTTATCTTGTTATTAACATAATATACTTTATATTTGCAGAAGAAAGACTACAGCAGTTAAGACATTTATGTACAAACATACCACCGACAACCGCTTCACCGACAACTGACGCTCCAATAGAAACCACAACAGCTCCGCCATCTGCTGATAGTCCTGACACAAATATCGGGCTTATTGTTGGTCTATCTGTTACCATTGTCGTCGTTATTGTTCTAATTGTATTGTTTATTTTGTACCGAAGGAAACATAGATCAGGGTAAGTAAAAAATGAACAGAGATTAGAAACAGTAAAAACACTGAAAGCCAAATTCTCTGAAAGTCTATAAGTTTTTTTCTATTCTGTAATCAATAGTTCTCTGAAAAACAGAATTCTCGGAAAACCGGACTTTTGGCCCAGTCCGGAGGGGATCTAATATGTTAAAATTGATTGACTCAGACAAGGCTTAAATCACAAACTCTTACAAGAAAAGCATCAAATTAGAAGGTCATTGTTATTTAAGTTGTTCAATATTTTATTTTATCTGGACTTCTTCCCCGTCGATATTTAAGCCCAGCTAATAGGTGTTAACAACTGACCATGTATGTATTTTAGGATTAAAAAGAAAAGGGAGACCATTGCACACAATCCAGAATATTTTGAAAATGGAAACCGCGAAGACCCTTATGCTGTGATAGATGATAGAATGGTATGTAATCTTACAGTCAATTCGGTCTTAGTGACTGTCTGTTGAAGCAACCCGCTATCCCATGCGCCATTTTTCTGGCACGCCGTAAAAATCACTTAGAACAGCCTTGACTGTACATGAATGCGAGACATGCTTCAACTATTGGCTTATTTACCCACCTTACCCACCACTTTAAGCTTTAAATATCGATCAATCAAACTTAACAGTACAAGCATAAATGTATGACTGAAAAATATTGACAATCACAAGACGCGGATATCCAATACATAGATGTGTGTGATTTGAAAATTTTGAAAAAAGCAAACAATCTTAAAATCATGTGAAGAGTAAATTTACCATCGGGATGCATGTGACGGTATAGGTGATATTTTTGGTCCTAATTGATTTATTGTATTGTAAATGCAGTATTGCATTGTAAAAACGTTTTGGCAAACTCAAGTCAATTCACGAAAAAAACCTCAAAGTTATCGGATTGCGATATTTCAGCCGCTGAGCAATTAATGGTTCATTTGTTACGGTACTTTCGTACTAACGAAAGTAAGACCGTTTATGTCTACCAACAAAATTCTACACAACATTGTCTTTACCGCCAACATGAATCTCGCTGTTTCGGGTAATGTGACTAATATTTCTTACTCTTGCAGACGTCTCCTGTATATGATTCACATACACAAAATCAGGCGAATGGCGGATTCTCGAACACCGGCTACAATACATCGTTTGAGCATAGGGATGATCCTGTAACATACGATAATTCTGTTGAAAGGACACCGCAAGCAGCGTATACCAGCACTTTAAACCGTTCATTCCGCGAGTATGGGACGCTTGCTAATGCGTCTTCGCAACAGACGACATCAGGCGGTGAAATTCTTAGGACTACCGGAAACCATTCTCTTGATGTCGTAAACGGTGATCGTACAAAAATGGCGATCACAAATTTGGACGAAAATGGAAATAGAAATAGCGACAGTTCTAACAATGTGAATAAAATCGACGAAGATGAATCAAAAGAATCTACAGGTTGTGATGCAGAACTTGATAATCTTGCTGAAACTAACTCAACGGAACAAGATAAAGAACCGCCACATGATTATTTCGTTCTGAGTGCGTCTGATAAACTTTAGACCTAGCATATCCACAAATTTTGTCATGGAGACACGTGGAAAACACTTTTTGTTGTGGAAATAAAATTGGTGCATTAATTTATTTGTTTTCGAATATTGCGTACTTTCTGAACTATACACTATAGTTTAAAGTTGCAGGACGTTTTTATCACTATTTCATCATGTTCTTATTCAAGTAAAACTCCAGTTCATTCTCAGTGGAACTCACTTTACCGACAAAACCGTTGTTTCTGCAAACTATACAGATATGCAGATTTTTATCTGGAATTTTTTGTCGAAGAACTTGGAAACTTTCCATGCACTGTAAAATAGACACGATACTTTCGGTTTTAATACTCTATTTGAAGCTATTTAGAGACAATGCATGCGCGTTTGGTGTTTTAGGACTATAATGAAGCCACCAGCGAAAGAACGGAAAAGATTCTGTAGCTTTTAGCTCTCCTTTGTGTTCAGTTTTCACTCAACTCGTGTTCAAGCTCGTCAGTATTTGTCTCCCCTGAATGTTCGCTATGTACAATGCTCCGTCCGATGAGCAACACTTGTCGGAGTCTCAAAAATGTGTTTTTTTTGGACGGGAGTTTTGTTTGGAGGGAACTGATATATTCGCAACAAGTGTTTTATCATGTGTGCGAGTGCCTGCTACTGTCGTTTCTTGGAGGGAATCGGTCTTAGGAGGTGACGTTACGGGAGGGAGCATTGTATTCGGAATTCCTTGCGTTTCTCGCATTCTTAACTTCTAAAGTTGTTGCAATAAGCTAGAGGAGATCCGATACGTTTACTACATCGAAAAAGGAAGGTCACTCAAGAGAATATTGGTAGTCTATGTAAGTTTTCGACCCTCGTTACACAAGTCCCTTAATCACCTGTACATGAATGAAATAATCCGAAATTATGAATAACAACGACTCCGTAGCTCATGTCAGTGACATTTATACTGATTCCTGGACTCATTATGAAAGTTGGATTGATTATGTAGCATAAGTTGATGCCGTCACAGATATTAGAACATAAATCGATTATGATTCATTGAATTACCTAATAGCCAGCATATATGTTCCTTACATGTAATTACCGTTTATTCTTTTACTATACGGTTATTCAAAAGAGAAACTACATGTATTATAGTTTTGATCCAGGACCCTCGTGAATGACTCGAAGTTACCATCCTCGATGAATCAGATTACCTTGAAATAAATACCAAGTTCCGTTGTAGAATCACTTGTGTACTGATTGTTTCACATGAAAAACGTTATATAACTTATATTAAATATATGTCAAACCGGTTCATAAAGACAAACGTTGTCATATACGTGTACAGTCACACCTGATTAAATGGTAATCCGTATGTAACGACCCCTGCGTGAACAACGGACATGCTTCAGTCACTTTAGCTGACATAAAGGGTCAATTGTGTATGAACAATAGTTTTCTTTATTTCAATTCCGTGGTAATTGTTTACAGGTTTGACTGTAATACAGTAAAACCTCATTCAGCGATCACTTCAGTATTCAGACAACCTCATTATAGCGACCATTTATTTTCGGACTGATTTTAAATAGTTACTCCACATTAAAATTTGATGATAACCCAACTTAAATATTCGGAAGCTATTTTTAATCCCTAATGTGGTCTTTGTAACGAGGTTTTACTGTATCAATTATTTCCACGTTGGTTAGCTGTGTCTATAGGAGTCATTCATAAATAGATTTATATGTATTGTGTCATATACATCGTTAAATATTGTTTTGTAATGTGATATTTTTGTAATGAGATTATTGTTTTGTAAATATTTTAAACAGTTTGATGTAAATAGACATTAAAAAATGATAAAAATGTAAGTAGAAAAATAGTTATATCGTTTATAGAATTTTGTGTATACCTTCGTAATGTAGTGCGTCGTAATGCTATTAATTTCTAAGGTATAACAAAGTTTTTTTCAGATTATGTTTTAGGCTATGTAGCGTAAAGACTTCGGTCAACTTATCAGTGTATCAGAGTCCTTCCACACCAAACTGTTTAGTTTCTCCTTATGTATTCAATTATTTGTTTGTTTTGTTTTTATGTGACATATTGTCACTGGGGTTTAACGCCGTTTTTCGACAATTTTTCAGTTATATATACATATATATTTTTTCTGGACTGTATAGCTCTACTAACCAGTACTAACTTACCCTGTAACAAGGAGCCGGCAACTTCTCCACATATGGAGGAAAATCGACATTTTTGTCAAATTTTCATGTAAGGGTATGACCTACCGCGACCGGATGTAAATCGGATGTACTTTTTTTCAACTTAAAAATAATAAATATGGTATACACATGAACATGCATATTAATCGAAATTACTAACGCTCTATGACACATATTTTCAAATAAATTGTAATAGGAAGCAGAAAATAAAGTTCCCGATGCGGGGCTCGAACCCGCGACATTCTACTTGCTGCTCCACCAACTGAGCCAATCGGGCAGACGGGCATAAAAACTACTATAAACGCATATATAAACAGTGCTGTTGCGAAATCAAACATTGACAACATTTTGAAAGAAACACGACTCGCACGTGCAACTTGCCTTGTGTCGTCTTCCTTTCCAAAAAGCCAGTGAACCGTAAACGATTTACCGCACTCTTACATAGATATAAAGATATTGGATTATAGTCTAAAAATGTGAGTAAAATTTAAACACTTTAACACATTCTTTCTGGTATCAAAATATATTCAACAAGAAACCAAGGGGTTCGTTGAGTGTATTTGTAGATATAGTAAAACACGGTTATAGTGACCACCGATATAGTTAGAGATCGGCTGCCATGAAATCATTATTCGCCGACCGAACTCGTCTTAATTTCAATGTTATAGATATAACGATATATGAATATATAAAAGATTTATTCGGTACCAAGGCCTTCGCTATAACCGTATTCCACTGTATATCGATATCCTAGCGTTGAAGGCGCACGCCCGTTATGTATTAAACTGACGAAACATTTACTCGATTAAAGACATTTATAAAATCATTTGGGATTGATCAGAACAAAGCACAAGATATTACAGTTTTTAAAGTGGGTTTTATTCAACGAATAAAAAGGGAATGGTGACGATACTGTCCATACTATGTATTCATGAAGAGATAATCTTCATTGACTTGCATAGCGAATGGGACACAAACCATACAGTAAATGAAATTTATTATCCATTGGTCTTTACAAGAGTTGCGTACCTTTACTGTCACAAATAATGATGAATTACAAAATGCAGTTGACCATCATTGTTAATACCTTTGTGATATTAAAACTACAGTCAAACCACACTTAACAGCCACCTGAGTATAACGGCCACTAATGGTCATCCATGAAAAATGGCCACTTTTCGTCAAATATGTCAAATATTCATTGATATAATAACTATCTCTTAATAAAATTCACCTGTGCGTAAAGGACATTTTTGTGGACTGTATCTTACGGGTTTGACTGTAATAGAAAAAACTATATATAGATCAAACAAACAAGCGCATGTATTTGCTAATACTGTTATCAGTGTAACCGTCTATATAATACTTGTCATTAAAAAATGACTTCGTGAACAATATATCTCGACCAGGTTCATAAATATTTCTCAAATTTTATCAAGTGATGATATGATGCTTCAGAGTCAGTATAGATTTTTATGGCTGTGTGGCACGAAGTGGTGCTTCCAGGCTAAAAAGCAACATTTCGTGCGGAAGAAAAGAGGACCGTAGATGACATTATCACTCATTTAGCATGGTGATACACCAATTAATCTTCAATTTTGAAGTTCGTATATGAATTCGGAATTTTGTGTACAATGCTACGCGTGATATGACACTCGTAAAAATTCCAACGTTCGGTTTTCGAGCAATTCTTCGTTGTCGACCGTTGGTACTTTGTTAATCACGATGCAGTTTCAAAACAAAAGTTCGCTGGATCTGTCGTAACGACAACATGGAAAATTCCACCAATGAGATAACTCCTTACTTTGCTTTATTTATTAAATGCATATTTTTTACTTTTTTTACTTCAATTGAAGAGTACCAATTTACTTAAGCTCAGTTTCTATGGTCGGTACATCTTCACGTATAATTCATGAAAACTAATGCATGTATTTATCGGTCGATTCTATCCCGGAACGTACACTGCATGAACAAAAAGTACACTGATGGGATGCGATGACACAATGTCAAGGTCACGAAACGGCACCAATCGAAGTAATTTGTGTATGTCCTAAACGAGGTGTGTTATGTCCAGAATCAGATCGAGGGGTTCCCACTCCAGTTGTGTGTGAGCGCGGTGACTGTCCGCTCCCTTTAGAATGCAAAACACCCTTAGTCGCCAAGTCACTGCTAGAACTATGAGGTGTCTGTGACGTCACGCGGATTTTCACGGGATCTGAGTGTTTGAAGGGGTTTGAGCGACTCTGTTGTCTCGTTGTAACTCTACAGACTTGCTCTGTTTTGTGAACCACTGTCGGGTCTTTTGATGTTTCCCCGCTCGTGCGAGTTTCCGATGAAACTGTATGGATTTCTTCTCGGTGAATAGTTGTTTCCAGTAATTCTTCAGTTTCAGTAGGCACTGAATTATAAATAACGACATGAAATAAATTGAGAACAATTGAGGAATTGTATTTGACAAACCGTGTCTGAGCCTATTGCATGAGACCAAGTGCGCATGCGTGCCAATTTCAGCACAGGAATATGACTTCATACATAAAAGCAAAATGATTCTCAAATTATATTAAAATAAATTTTGATTATCCGAACTAATACATGTATGTATGTTTTATGACATTCCGGGAGATCTAAAATTCTTATCTTTGTGAATAGAATTGGTAATGTTTAGAAAGCTACACCTTTCTGTTAAGTAAAATTATCAAGATTTATGATCTGAGTCATTTGAATGGCTAGAAAAGTTTTAAAATCGAAGCAATCTGATTGGTCAACAGTTTAGGCCAATCACGGTACATGAAATTGATTTGATATCAACAAATAGATACTGTACGTACTACATTGTCTTGGATTACGAGAATAGCAGATGTAGTAGAATAGAACAATACTAATCACACAGAGGAGGGACAATCCTCCAAGAATTCCCCAGAATCTGAAATATAAAATAATCAACCGTTTGTAATTTTTCAAACAGCCTGAACTCAAATGTCTAACACCATGTTTTCATTTGGTAATTATTATATGTTAACAACTGTCTACGTATTTTCTATTCAACCTTTTTCGTATGGAAAGGAATGTATATAAGTCATGTTTTTTTCAATCCATAACATCATATTTTGGTTACCATCATCATGTCTGTATGCGTATGTCTGTATACTTGTACGTGATTATGAATTTAGAAATTAAAGTTTAAACCAACCGTTTGTCATACAAAGTTCAACCCTAAATTTCAGAATGAGAATGGAGTTAATTGAAACTCGTCCCTGTCCTCAGATTTTAGACATAAAGTTCTAAGTATTGAGTGGTCTATTACTAATCATCGAAGCTTTTACTGAGCACCTTTTTTCCCTTTCGTTTTTCTTTTTTCTTTTTTTTTTTTGAACAACGACTTCAGCATTTAACTGATAAATTACCCATAATGCTGTACTATTTACATACCTGCTCAATGCTATTAAAAGGCCCAAGTATAGTTATTTCTATGATAGTTACCCTCAATATCTTTAATTAATTATTAATTTTACGACACGTTTTGACTTTTTTAAGAGTTGTTGAAGAAAAATATAAGCCTATATTTGTAGATATTGCAAGTCGACCTATATTTTGTCTATTAAATCAGATTGATACTGTTGATTTTTCATTTTTTATTTTGTCTTTGAAAAATTAGCTACTCCAATGGACTAAATTCAAATTCGAACGGAAAATAACTCCGGGTTATCATTGTTTTTGAAAATTCTCATAGTAAATCATTTTCTGTGATAAAAACCTACAAAATTTGTTAGCTCCAGATGGTCTATCGCGGACAATGGAATAAAATAAATGGAGATAATGAAAGTAAGCAACATTTGTATTGTATGTTTTTAATAAATTTGGGATTTGGTTAAAATCATTTTAACAACTTATAATTTAGTTGTTTGTGGCACACAGACTTAACCAGGGACCCTTTGTGACCTACATTTACTAATGTTACTCAGATGTTTTTAATATTTTATATCTTACCACAGTCAATGAATGAAATAAATGCTCTACATATCAGAGCTGTATATCGGATAGATTTATCGATACTAAATTATCGATTACCGATATATTATTTGATATTCTAGGCTAATTGTGTACTAAGAAAAATATATACTTAACAAATGTGTACTTAACAAATTCAAAATCACACTTTTTATCAATGGGATTCCAAACATACAGGCACAAGTGGTATTTCTGATAAGGCGAAGGTGATAGAAGAGGTAATTCGCGTCTACTTTCTTCAAATGCGTTTTCATTGGCAAGTAGCCTACTCACTTTCCTAGCTTATATTTGTCATTTGCCATTAAAGCGGACTCGGCTTTCAACAATCTTAAAGTAAGAGAAACGGCGGACTGGGTCTGTTTCTTAGTCCTTTTGAGGAAACTGAAACGTTCGAAATGACGTATTGATTGGCAGCTTAACCCCCGGACACTGTCTGGAGTACTAGATATGCGCAACGTAAATTCAAAACAAATTTTAGTGAAATAACATTGATAACATAGTGCATTTCAAGTCTGCAACCTGTATTGCGATCTATACTCGGTTTATGTAATCGCGTCTGTGTATAATTCATGCTGTTTTTCTAATTATTCATACAAAGCAAACAGCGTCTGTGGTTCCACAAGCGTCTATCCTCTCACACGCTCATCATGAGAACTCGATTAATTTCGCTTTGGAAACTTAAGTCATTGATTATTGAAATATAGAAATGACACTTTATGAATGGGTGAGTTGAACATTGGAAATATTTTTTCTGAGATCCTGTAGTCAAAATGAC
The DNA here is from genome assembly GCA_008271625.1 of Lutraria rhynchaena. NCBI lineage: Eukaryota > Metazoa > Mollusca > Bivalvia > Venerida > Mactridae > Lutraria > Lutraria rhynchaena. Next base: position 217,922 of record VIBL01000146.1, on the reverse strand, counting down.
TGACTTTAATTAAAAGAAAAGAGTGAGAATACAAGAGTGAAAGCTTCTTGGGAGTAGATAATTAATTTGTATTCTTTGGTCATGCAACAAACTAAATTTTGTGATGGATTTAGGCCAAGTAAATAAAATAAATTGTAAATGATTACCCAGCAGAAAAACACCTTATGAAAAATTTCGAAATCTCAATTCACGAGAAAAAATATTTGTTGTCCGTATTTTATGAAAACGAAAACGAAATTTAAAGATACAGCAACTAGTAAAGTTAAACGCTACATTGTGTTGTGTTGTGTTGTATTGTATTGTATTGTATTGTATTGTATTGTTCTGTTCTGTTCTGTTCTGTTCTATTCTGGGCTATGCTGTGCTGCGCTGCGCTGTGCTACATGTATATTACGTGTATAGTATATTATACTGTTTTATATTATAACGTATTATATTGTATTATATTACATTTATATTATATTACATTTATATTATATTACATTTATATTATATTGTATTCACGTCAAGTGATGTGGGTGTTTTCCTCGTTCAATTCTCACAATTTAAGGGCGTCGGAGATCGGGCGACCAGGGCAATAACTGTCGCCCAAATTTTTGGTAAAACTTGACACTTTGTTGTAGAATACATTTAAGGCAGATTTTGAAACAAACTTAACGTGGCAGGTCTAAATATTCAAGGTGGTAGAATTTGCTGAAAGTGGCCGAAAAAGCAAAGTTATAATTATACATTTATAATTTTCTTATCTTGAATATCAACGGGAAGAGAAAAAAATCCCATATCCTCTCCTACGTCGCCCTAATTTCGAATTGTGTCGGGCGCCGCTTTACAAAGATGTAGCGCCTTTCTATTATTTAAATCTAAGGTCTCCGTATACGCTTACAACTGATTTACGGGCAACCTATTTGTTTCAGGAACTTTATCAGACCAATCATTCAATATTTTCATTGACCACTGGCATCTTGTATTGACCATTGATTGTTTTCTAATTGACGCATAACTGTGTTTATGAAAGCCGTTAGCAATTTTTTACACGATCAATGATGAAAATGTACTTACGCAATAGAGCTGGCGTCGACCATGGTAAATTTCTTCGATTGTAGTATTCAAAAATGATTATTTTCACCTAATTGTTTTACACTTTATGACACATCCTGATTCGATGGTTTGTTAATGCTAGAATATAAATCCATGTTATTGTTATTGTGTGATGTCAATAAATGATATAAAATAGTATTTTTATAAAACAATATTTTTATTATAGTTCCAAATTTATATCTACTAGATCAAATTCAATAAGGTTCGAGTGGAAGTTTTTAGTCCGAGAGATGGGAAAAATTATCTTCCATATTAAACAATCCATAACTGATTCAATGACTTGCTCATTTAAGTAGCTCCCGCGTCATGAATGGTATTCGTTGCCAATACCATATTAAGTCACATATATAACGCTAATTCCTTCTAAGAGTCTTTGGTCGCGACTTAATAATCACAAACCGAAACAGCCGATAGCATCACACAACGCTTTACCTATAGCACGTTCTTGTTCTCTTTATATAATGTTACTTGATGTTTACGCTGTTAAACTAGCACTTGAAAGCGTCTGTCTACCAGAAACATCAATAATCTAAACCAATCAAATGATCTCTACGGTATGTTCCTATTAAAGATTAAAACAAACTTTGTTTGTGATGTTTTGGTGATTATTAATTGAACAAATATTTAGTCAAAGAAACTGTTCAATAATTGGTCGTCATGAGAACATCACGCGCGTCCGAAAGACGAATTAAAATTCAAAGAGTTTTGTAAATTAACGCTTGATGATGTCGATCACATTTTTGACATTAAAATATTTACATGGCAACTTAATGACCAACATTCAGCACAAAGGAGAAATGCTTGTATATGTTACTAAATTACCGAAAATTATGAAAGTGCTGACACAAATGAATTGATATATCACTCTGATAATACCACTTACCAGTCTGAATATGGTTTGAAGAGTTCGTTCATTGGTCGACAATAAATTGTAAGCAATACAGCTACTTATTCTAATATAGTAAAATGAAAAAAAATAGAACCGTAAGAAACATTCCGGAAGCACACAGTCGTAATTCTCGATCAGTATCGTTGACAATTGCGTATCTAAGAGAATTCTTTGTTAATTTTATCTTCTACATACAAAGACTTATTTGAAATCTAAGCGAAATGTGATTAAAGGCAGCGAGCAGGCTCGCCTCTAAAACATCGAGAGAGAGAGAGAGAAGAGACAGAGAGAGAGAGAGAGAGAAGAGAGAGAGAGAGAGAGAGAGAGAGAGAAAACAAGCTCGTTAAACATTGCAATAACATCCCATCAATGTATTTCCACTGGAAAACGCTTGTGTGAGAACATGGCAACATTCGTTCATTCGCAGAAGAGAAAAAGTATCAGTAAAATGAATAAGTGTATTTTGAGTTTCTATACAAAGAAAATTAAACAATCGAAAAAATAACACGGTTTTTCAATCAGCGTCTGATTGTGTCACATACACTTGAGTAATGAAATAAAGCTACGCTGACTTTCCTTTTTTAAGATAGGTAGAACTTCTCACTTATGAATGTCACTCATCCTATAACACTTGGGGTCATTGTCTTCACAGCCCACGTAGTTTTTTTTTCGAAAAGCTGAGACGGAAGCATCTTTCATTTGACAAGCATTGGGCTGTTTCTTTAATTCATTGAATTCTTTCAGGAATTCCATTGACTTGATATTTGAACTATCAAATACCGTACGCTCGGTGAGTGGTAATTAAAACCCATCTTAACACGGTTCTTAGCGGAAACATGATGAAAGAAAAAGTTTTAATCAATGGGACCTGAGTATATGGGTGTGTGTGCTGTAGTCAATATTTCAGATTTCCGATTCTGTTAGAACGATTGTAAAATATGAGACATACCTTTCAAGTCATTCTAGTTGTTTTATTACAAAATCATCGATACCGCATTGATTGCAGGAACCTGTCACAATCCTTATTGGTAAATCTAAGATTCCCCGCGTAATATATTCGTACTTGATTAGATAATACATTTGTATACCATACTACACAGGATGTGGCGACGAGTCCCTCTGATCAAAGTTTGTGTCCCAAACAGGCCTCAACCTGTGGTCATGTTGAAATTTTTACATAATTCTGATCAGCAATGTCCGAGGTTAAAAATCTTGAGATTGGTGCCCAAACTCAAAACTCAATCTTTCTTTAGTCTCAAGTTAATAAAGTGTTTTAATTAAACGAACTACTATTTAGCTTAGATACAAGTCGAGACTGAAATTGAAATTTGAGATTGATCTCAAATTTTATAACCTTATACCAAGGCTGAAAATCCGAGCTCAACAGAGATTTGGACTTGGTCCATGGTTGTAATTATTCCAGAATCCAGTCTCATACTTATTACTAATGAAATATAAATGCTCGCATCGCTTTCATTTTTAAACTTCTTCTAAATTGTTAGGTCGAATACAATGTTATGTAACTATTCAGTAATATCTCGTTATTACCACGAATATGTTTAATAAGTTCGGTTCGGTCGTGGCCGTGGTCCAGTGGTTAGTGCGCTGGACTTGTAACCTGGAGATCCGGGTTCGAATCCCGTCGCGGCAGGATATACCCTTTTATGAAATTTGACAAAAATGTCGATTTTCCTCCACATGGGGAGAAGTTGCCGGCTCCTTGTGGAAGGGTAAGTTAGTACTGGTTAGTATACAGCCCAGGGAAACTGGTTAGATGAACCGGTCGCCGTATATGACTGAAAGATTTTTGAGAAACGGCGTTAAACCCCAGTGACAATGAGTCGCGTAAAAACAAAACAAAACAAAAGTTGAGTTACAGCGAAACCTCGATATTAAGACCGCTTTAGGTACTAAAAGTAATCATTATATCAGGGTACGTGGTCTGATTATTAATTTGAAATGTAGATCTTTGAGACTTTGTCTGACAATAGGCCGTCTTTATCATTAGGCGGTCGTAATGTTGAAGTGGTCTCTTCATGAGTTTTGCTTATGAACAATATATAAGACAATATCATAACTTGACTAATAGGCGATTTTTATCGCTGGCTTTGATGGACAGTCAATCTTTACTTTGAGATTTAATCCGACTCTTGTATTATTATACATATATCTATCTATGTGCGCATAAGAGCAGATTTTTGCGTGGACTGGTTCCCGTTGATTCTGACTAAATTGTACAAGTCCAGTATAACGTGGAACAGAGATCATTTTTGCAGGGGTGTTTTGTCTCATATAAGGGAGACAAATGCTACGGACATCTTGATAATTCTAAACGCAGTTGCCTCCCTTATAAGAAAGCCTTTCAGATGACAACGATGATACACTATTTTTAGTCGTAATTAGTTCAAATAATGGCTGACGTTGTTATTTCCGTAAGGTTGTTTACAAAAATAATCGTTTACTGTGCATGATGCAGATTAAATAAGGTGAGTTTTATTTCGTTTACTTAAATTGCAGTGAGTTGTTTATTACATTCTTACTTTGTCAACACGTTTTATTCGACTTATCTCAGATAAAACTACTGTTATTTTGAGTTTCAAGAAATGTAGCAAAACTACAATACAAAACAAATAATTGTTTATTATTTAAAATATGTGTGATGCGCACGCGTAAGGTTGTGTTATTCACTCAAAGAGGGCCATTCTTTGGTCTCACCTCATCTAGTGAATTACTGAAAAAAACAACTTCCTTTAAGTAGATTTATATGACGTTTCATAGATCTAGTTATTTACTTTTAATGTGGTTGTACGTTTTTCATATCCCCTGTGCATGCTGACATTGCTTTACATGTATAGTGTTAGATTTTAAGACATTTTGTTAGTTCTAATCTTGGATCTTGCACATGCCCTTTGAAATTTGTGCGAAAAATATTGCATGTAATATCCATTCCACTATACATATGGAGAAGTTAAGTAGACGGTTTCATGTTGGAGACACAAATAGTTATAGTACTGGTATTGTACCAGGAACACTGTTAGGTCAATTGCTCACTGAGTCTAAAACAAGGCCCCTAAAGAACAAGAGCCACATGAGTCCCATGACGAATAAAACTTATATACTTGTCACCAATGATACCATTTGAATGAAAGTGTTGCATCCATATATATATATTAAGACTAATTAGTGAAGACAAATTTACTTTATGGTAAGAAATTGAAGATTTTAACATTTGACCGTAGTCAAGAAGGATAACTCTTGGATAAGAATGGTGCATACTTCTGTTTACACTGTTGAAAATCATCTGCATATTTGTGTACACCCCACTCCATACAGCATTAAGAAGCAGTGTCAGTTTTAAAACAGTAATTAATTACTTAATGTTCATGTTGTGATTTAAAACTTCAGCACTATTCTGCTTGCCTGGGACAAAATTAGATAATAAACATTGTAAACTAGTATATAAAAACTTAACTGGATGATCATTCATTTGCAATTTATTTTGAAAAAGTGATAACACTGTCATATTTGAATAATGTTATTTTTTTTCTGAAAAAGTGTAATTGATGAATAGTTACTTACTTTGATTTGCTGGTTACTAAAATGTACTTGTACAGTGCTTTGGTTCATGCAAATGTTATAAATTTAGAATCTTCGTAGATTAAATATAATTTGTGTGTCACTCCAGATAAGCCAGTTATTAACATATAGTTAAGACAATGATTTAGAAAAGAAGTTCGTAAATGAGAAATAATTAAATTTCTTTTATATTTTTAATATGATGTTAGCAATAGTATGCCTAATGAATTATTTATTTTGCGATGTTTGCTGTTTCAGGATGAGCTAAGTATGACATAATCAAGACAGAATTGATTATTTTCATGGGCGAGATGTTTTCACAGCTAATTATAGTTGCAGCTTTTATTGCTGTGAATGTATACGCTGCAGACTTAGAAGAGAAGCCTTCTCTTGTTGCCAATCGAGACATTTTGAAACCAACTAAAGCTAGTCTCACTCCACAGCAGATTCACATAAGCTTAGGAAACACTGCTACAGATATGAACATTATGTGGGCAACACGCTCCCACGACATTTCTGTTGTCGAGTACCACACAGGGGATAGACAAAATACTAAAAAAGTTGAAGGTGAAACAATTAAACTGGAAACTACGAATGAAGATGGAGCAAAATTTTTACATCGGGTGTGTTTGCAAAATCTCTCTCCTCAGACAAAATATTTTTATCATGTTCGAGGGGAAAGTACCGATACTTTAAGTGACCAGTTCAGCTTTATCATGCCACCCGTGTTGGCCGGCAACACTCATACTTTCATGGTGTATGGTGACCTTGGAACAGAAACCCATGATTTACAGTTTTTACTGCAAGAAGCTCTGAATGAGAAGTATGAAGCTATTTTCCATGTAGGTGACATTGCCTATGACCTTCATAGAGGTCAAGGTCAAATTGGTGACAAGTTTTTGAAACAGATTGAAAAGGTCGCTGCTAGAATCCCTTATATGACTGTTCCAGGTGACCATGAGAGATATGATGAATTTCTTCACTATCGTTACAGGTTTTCAATGCCCAACTTGCCTTGGCCAATGCCGGCTGACAATTTATGGTACAGTATTGATATTGGGCCAATTCATTTCATTATGTATTCAACAGAAGTTTTCTTCTATGGTGAAGTTAACATTGACAGCATGCTCCAGTGGTTGAAGAAGGATTTGGATGATGCCAACCAACAACGATCAGCAAAACCTTGGATTATTGCTATGGGACATAAGCCAATGTACTGTTCTGTGGACAACTTTGATGAAGACTGCAGGCGTGAAAAGTCTTTGGTTAGGATGGGTTTGGAAGACATTTTCTATGCTGGAGGGGTTGACTTAGTCATTTCTGGTCATCAGCATTACTATGAACGTACTTGGCCTGTCTATAAAAAGAAAGCAACACAGTATAATTATAGACAGCCAAGTGCCCCTATCCATATCACTATTGGTACATTAGGTTCTGTGTATATGCCAGACAAGAGCAACAACGTGGGTGGGCAATGGTCAGCTTTTGTCCTGTCTGAGACTGGCAAAGAATCTTTTGGACGTTTAAAGGTTTTTAATGCCACCCACTTGTACTGGGAAGTAAGGGAATGTGCAAACAATAAACTTGTTGACAAGCTGTGGCTTGTTCAATCCTACCACAGGCCTTTTAATCTTCAAAAAGTTGTGATACCAAATCCACTAGGAGAAATGGGTGAGAAATGGATGGCGGAGGAAGATGATTCTTTTGGTCTTGAGTCATTCCTTGGACTTAATGGGTCACACTATGGAGATGATTACCAAACCAAGTTAACTGTTTTATTGAGTGTCTTCATAATTTGTATCCTAGGCCTCATGGCTAGGAAGAAAGTGCTTGGTTTAATACGAATATGTTGCTTTAAGAAAGAGCCATGTAATAAACTTAAATCTGTTGTACATAACAATACCGGAACAAATGCTGTGTAGAAATTGTAGTACTAGTTATACATGTGTAAATCTATCAGCATTTGAACAGCTGATTTTTCTTTACATGCCTGGGAAAATCAGCATCAAGTTCATGGATGTTTTCCAAGCATGACCCAGCTGTTGTCACAATGCATAATTCATATGTACACACGTATATACTGATATACTGTTCGCTATGAACCTAGCATAAAGTAATAAACTGTATTTCTCACTGTTTGTTAGAACAAATTGTAATATTTTATTACAGATTCACAATCAATATTTTTATCCAGTGCTTGGGTTTAGACAATATTACTGAGATTAACCAAAAAGCCTAAAAGCTGCATAGATCTGTGTCTGCGCCCAATTGTATAAACATTTGTTAACTTTAACCAAATGGTTAATTTAACCCAAGGTTAAATTTAACCATTTTGTTTTACTGATCATTAAAAAAATCATTTAAACATTTAAAAAGGGCTGCCATTTTGGTACTGGTTACCGTTCATGTTAAGAGTTAACCAGCATCTTAGACTTGGGTTAGACTTATTTGAGCTTTAACAAAAACAAAATTTGGTGAAACTTAAACAAAATTTTCTACAACAGTTAACCGAACATTTAACCAAAATTTTAACCAAAACTCTGATTTAACCCAGTGGTTAAAGTTAACCAATGTTTATACAATTGGGTGCAGATGTCATTTTGAGAAATTAAAATTAGTGGGGTTTGGGACCATGATGAATTCAAAGACTCATTTGTCAGTGCTACTGTGTTTTTTTGAAAGACTAACTGCTGCTTTGTTCTTCCTTAAATAATGTTGCTATTCATTGTGTGTGAGTTCATGTATGATTACAGATGTAATATATTTTATTCTTATGAGCATGTGTAAATAATGAATTGATATTATGCATAACAAATCATATCTTACAATAAATATGGTTCGCTGATCTTTCCTGTAGTGCTAACTGAAATATAATGTCTCCAATTTTGTGCCATTTCAAATAAACCATTGATTCAGTAGCATCCTGTCATGTAGGTATAAAAAAGTTTGTTCCAGTAAGTATTACCTTGAAATGGCCTTGAATGGAAGTTGGGTGATAGTAAATTCTAGGAAAAACTCAATTCAAGAAATCCCAATTTCCACAAATGCTTTTGATTTCTCTTATTTTTTCTGTTTGAAATAAACAGTATGTGTACTTAATCACATTCCAAACATTAAACCATTAAATTAGACTATGTATTAAATGTAAATATAATGTCAATGATGACCTATGATTTTACTTGTAATATGCTGCACTGCTTGATTTGTTTGTAATCAAGCATAGCGATGGAAATGGGAAGTGTATTCATTAATAAACACTCCTGTTGGAGGTACACGTTTCAGATTTTTTTTCCAATATGTTTGGTGTTTTTTTTATGATTCTTTTTTTAATTCACAAAAAAAGAAAGTTGACTTTAATTAGATGAGGGTTGATTATTAAGGAGTATATGTTTTAATTCTTCTGTTGTTTCCTCATTCTTCACTTTATCATGAATTTCCCATCTTCATATTAATGTCTTTGGAAGATGGCCTGAATGGAACACCATATTTTTTTTATTGTTCCACAGAATTATTTAAGCATATGTTGTTGTTTTTATCTAAGTACATGTATCTTATTCATGTAAATAAAATTATAATGTATAATATTTTATGTTGTTTTAAAATTAATTAAATAATTGTCAATTAATAACATGTATGAAATTTTGTCAAGACACAGGATATTTTCAATTTTCTCACATTACATATATAGGCATGCTAAACTGTAAAATATTCCAATTTTATTTCAAACCAGTACTGTATTACCTTGTCAATTGTCGTAGTTGTGAAATCATGCATTGGGCTTTAACACTTTGTTTAGCCTGACTAAGTCCAGTCGAACCTGTGTTTGCGACCACCTCTGAATAAAGACTACCCTGTGCATAAAGGCCATTCTTTGAAAAACTTTCACTTATTATTTAGAACAAAATGACCCCTGAATAAAGGCCACAATGTTTTTCCCAATGGCAGCTTTTGTTCACAGGTTTGTCTGTAAATATATGTAGTTGATTTTTCGTTGACTATAAAATAATTTTTTGTTGTGATTTAATTTTAATGAGTGATTTTTCATTATTTTTGAAGTCAGGTTTGGCAAGGTATACCTTATGCTAACGTTTTGGTAAATAAAAAGAATAAAAATGAAAAGAATTCTTAGCAACCTTGAACTGTTCAAATCTGGTCTACCTAAATTCATAAAATTTTGACCTCACCAAAATTATCTGGCTCTACAGTAATAATTATGTTTGTTGATTATTTGATAGAAAACAAACTATATTTCTGTTACTTGTTTATTATAGTCTGAATAAAATCATGAATACAATGCATTAGTTATTATCATAAGCTGCACTATAAAGCCAGCTTAATTATCTCAATAATTACTGAAATATAAATACAAATATGTACATGATAGATATAAAAAAATCTCAAATACATGTATAAAGTTCATTGGATTACTCTGGACCTATGGCGAGGCTTGTAAGCAAAGGCTTTATGTTATATTCATCAATTTGCTCAAAATCAATACTCTCTTTTTTGTAACCAGAAAATGCTGTTGGAACTTTGGACATTTCATTATCAGTAGAAACAAGAACAATAATATTGCCATGATTTCTTCTTAAAATAATTTCATTCATGATTGAAAAATAATGCATAAGTTTCCTATTTGTTCCCTTTCCATTGGGCATAATGTCGTAAACAACTATAAAATGTGCAGACAGGTTTATAATATTAGAAATTCCTTCTGACTTTAATTTTCCACATGCAACATCTTCTGTATTTAATGTTGTTTCAATTCCCAGATTTTCCAAAACATTGCGTAGTTTAATCCCGTTTTGTTCATTGTTAGGGTCACAGAGAATAAATATGTCATAATGGTCAACTCCTGAATCATCGTTTTCTTCATCATGCTCTGTTTGGTCACCTTGGGATTCTTTGCCGAACTTGCTTCTATTGAAGTCAAAAGCATTTTCAAATCTTATACTTGCAATTTTATTGTGGCCATTTTTAAATGCATGGAAAGCACCATCAACATGAACAGTTATGAACAACTCCATGTCTACCCGCTCTTGCCACTTTGGCAAGCATTTTATGAAATCAAATGCTAGAACTGCGTCATCAAAATGCTCCATTTTCATATGTACTTTGATTTTGTCCTCAACCATTTTGGTCTCTTCAACATCATCTTCTGCATGGGCCCTAAGTTCCTTTATTATTTGCAGAGCCATTCCATAATTATTGATCTTCTCATATAAAAACTTTAGATCTTTCAAATTGTTTTTTGTCTTTCCCTTGCGATTCAGGAAACTTATCAATGTTGGTGTAGATGTCCAGCATTTCTCAAGTGAAGGAACCTTGGAAACTAAGTGGCTTGATATTTCAATAGACTTTTTAAAATACATTTTCATATCTTCTTCATCGAAGTCTTTATCATCAGATAGTGATTGAGCTAACAATTCATCCAGGCAAAGACCGGCTTGTTCATAAGCATTTGCTAATGTAACTAGTGAGCAAGTTCCATAGTCACCTCTAATCAAGCACCTAAATGTTTCAAGAGCATCATTAGCTTTGCTTATTTGCCTGAAAAGCAGTCCCTTTTCATAAACTGCATTTATGTTCATACCGATCTTGTAAGATTCGTTGAGATGAAACAATATTAATTCAATTGTTTCTTCATTTCCAATTATGTTTATATTTTGACATTTCCGAGGACTTTTGATACATCTACGATATGCAGCACATTCTCTCCCACTTGGAACTGACCTTACCCTGGAATACAGAATCGGGTTTGGACTTGGTTTATTGGGTGTTGAAAATGATCTATTGTATGAATGTTCATTTTTATGGAATGGAAATCCACGTCCTCTTGCACCACATTTACTCCCATTTCCTCTGCCAGGTGTTTTTCCTGTCATAGGCCAATTTCCTGCAGGAGAATCAAGCACATCAGAAGGCATTTTGTCAGGTGGGTTCTTCAGCGAAACTTGAGCCAGCTGGTTTGTGAGTTTGTTTACTGTTACAAGTTGTACGGATTTTTTGTCTTGTGTCATTTGTCGTTCTGAATTTCGTACCGACGTTGGTCTGAAGTCCGTTTTATTCCCAAAAAGTTCCCTCATTGCACTGTCTCTCTGATGTCCTCGTTGTGGCATAAATTCCAATTGTCGTTTTAGTGTTATAGCTAAATGGTGGTGATTCAACCCTGTTGGTTTGATATCAATAGCTTTTTGTAACAGCTCAATGGACTTTGGAATCTGATTAGTATATCGGAAATGCTTCCCACAACGCTCAAGTACGAAAACATCAGTTTCACAAAGTTCTAGAGCCTTCTTGAAATAAGCTTCGACTTCCATATGAAGCTCGCTGTTTTCAGGAAGAACATCTCTTAAATTATTAGGAAACATATCTTTTTTTTGAATGTCGTATGACAATTCTCCAAGTTGAACATACGCTCTAGCCTTATACAGTTTGCAAATATCTGAGTCACATCCCATCGTTATAATATCCTTGAACAATTCACAGACATATTTGTAATTTTGTCTGGATAAGTCAATATCAGATGTATGGTGAACATTAACAATATTTAATAAACGTTTATATGTAAGACCACATCCAAAATACCAGAGACATATGTTGTTTTTGAAGTCTTCTGATGATTTTACGCTGTCATCTAACTCTTTACATTCAGTTAGAACCTCCTGGAACAAAGTCTGAGCAAGCCTGTAGAAAACTGTGCCAAATCTAGTGTAAGAGAATGCAATTTCAGCCTTTGCAATCACCATTTTATACGCATCCATACACATTTCTTTTAGTGTTTTACAATCTTGCTTTATTCTGCCAAAATGTTGGTCTTGTTTGTACAAGAATTGTGCATGATTACTAACACCAATAATGTTGCCAGGGTCAAGTTCTTGAGTCTTTGTGTTGAATTCAAACGCAGACTTCATGTCTCCAGTTAAAAAATGAAGGACTGATATTAAATTATATGTTCTGCATTTTTCCATTTTCGTACTTACGATGTCCAGGTCTTTTATTAACTGGTCTAGCTTCAGTTTTAAATACTTTGTGGTCAACTTTCCTATTTCTTCTATAATTATAAAGGATGTCGGGTATTTGTTCAATTCCTCTAATAAATCTTTATCAGCATCCATGTTTAGAGTCATGCTCTCTGAAAAAAATGTACTTATGACAACGTTTCGGAGATTTAATCACACTAGTACGGTAGTAATTAAATTACCTGATGCATAATCCACACGGATCATTTGATACTCAGAAAACAAAAAAGGGTCTAGAATCGGAAATACATTTTTGCTGTTAAGACAGATATTGCCATTTATTCACTTATTGCATGAGGTTACCAGAGTTGCTAAAGCTAAAAAACTGTTAATGAGGGGGTAACAGGTTCAAGACCCTGGCAATCCAGATAATAATTGATCAGTTCAAAGCTAAATTTACTCACCCGACGAAAATTGGAAAATGTGCAAAATTGGTGGGTGGGGTAGTATTGGATTAGTAAGTGATTTAACCATGAGATTTTGCATTTTATCTTTAGTTGATTCAATTTATACAACTTAAAATGCCATAAGTCGATTATCTTAGACATTTATTTAAACTACACTCAGATTACAGCTTATTTATCATTAACCATTTTGCTCTGGACTGGATTGATATTCTAAAAATAATATAATTATACAATTATTCATAATGCATGAGCAGGTTTTAACTCGTTGTTTGAAGTCTATTGTTAAAAGACCTACATGACCAAGTGAATTATTGATCAATAACTTGCAACAATTCATACAAATTCAGTTAATTATGAATAAAAGTCTGTTTGAAATGTTCATTGAAATCGAAAGTACATACGCATATAATTAGGATAAAATCATACTTGCTTGTGAATTCTGTACAAGATACACTGAATAATCACCAATTTTAAATGCACATGCCGCTCCAGTAGACAGTTATATACATTTTTTTGCAACTTTATCCCTCGAAGTACATATTACAAACGAATCTAGAGCCATATGTTTTTTGCAGACGATTTAGTAATTTGTCAAATTTCATCTAAACACGAAAAAATATGTTCCAGATAGGATCCTATAAATTAGACCGTTTTTGTCGGTGACACACTTGGATCAAGAACCATCCTGAACATGTTAATAGATGGCACCTGAAACATCCAAAATGAGCCGAAAATAAGACAGTAATAAATCCTCTAGAACCGAAAATCAGAAGCCAACCCGAAAATATGTACAGCAGGTTTATTTCAATCTGACCTATATTTAGTAACGCGCGTCTAAGTTACATTTTCCGAAAATGATATGTATGACGTACATAAAAATTTAGAATTATAGATTTAGACTGGTTTGTGAATTAACTTTTTAATGGTAGACGGTGCTGACTGTTTTTAATGTTCAGTGGTCCCTCTGTAATGACGGTCACGGGTGTGGGAGGCGGGTAACACCATGTAAAATGTACATGTAATTTAAGATATTGTTATAATTTAAGTTCAGTGCGTACGTTTATTTCATTCGAGGATTATATTATTCGCATGTGGCACTTATAAATGAACACAAGTACAAAAATTGCTGCAAATCGCAGCAAAATATTAAGTGTTGCACCAATAATTGTCCGAGTTGTGTGCAGATAAAGAAACAGCTGCAGCAACTGTAATGAACTTTATTGTTATAACTATAAAAATAGCATGAGTCATCGTGGCCCGTGGTCTTTTCCGTATGCACTTTGTCGTTTAAAAAATATTGTAATAAACGCCTTGTAATTGATTTTACAAGTGAATATATCGATGTAGTGCCTTAATCCCATTCGGGAGGCATCGTGGTCTAGAGGTAGGCGTCCGACCTCTGATCCGAAGGTCCTGAGTTCAAATCCAGGTTTCGTCGGGTAATAACAGCAATCATTGGTCTAGCACTAGAATATACCAAAATAGCCTTTTAATCGCTTGTAATCATTCGTCGAGTCGCAGGGAGTTAACTGCGAACATACTGTTGTTTTAGATTTTTTTGATAAATGAATTTTGAATAAACATCTCGCAATAATAAACAAACTTGTGCTGGGGCGCAACGCAATAAGTCTAGCTATAATTCACTCTGAAAACATGTTTTTCTTACTAATAGGGTCCTAGCATAGCTATTTTTGATGAGTTAGTAGCATATTTTTATTGTTTCAGTCAATCATGTAATGTGTCGGTCCTATATTGTAACTTAAATGATAGATACGCTAAGTTGCAGCTGTGTTGATTGACAAATCAGGCTAGGAAAGAATAAATTCGTGTTTACAGTCACTGACCGTCCCTATTTTTAATACCGGTCCGACCTTATGTTTTGGTACCGCCCCGTTTTTTAGTACCGACCCTGATTTAAGTCTGTTGATTGATAATTCATAAACATGTGTACGATCACTAGTTCATACAGCACTTAAATTTGATTCAATTGCTTTGTTGAACCAGCCATATTATCTATGAATTAATACAATTTAGTTTTCAGTACCTCTGTAAATACATATGTTGTCCCCCATCTCCATTCTGTGGGCGACATCCGAGTTGCACAACTTTGTATAATGTTAACAAATCACTCTGTTATACGATATTGCATGCATGCATGCTATACTGACTAAATGCGTAGTTAGAAATTAAATCATTATTGAGGATTCCTACCAAAGCTCTGGAGAAGTACCTTTGCCAGTGGACCATAATTATTGGACACAACTAAGTGTTGGTACGCATGCAGTAACCTACTCTCCAATTTTCCATAATAACTTGATTACTCTTCACTTAACTTTAAATTTAGTATCAGTCATAAGCAGGGCTGTAGCTTAAGTTGTGGTAACTGGTTTTCGTGGTATAACTAGTTTTCGTGATATTATTTTATTTATGCCATCGTTCCTGTTTGAAATGCACGTTAGGCCTATTCCAAAAACTTTGTAAACATATCGTCTACTGTGACAGTTTCGTTGGCTTGCCGATATTTGGCCAGCAATACGCCTAGGAGCTACCGACTGGTTGCCTTGCCTTGGGGACTGTTTCAAACATGAAAAGATAAGCAAAATAAAATAATCTTCAATTGAGCCATAGCAGTAAATTTGGTGTTGTTTGAGGCAACCCACGAAAATATCAGTCCAAACTTTTTACATCCACACCGTTCACCTAGCTAACTTGAAACCCCTAAATGAATGCGTTAGGGGAATTTTGTATAAAAAAATAGATCAGGTTTTTATAACAATGAATTTCAATGATGATCATTTGCAAAATATCCTGAATCAAAAAAACTTTGCATAAATAATGAGTCATTAATACCACAAAAACTTGTTAAGACACCGTTCAAAGTTACACCAGGATATGAACAAAATAAAGATGTCCCTATTATTTTATTACTTCTTTTTGTGTTTAAATGATTTCATTCAGTTCTTTCGGAATTCAATCAAACAATTACTCGAATGACTATAATTTGCGAGAATGTAACGCTACTCCATTGATTCTTCACCCACGTGGTATGACTATACTTACCAGAAATGACATCTTTCCGCGGATAGGATTTAAAATGTGATCGGAACGGAAATAACATTATAATGGAAAATTATTTGGATTAAATGTATAAATTAAAACAATAAATATGGGTCCTTTCTGATCGTGTCAATTATATAAGTCCTTCTAATTCCCATTAACTATATCAATGCAATGAATGAATGAATGAATGAATGAATGAATGAATGAATATCTACCAATGTTTTTTAATCAAGATTTTACCAACAAATATATGTTAACTACATTAATCCTCTTCTCGTTCTTAATATATGTATAATTACATTATACAAAACACTGTGAAAACATACATTAAGATTTAACCACCCTTTACGAACACATAAAGTTCTTTCCGCGGGAAGGAGCCCTGTACGGTATGTAGTCATGCCGTCCACCATTTGCACACAGCGCTTTATTTGGCGTTAATTTGCGCAGTTACATCGAGCTTAATAAGTTATTTTTAATGCAAATAACGAAGATAAATATATATATATATTAATAGTCCATGTTATGACTCTGCACAAAGTGGATTAACTGGTTTCTGTGATATATATAGTTGCGTAAAAATCCACAGTCAATTCCAATAATTATTTATCTGTTTCCGTTTCCAGTTATAGCGGCTACTAGGTTTGCAAATGACGTAAACATCATGTGTTTGAACGTAAATCTAAAAAGATTTCCCCATAGGGAGATACTACGTGTATTTTCATTGGTTTAGCTTATACTTAATTTAGCCAATCAAAACGAAGTTAGTCATTGACTGGTGTACAGTTATATTCGGGAAACACGTGCGTTGTTTTAACTTTAAAAATACGTGAACCAGTCTGATAATTGTGAACCATAATCCGGAAGTTTCTACAAAGTCGAAATTTTATTCAAAGAGAAAGTAAATTTATTGCTCTGCAATTGAAATTATCTGCAATATTGTCACACTTCGCATGTTAGATGTATAAATGGCGAGTAATCAGCAGTTGAAACCTGGATTTTATCGTGTTGAACTGAATAAAACAGTTTGGGAAGTGCCCGAACGCTACCAATGTTTAACTCCAGTCGGATCCGGGGCCTATGGCCAAGTTTGGTGAGTTGCATTGTCTGGTTGAATCTTATTTACCCATAGCTTGTCTACATATACATGATACTCCCGATCAATCAGTACTGATTATAACTGGGAGGCGCTTGTCAGGAAAACTGTTGAAAAGTATTAAGTGCTCAGTTAAAATATAAAAGTTTACAGATCAATGAGTGCAAGGTTAAGATTAAAAACATATAGGGAGTTAGAAAGGTGCTGTCTCCAGCCTTTCCTTGGAAGATATTTAGGCTGGGACTGGATTTGACCTGGTATGGGAGACTATTCCAGTGCCGGGGAAATAGGAGCTAAGGTGATACTGGGTACGAGACTGGGGGATCAGGAATTTCAAATTTCTAGTTGGGATGAGGTGGTTATGATCAACATGAACAAGGTTGTTCTGGATTTTGTAGAGAAGTATAAGAGAGGAATGGAGTCTGCGGCTTTCTAGGGAGGGCCAGCCAAGATTATGTAACATTTGTGTGCCACTACTTTGGAAATCGAAATTATCGCAAACATATCTAGCCGCAGCTCTTTGTACACTTTCAACTTTATAGGTTAGATGTTTCTGCCAAGAGTGCCATATTACTGAGCAGTATTCTAGTTGCGGTCTTACATAAATTACTTATGCCAAAGTTCTGACTTGCCTATTATGGGTTTTGATGTTTCTTTGGATAAATCTTAGGGAGTTTTTTGCCTTGGAGGTGATGTTATTTATATGGTTGGTCCAGTTTAATTCTTTTGAGATTGTTACTCCAAGGTATTTAGCAATTTCTGCTGATTTTAGTGTTTTTCCATGAAGGGTGTATGGGAAGATCACAGGGTTCTTTTTTCGGGTAACCCTAAGCACCTCACACTTGTCTAAAAGTTCACAAGCTCTCAAATCCAATGTTTATTATCCAGTCCTCAACATTCAATGGAAATATTATCATTTCTTGATGCTATATATCATGTATATCCTAAACAACTGAATACCGAAACTCCAGTCAGATGACTCAGAAACAGCATCCACAAAATTAACTCAATTTGTTGACAGCCCCTACACCTTAAACAAATGCATAACAAAACATTTTATGCAAGATTTGGGCCAGGCTTATTTTTCATAGAGACGGGTCGTCATGACTGAAGAAAATGCATCCAGACTCCATTGTCTCACTGAGACTTTTTTAATTCATCAAACAGCTTAGCAACCTTCATGAAGTCTGCATCTTGTGTAGATGGCATTTGCTGACAAATTCCCTGACAATGTTGTTACCAATAAACTGTATTGTTGAGAGATCGAGTACCATACATATTTCCAAAATCTTGGATGAGTATGAAATGGTTAAAAACATGAAAGCAAAATAGTTCTCTTTAAAAGATTCTATTTGCACAGTGATATACGCAAAATAGAAACTTAAAACAAAATTCACAGTATCGAAATACGTATCGTGGTATAGCATGCAGTATCATGATTTATCATGATATGCTTTTAAGGAGCGGTACCACCTATGTTGTACCACCTGCATTCCCTGTTACAAACTTGTTACTATTTCTATATTGCTTCATTCAGGGATGTAAACTAACAGTTGCTTGTTTGCGTGCAATAGTAAATGTCCATTCTGGGCAAGTCTAACTAGGCAACCTGTTCTTACAAAATTTGAAAAAAATTGAAAGCAATCTTATGAAGATTATCCATCCAATACTTTCATTTGTCATGCATGAATTAAGTACGAAACTGATTAGTATCTAGTGTTAGTCAACTTTTGTGTTTTAATTTAATAGAATAAAATAATTTTCTACTTGTTTAAAATTCATTTTCTTTATTTAAAAGAACCTTTTTTGGTTGGACAATTTCTGACTTTCTACCTTAACAAGTAAAATGGTCATGACACATTCTGGTACACTTTTAAGTTCTTGTCACATGATTGATGATTTACACAAAGTTCTGTCCTTTATATGTTTTGTAACTTTTTTTTCAGTTCTGCCATGGATAAGAAGACAAATCGAAAGGTTGCTATAAAGAAGTTGTCAAGGCCATTTCAGTCAGCCATTCATGCCAAAAGAACATACAGAGAGCTCCGTATGTTGAAGGTCATGGTTCATGAAAATGTAAGACATTAAACAAGTACAATTATGCATGTACTAAAAAAACTTCTTGAATTAATTTTCTACATAATCTTTTACTAACTACGTTAGCATTTTTGAAAATGAATTCAGCAATTGGATGCTCAAATTTATTGAATCAGATATGGTTAATTTACCTTTTCTGCAATTACCTATATCCTTTTTACATTAACTAAAGAAAAATCTGAAAGAGTTGAACCCTGGCATGGTGCATGTTCCGTGTGATGATTTGGTTGACAATATTATTTCTTTGGCTGTTTTCTTCCATTACTGATCATTCATGTTGAGAATGTGGCAATGACTTTTGGAGAACTCAGTAGGTACTGGGACAGAATTCTGGAAACTAGATTAGTTAACTGCCCACTGACATATAACTGTTGACAATGAAAGTAAAGCTTAGATTTTTATAAAAATTGTTATCATCAAGTTGACATTACATACATCTTATGTTATAGGTTATTGGTTTGTTAGATGTGTTTACACCAACAGAAACATTTGAAGATTTCGAAGAAGTGTAAGTAGTCAGTTGAATAAAATTTTTATGGCAGGGAAACATAGTACAACTTGAGGCTTTGAAACTTATTATCCAGAATTGTTAATTCTGTTATTTTGCTGTACATTAAATGAAGAAAACTTGAAGTGTCCCAGACATTAGGCAAGTGGCCCGAATTGCAAGCTTTGAAAATTCTTTTCAAACCTAAATAAAAAATGTTTTCTTCGGTTGCTGCCTCTTAGTTACAGGGTTGGCTCTTCCTTGAATCTAGTAATAAAATACAGGGTCACTGGTGTACTTAAAAAACAAACTGATATATGAAGCTAAGCAGAAATTATTCTACAACTAGAATAATGTCATGCCTAAGTAACAGTTTGTCAACTAACAAGTCTGTAAGATATTATCCACAGCAGGATTATAGAAATCTTAGGATTAATAATTAGCTATAAAATTCAGAAGATATTAGGTTAGATTTTGCCATTTTGGTCAAATCAATGATAAGACATTCGAAAGTAAATTTTAAATGTTTAAGATAAGACATTCGGAAGTAAATTTAAAATGTTCTAGATGAGATTATCTGTCTCAGAATGCCTTATTTACAAAGTTTTTTCCCTTCTACAGCAGGGGCTGATCACTGGGTTATTCCCCTCTGGAAAAGTCTTTAAAATCACGTTTTCCCCTAAAATTCTGTTTACATCAAGTTTGTTCTTCCCCTTTTTTGCAAGAATACTGTGTTATTGTTCCCGAAATTTAAGAAAAAGGCCCCTTCTCCTACCTGTGAAAAAAGCCCTGTCACATATGCCCTAATTGTTGAGCATGAAGGCTGTGTATTACTTAAATACATTGATTGTCTTATCATATCTTGCTTATGTTTATTATTGCAAATTTGTTTTATTTTACAGATATTTAGTTACAGCTTTAATGGGTGCAGATATGAACAATATAATAAAAACACAAAGACTTAGTGATGATCATGTTCAATTTCTTATATATCAAGTTTTACGAGCTATGAAGGTAAGTCAGTAATTCTGTTAGACAAAGATTTAAGTATGGGAAGTCGCATACTGTTTACTTTCAGTTTTGGACTGCTGTGTTTAAGGAAACTATAATGAAAGTTATAGATTCTGTGTGTGTGTTTTTTTTAAGTTTAGTGTTACGCCCATTTATGATCTCATAGTAATGCAAAATATTACTAACAAGTAATGATAGTGGGCTGTTTAGCCCAAGTAGAAGAAGAGTGTGTAGTCTTTGGACCTCAGGTTTGTGAGTTTGAATCCTGAGTGCAGCGCATACTGTCTCTGTAGATTTTTCTGAAAACGTTGCATTTAAGGCTATTTTCTTCCATCATTGACCATTCATGTGGAAAAGTTGGCAGTTACTTGCAGAGAATGAGGTTAGTACCAGTAATAAATCCAGGAAAACTGGTTAGATTAACTGTCTGTTGGTAAATCTGATATATTGTTGGAACAGGCTTAAATTAGATTGTTTTTAATAAGCATATTTACTTAATAAGGAATGTGTATGAAATTTCCTATACCTACTATTGATTTCACTTTAAGACTTAATCTAAAATTTATTTTTATTTCAGTATATTCACTCAGCTGGTATAATACACAGAGTAAGTATAAACTAATGTTGCAAATAGGAGGCATCGTGGTCTAGAGGTAGAGCGTCCAACCTCTGATCGGAAGGTCCTGAGTTCGAATCCCGACTTTGATGGGTTTCTTTCATGAACTTCACAATCCCATTTTTCCGACACAGTACTGGTGTAGTGTCCAGGAAGCAGACTCGAGTGTGATTAATATAAGTGAAATTGCTTGTTACACAATTGAGCTAAAATAAATTGGTATAAAATTTTAGGTTAGTTGTTCGTTTAGTATGTGTCTGAAGACTGTTTTGATATCTGGTTACTGTCAGTTCTCTTGTCTCTTTTATCTGATCGGTATTGTGATGGGTTTTTTGTCTCTAGATTCAGAGATAGGTTTTCATTGGCGAAATTTTATAATGCACCTCTTTTTTTCAGGATTTAAAACCAAGCAATGTGGCTGTGAATGAAGATTGTGAATTAAAGGTAAAAACTGTTGTTGTTTTTTTTCACCTGTTCTTATAACATTATTTGGTATTATAAGTAATTATCAAGTTTCTTTTTCTCAGTTTGTTTAAACAGTTCTGACTGAACAAAGACCGACAATATTGAAATTCTCATATGAAGGAAAGCAGCCTATATTTGCACTCTGGCATTTTCACAATTACTGCTGCAATATAAGTTCTCTGTGCAGGGTAAGTGTTAATTCTGCTGATATCGAGCTCATGAGTTCAAACTCTTTATGCTGCCCATTTCTTCTGTGACAATTGGGCTTCATTCATTGTGTTTAAGGCCATTGAATTAAGTGATTTGTATGGAGAAGTAGACAAGATTAACACTGGCACAGAAACCAGGAACACTGCTTAGGTTATCTGCCTGCTGGTGTTCAACTAAAACATTGTTGGAAAAAATACAGGCATAAAACTCAAAAAATGAAAAAGAATGAAATATTCGTATTATTTATTTCCACTGCAGATTTTAGATTTTGGTTTAGCCAGACATACAGATGATCAAATGACTGGCTATGTTGCCACTAGATGGTACAGAGCTCCAGAAATTATGTTAAATTGGATGCACTACAATCAAACAGGTATCTGACAGAATTAGACTCTCATTATTTCATTAATCTACATGTAAACCCCTCCTTGCTTGTTTGACTTGTTTAACCCTTTGGCTCTCAATACCGCATTTCCATGCATCTGTAGCAGACAACTTTTGAAAAAAATTGTGGCAAAAGAAGCCTTTGTCAGAGAGAAATAACCCAATTTTCGTAAATGAATTGATGTTTTGTATATTAGCTTTGAATTAGGGCTCCATACTGCTATTTGATATGTAACAAATAGCAGTATTATAGGTCAAGTTGATTTATATCGGGTCTGAAGTTTTCGTATCAGTTAAAATATTGATCAACACAGAAGGAAACCAAGTAAACACCAAAAGAATAAAAATTCAGTTGTTTCCCGATTTCGTTGACCTTCTCTATGGATTTCCAGAAAACATACAAATACAGTTCTTCAGACAATTTTCCAAGTATGATCATCTGAAGCATACTTGCTCATTGTAATTCTGGGTAAAAGATTTCCGGAACCTCCAGTTTTTCCCAGAACCGGACCCAACTGCTTTTCAATGTTTCCGTGGCAACGAGGTTAAGATTTTCGTTTTTTTTTTAATTTTTAAACTTTTATCTGCGGGTATATAAGAAATTGAATGAACTGATTATGGAATAGTCTGAATAATAATTTTCTTCATTACAAAAAAATACAATTTGAATTTGCAACAATCGTGTCTGATAGAACTTGATGATTAGATATCAAGTGTAAATTCAGCACAACTGCCGGACAAATCTGTCTGCATATATGCTTAACCAAGACAATATTTTTTAAGTGTCTCATATGTAACAATTATGTGAAGCTATTAAAAAAAACACAACTTTGTCAGTATGCAAATTATGCCTGCAAAGCGTTTTTTGGCTACGAAGAGAATACAACAAGTTTTTCGTGCATTTTTGAAGAGCCCACAAGATTGAATGTACACCATATCCCTTGATTACAGGTTTGTATTTAAATGCCAAGTTATGCTAACACATTAACAGGTATTTTGTGTGGCACCAGTTCTGACTTACACTTTCTCACATAAAATCACACTTTCACACTTTGTTGACTACATTTCACACTTTCAAAACAAACATGTCATTATATTAACCTGTGGTGACTGACATGTTTTTTAATTAATTATGATAATTTTCATTTTCAAAATGTGTTTTGGAGGTCATTTTTTCATATTTATTTCTGTCAATATATATTTTAAGTAGGTACTTGTCAGTATAAAACGCAAGCAAATACAACATACATAAGCAAACAGACTATGTTTCACCATAAGGCTTTGTATGCCTTTGTGGGGGCAGCATACTCTTATACCCTTAAGAAAGGCAACTGTCCCTTCCAACACTAATCTTGCACTGATTCTTATTTGGGCCTGAACAGCTGTGTTGTTTGACCATGTGACCTCATGACGTGAGGTACACATTCTTAAGGGTTATTTTTATATTTTTGAAAGAATGCTAAGACATCTTGTCATTTTTTTGTCGGATGTTTATTACTTATATTAATGGTTTTGTGAAAAGGCATTTTCATTTTGTCATCCTCCTTTTGATTATAATATGAAAGTATCAGAATTATGCTGAATATGTATCATTTTGTATCAATGCAAAAATATGTAATGATAATTCTGAACATTTTGGAGCCCTAATCAGAATTTACTTTGAAATGTAATAAAGCCATTAACAAGAGAGCAATATGTTCTTATGTTTTATATGCTATCAGAAAATCAGTATAAACTTAAAACTATGTTATAAGTAGTCCATGAAACAAATATTTTTTCATCGCGTTTGGTGCCATTTTTCAGCAAATTTTCAGTTATATTGTAATATAGTTTTCTTGAACTATAAACTGACCAGTACTAATTTGCTCTTCCACAAAGAGCTGGCAAATTCTCCACATATGGAGGAAGATCAACATTTTTGTCACATTTTCATATTATAAGGATATGACCTGCTGTGACAGGGATTTAAACCCTGATCACCGGGTTGCAAGTCCAGCGCACTAACCACTGGACCACAGTTGTGGCATGAAACAAACATTGAGCTATGAGATTTTTTTTCAGTTGATGTGTGGTCCATTGGTTGCATTATGGCTGAGATGTTGACCGGAAGACCTTTATTTCCAGGAACTGATCGTATCTTTTGTTACCTAATATTTTTAAGATATTGTTTGCACCTGTGGGACAATTTAAAAATAATTTGGAGCAAGTTTCTATAGATAAATATCGGGGCTTTCATTTGAATCTTAAAATAGCATTTTGACTATTATTATATTATTCTTAAAATAAAGCTTTTCACTCTTGAAATCAGTAAGATAAAGCTTTTGACTCTTGAAATAAGTAAAATAAAGCTTTTGACTCTTGAAATAAGTAAAATAAAGCTTTTGAATCTTGAAATAAGTGAAATAAAGCTTTTGACTCTTGAAATCAGTAAGATAAAGCTTTTGACTCTTGAAATCCGTAAAATAAAGCGTTTGACTCTTGAAATAAGTAAGATAAAGCTTTTGACTCTTGAAATAAGTAAGATAAAGCTTTTGAACTTTGAAATAAGTAAAATAAAGCTTTTGACTCTTGAAATAAGTAAAATAAAGCTTTTGACTCTTGAAATAAGTAAAATAAAGCTTTTGACTCTCGATTATTTTTTATCAAAGGATCAAATTTAAAATAAATTTAGAAGGAAATTTTTTTGGCTCGAATTATCATCAGCCAAGGGTCATTTTTTACCCTCAACTTTTGACGTCTAGTGAAAACTTGGAAATACTACCTTATGGTGTAGAAGTGTATAGTTTTCTTTTGCTTATATTTTTGTGCATTTAGGTATTCAGAAGGATCTAATTTCTCCATAAATGACACATAGATAGATTAGGGTGAGCTCTAAGAAGATTTATGGCCGAAGTTTTGCTTTTATTTATATTTATATGGCTATGCATTCATCCTTGACTCCTAGCAGATATAGACCAGCTTACAAAGATATTATCTTTAGTTGGTTCTCCAAATGACAAATTGTTGTCGAAAATTAGCAGTGAAGAGGTACAGTATTGGTTTTTAAATAGTGTCAAATTATTTACTGAAAAAAAAACGCGTGTTTTAGGTTTTTGTGCACTGTATCTGCACTATTAGGTTAATTGTGCTTACCTTGACATAATGAATGTAATACCATACAATAAAACAGAACATATGAATTAAATATTCGTTTTGGCATTGAAATTGGTAGAGATTCTCGGGTTAATTGAATTTTAAAACAAATAACAAAAAAAAATTACAAAATCAAAAAATGAAGCTTCTATTTTTTAGTTTAGGGGTGTATCTAAAAATTCAGTAGGTGAATCTGAGAAACAAAAAATGAACAGTGACTTCATGGTTGTATATAATCTTATTTACAAACTTGTGTCTTTTTAATGAACTTTGGATTGTTTGTTTTTTGTTTTGTATGATTGGAATCATTTGATTCATTCTGTGATTTTAGGCGAGGAATTACATAAAACAGTTACCTAAATGGGACAAGAAAGATTTCAGACAAGTTTTTGCTGGAGCTAACCCATATGGTTTGTTTTATAAATTTTTTATTACGTTTTATTAATATTGTATGAATTCCTATTAAATGTAGGTTTTTTATGATTTTTCCTAAATTAATACCTCATACATTTTTCATTGAACAACCAAGCAATAGAGAAGTAAGGAAACACATGTACACACCAGAATCTGTTTAATTATTTATTTTGATGAGCTGGCTTCAGCCTATAATGGCCTTCATCAGGATTTTTGATTGAAATAAGACTTTCTACCTGTAGTTTCTTTAACTAGTTACTGTTGAGTTTTATTTTATTATATATATTTGATATTTTATATATATTTGATATTTTATTTTTAACAATGTGTACTTTACAGCAATAGATTTACTTGAGAGAATGCTGGATTTAGACGCGGATACTCGCATCACAGCAGAACAAGCGCTGGCACATCCTTACCTCAAACAGTACGCCGATCCTTCTGATGAGCCTTCTGCCGATAGATATGATCAGTCATTTGAGGATTTGGATTTAAGTATCCCAGAATGGCGAAGTATGAACCTTATTCTGCGTGCAATTAATGAAATTTATTGTTTGTTTAGAGTAAATTTATTGATTGAGGCAATTCTTAAAAATGTTGGTTTAAAATTAAGCAACCAACTCCTTCAAAAATCTCCTGACCCAAAAATTTGACATTTGTTTTAATGTCTGCTTTACATTTTCATGTTACCAAACAAATGCTTGCTTACATACCTACCTATTAATTACACATAACCACATACTAACTTTTTTGAAAGGATTGGCTAAATCAATTATCAATGAATAGATTGGTAATTGTATGTGGCTTTCAAAGATGCAGGCTTCAACTACATACACAATTGCTTTGTTCATGAAATAATATGAAAATGTTAGATATATAATGATGCAAAACTCATTAAACTTGTGTCTACTGAAAACCTGACAGAATACTGTGTAACCTCTCCAGAGCGGCCCTCTATGGAGCAACAACCTACCTTCAACAACAGCAGTGTTTTTTCCCCTGTACAATTTAACTATTAATTTAACCTCTCTAGAGCAACAACCTCTCAACAACAACATAATTTTGCTTCTCCCAAAGAGTGTTGCTTTGGAGAGATAGCACTGTATATTGCATCCAAACCATCTGTTCCCACAGAGATACACTGTTTAAGTAAACTGTCTGCTATACATTACTGAGGTACGATTTACATTTGCTATTAAATACATATAATTATATATGATATGTCTGGGGTACAATGTTAGAATCAAATCCTTATTGGTACCAGTCACTGTGCAAGACTTCCTTGATTTCCTTTCAAGCGTGAGATTTTATGAAATGTTTTGTATTTGCAGAGTTAGTGTATGAAGAAGTGATGTCATTTATGGCGCCTTCTGAAGAAATGGAATGATAATTCTCAGTATACAGACAAAATCATCTTCTAGCTCATCTCATCAGTAACATCCACCACACTATGTGACCTAAATAACTGCGTATTATTGTACTGATGTTAATGAATTAACAGAAAATCATCATGATCATTACAGTGATTTTTGGTGCAATTTTTTTGAAGAATACAAGCACTTTCCTCTAGCCAAAAAAAGTCTATTAATTCTCCTAAAGTGGCGTTCTTTCTTTAAGTTTCCCCTTTTCATGATTTATCACGCTGATTTTTCCCCTTTTAGTGAGGTGAAGGTAGTTTTGAAAATTTAGAAAAAAATCACTGCATTATTTAAAAACAATATCTCTGTTTTATAACCAACATTTTATCACCAACTTTCGTCTTGGATCAGAATGGTAAAACGAGATAGAGCTGGAAAAATTGTCAGCTTGACTTCTTTTTTGATCTTTGATCCTGATCTCATAAATTTAACGCAATTAAGCATAGCATGTATTTTTGGTATTTATTCATTCTTTCTGTGAGGGAATGGAGATACTCTGGTGTCTGTATGATCTGTCTGCCTATCAATCAATGAAGAAGTTTGTCTATACTCGTTTTTTAACTTATGAGTCCCATATCATAGACCTATCTTAGTTTAGACAATGCTTTTAAAATCAAAAGATTGTGCCAGTGATGTATGCAATCGGTTATTTTTAAATGTGGACGTTTGTTAGATTTTAGGATTATTTATTGGCGAAAAAAGCAGTTGAATGTTTTAAAGAAAACAAAAAATTACATACATTGTTTCTTCAAACATCCCCCGAAAATGTTGGATCAGTAGGTCAGTAAAACTTTTTCTTTCAAATATTTTTTTAAGGACTGAGGTACAATTTATATGAGAATGAAAATATCGGCAAGAAAAAAGTCCAGGGTCGGCAGGAAAAAATGGGGTTGATCAAGTTAGTGAAAATCAGGAAGTTTTTATTTTATGCCTAAATGTACAAATTGCTGTCTTCAGTAGGATATGTCTATGATAGGAAACTCGGGTTAGGTTCCAAAGTAATATTTAGTTTGACATCAAAATAAAATTTTTACATTTTTACACACTATACTTTAGACCTTAGTTTGCAATGCATCTAATTTTATCAGAATATTTCTTTGTTTACTGGCTTTAATTTCTTCAGTTTATAACATGGGTTGATAAAATGTTGGCAGCATATGTATTTGTTTACTCTCAAACTGGTCATAATTTATTGTGTTGTGAGTGACATTCGAATGAAGAGCATAATATTATATGCTGAGATGTGATGATTATCTATTAATTGATTAATTATCAGTGAGAAAAAAATTTGGTAGCAAAAGTGTTCAAAACATATTTTGATATAAACTGACAGTGTGTTCTGTCGTTCGTTATAATGCATCATTTGACATTTCAGTTTATTTATATTTAGCCTATATGTCCTAAAGTGTGTACAACAAATAATGTGTCTTACTTATTAGAATTATCAACAAATAATTTTTACTCATTTTCAAAAGTTACTTTAGTCAGTTGTTCTTGTTGGAAAAAGTGGTGTGGAGTCACTTGAATAGGTCTGAGGTGTTGAACCAGAGTTTTGTGACAAATCTCAAATTTAAGCATCTGACTGCTTGATTTTGAGCTCAGTTTTTTTTAAATTGGCCTTTGACAGGGCTGTGTTCTAAGATTGGTCTCAAAGCTAAGTGTCTGACCTTTGACCCAACACACTTTGGTTCATCCAGAATTATCATGTTCTGAAGCATTAATGCGATGTATACACGTGTTGTCATAGGCATGAAATTTGATATGTTGAATGTAGATAAATTTTGTAACCTTTTTGCTCCAACTTTGATTGTGTTAGTTGCTAGTATGTAAATGATTTTTTGTACATTTTGCTGTTTATCATATTATTTAATGTGTTGCAAAATATTTGTACAATTATATAATTATGCTACAAAATGTAGGGGTTAGTATTGTATATTGTTTGTCTGATTTTTTTATTTCTTTTTTTTTCGGATAAATGAAATTTGTCATATTTAGTCCGTTATTGTAAGATGATAATTATATGCATAATGTAAAACCTCAATATTAAGGCTACCTTTGGAGCCAAAGGATTGGCTAAATGTAGTTGTGGTCTCAATGTAAAATTAAATGTAGAAGAAATATTAATATGCCTGGTTGGAAAATGATTGTATGTTATAATGAGATGATCTTAGCATCGAAGTGGCTGCTGTTTGAGGTTTTTGCAGTATATTAAGACATGTATAGCTTCAATTTGATTTCCAAACCTTCTACCATATCGAAGATTTTATGTGATATCAATGTATAGCAAATTGAGATTTTGTTGCATGATTGATGTATCTAGTTTGTACATTAAATTAAGTACTATAGTTTTTATGCTTAGCTCTGGGTAAAATTGTTTGCCAAGTAAGCATTTTTATAGAATAGTATTCTGTATCAATCCAATAGTTTCTAATAAATCAAACATGTTATTTTTTGTTACATGCTTAGGAAAAAAGGAAAAAAATATCCAAAACAAACCAGTTAGATTTAAATTTTATGTCAATTTCCTAAGTTTTCAAATAATTTCAAAAAAACTTTTTAATGCAATTAGGTTGTCATTGGACATTGGTTGTTTACTACAAGGCTTAGCTCAGTTGGATGGGTGCCAGGATTGCAGACCTTAAGTTTGTCAGTATGAGCTCCACGTGCATCACATGTTCTCTTTGAGTATATGGGTGAGAGACAAGTTAAGTACTGGTAAAGAATGCAATGCGGTATTTCTGGTGTGGTTACCTGCTCACTAGTATGTTACTAAAATATTGTTGAAAAAGTCATAGAACCAGCAAGCATATTAAAAATTATTTTGTTATTTCCTATGAAACCTTTTTGTAAAGTAAAACCAATTGATAGACAAGAAACATCATTCAACCTGCTTGAATAAAATTTGTTTGTTAGTTTTGAATTCTCCCATAGTGCGACTGTTTCAGTTCACTGTATGTGTTTAATTGTTGCCAAGATGAATCAAAATTTGTTTATTTGGTTATGTTTTTTTATCGGCTTACCTCAAAAGATTGTGAAAAATCTCAAATGTTGAAAGTCAAATTACTTGTATATGGATGCGTCTGCAAATGTGTTTATGTGGGTATTCACTAATAAATGTCACTATCCTGATTAATTCCCTTTCTGTTTAATTTTGTCTTACTCTTAATGCTTAAAAAATTCTTCCAATTATATCCAGTGGGTCAATAAGATATTAAAACGACATTTCAAGGAATTGAAAAAAAAATCAGTGCAATTGTTCACTCGGGCATTTATTAGAGAATATTCGTTATTTTGTTGTAATGAAGTGTATATAATTATTATTATGGGATAGGAATGGGATTGTGCTATTGAGATCTTGTTTAGAAGTTTTATGCCCCTGGCATCTATTGATGTATGTGTGTTTGTTTTACAAAGCATTGTGTTAGGCTTTTACATCATCAATTGGATTTAGTAATGAAGTTTCATTTAGTAATGAAGTTTCATTTAGTAATGAAAAGTTCAGATTGGAATTTGTACACATGTATGGCTTCCGTTGTTCCTGATTTTTTGAACAACTTACGCTCGCCTGAACCAATGGGTCATGACATGGTATTAGTATAGATGTTTGATCTCGCTTTTTCATTCACTTTCATTTCCTAAACTGGCTATTTTTAGCTGTTCACTGTATGTTTGTCAAGGTTTGGTCAAGGAATTGCATTTTAATTTTTCTGCTGTTTTCATATTAAGGGCTAAAAGCAGGAATCTATCCATTACAACTTCTATGGTCCTCTGTGATTGGAGTTCTAATAG
This sequence comes from Lutraria rhynchaena, assembly GCA_008271625.1. Taxonomy (NCBI): domain Eukaryota; kingdom Metazoa; phylum Mollusca; class Bivalvia; order Venerida; family Mactridae; genus Lutraria; species Lutraria rhynchaena. Next base: position 186,751 of record VIBL01000146.1, on the reverse strand, counting down.
TTCCACTCCATTGTATTTAGGGGCCACTAGAGATGAAAGTAGGAGTAAATTTATTTTAACTTTTTATTTTTATTAAGTCTGTCTTTATTAGAATTCAAATGGTTCTGCAGTTACGCATTTAGGGGCCTCTTAGGCTAGTATAGAAATCATATTGTTACTACTGCTTCAGTCTGGTTAATGTTAATGTTGTCCGAAGTCTGTTCAGGGTTAGGTTTATGAGACAAATAGCCTTTTTATTTGCTGGCATTGTCTGTTTGAATCTTTTTTGTGTATTTGTATATTTCTGGAGCACACCTCATAGCTGTAAAATAAATAATTCTGTAGCAATAAATTCTGTATGTATCTTATATATTTGGAAAAGTATTGTGTGCTATGAGAGATTGCATGTAATTAATACTCGTTACAAATCATGTAACTTCATAATGACAAGGCATTGCTTTGACATATTTCTCAGGCTATCTCCATCCATGATTTAATGATTCAGTTCCTTTCGCATTGAAACATTTTGTCCGTAGTAAGAATTCTTGAAAAGGTATAAAATGGTCAAGTCATTTTTGTTTTGTATTATGCTTGAAATGCTATGAAAACTAGCTCATTAACACTTAGTTGTGATGTATATTATGTGTACTTCTGTCTTCAGAAAGTTAATCACTAGTTAACCTGATGTTTTGCTATGAACTATCCTTCTTTATGTATTGAAGATATGACATATTCAAATCCATTACCATGGCAACCAATTAATAATTCATTATTTTTACCTCATATTTTTCTAGCTAATAGTTTTATGCTTCATTTGTTGCTTGTTGAAAAAATATTCGCGTATATTTATTCACATTGTTTTCATTTTATTTACCTCATAGATGACATTCACCATGTTATTAAGACATGGTGTGAAAGTAATCAGCTTTAATTACTGCCAATTTCCATTCATTTGTTGGCATCATTCTTATTATTTATCAACTCTTGCTATCACTGTACATAATACCTGCATGTAATATTAGGACAATTCAGCTTTGGTGTTTGACTAAAATGAGCTTTGTTTGAAGTAGTTTCTTTTTTTAACAGTTTTTAATTGATTAGTGTTGTTTTTAACACTGTTTTCTGGAAGAAAAATCCTGGTTATCAAATTTGTAAATGTTGGCAGGTGGACGTCCACAATTTCTTCTGCGTGCAACTCCTCCTACGTTTCTCAGTGGATATCGACGAAACTTTCACATAATTAACATCACTAAATATCCTAGTGCTTATTGTCGGGGTTTTTATGATTTATTCATTTTTATGGATTTATGGCCCTTTGTTTATTCTGTGGACATGTCATATTCTGTGTGCAACTTCTTGTGAAAACCTGTTTTTATGACAGTTTCTGTCATCTTGTTCAAATTATACACAAGTGCTTTGGTTCTGAAGCTGTCATTTAAGGTCTGTCTCAAAATGTAAGCATACCATTGGTTGATTCTGATCTTACTCCGATGATCGACTCACAGAAAGACTGCATTTTGAAACTCGTTTTCAAACTTGTGATCTGCAACATTAGGTCCTAATGTACTTAGTGTCTTTTTGGATGAATTCATTTCATATGTCAATGGATATTTTGTTTCGACTTGTACCAAATTTAACATTTTTTTTTTTCTTTTTCCATTTCCATACAAGCTAATCTTGAACATCTCTTAAAATCATGTTTAGTCACCGACAAAATTCATTGATTTGCAAAAGTTCTTCATTTTTTTTGAATGTTTTGCTAATTCAAATGTAAAATTAAAAAGTTGAAACTTATGAATTAAATTATGAAAGTAATGTACACATTGTATCGAAGCTTGTTATCAGTTATGTGATTTCGTAGCTAAGTCATTGTTGCTGTTTAGCAATTCTGATATACATATATACTTATATATATTGTTTCCCCATGTATAAACTGTAAGCACCTTTGATTTTTGTGTGTATATGTAAACATCAAATATATTATTGCTGATTATCAATGTCTGTGCTAGGCTTGGTATAATTTGAAATTGGCTCTTTATTTTAAGTAACAGTGATCTAAGGTTGTAAAACTTGAGATTTAGTGTAAATCTTATTTTTTGCATGAATTGTTTTCAGACAAAATGTACACCTATTATGAAAGTTGAGTGTTCTGTGTATTCACTTGACTTTAACTTAGTTATACATTCAATTAAAACATTGTAAAAGTAACATTCAGTAAAACTTCAATATTGAGCCCACCTTTTGAACTTACGGAAAATGGTCTTAATTTTTAGGCGGTCTTGTGTCCGAAAAAATTATCTTTGTAAGAGTTGGTCTTAATATTTTAGTGATCACTACATGAGATGTTACTGTATAATTTTTAGCACTGAAAGAATTTCAAGATTTACAATCTTGGACAGTGACTTCACTTTTGTAATGCATTTGTAGTATTTACATTTGTCTGCATGCATGCTTGCGTTTATTCCATTTTCGTACATACATGTGCATTCTTCATTCATGACTTCAACCTATGATGCATTTGGAATGTACAAGCTTTGATTATCAGTAAGTTGATGCCTTAGAATGACAAGATAATCAGTGTCTGATATGTGAATGTACATCTTACAGTTTTATATTCTGAGAAGTGGAAATATGTGCCAATGTAATACAGAAGATAATGTATAATTATTGCAAGTTACCTTTGGAAAGTTTTTGTCCAGCAGCGTGGTCAACTGATTTCAAATTTTTTATTAAACATTTTATTTATTGTTAAATCTACAGTGTACTACTTACAACAGTCTTTTTACAAATAGGAACAATTCTTCTACTGATATGACTAGTGTATATAGGACTTCAAACTTGGCAAGTGTATCTGTTTAAAGAAACAAAGTTCTGTACTTCTAATGTAACTTTTTTTCTATCTTCAATTCTTCACCCTTTTTTGAATATGCATCAAGTCTTATTTACTTTATTTTCAGTCAAACCAGCCATTAAACATTAAGCTGTCATGTGCGTCTTACATAATGCCAATGAAAAATATTTTTGAATGGTTTCAAAAGTGGGTTTATTTTTTCTCAGTATGTATGAAAACTTCAAATTGGGGACTAGATTTTGCCATAAGTTGTTTTGTTAATCGATACTTTTGACTTTACAAGTTATTCTGTACCCAAGACTATTAATATTGTCAAGTGTGCTTTGGACATGACTTTAAGCATGCTATATTTTTCCATTGTAAAACATAACATTCTTTCTGCTTTTATTTGTGCTCTATTTTTATGAATTTATATTGAATAGATGAGTGTGGTAAATGTGCTAATTAGTTTTGTTAGTGATTAAATCTTGTTTAAATGTTATATAAACTACTGTGTTATAATGAATGTTTGTATAAAGCAATAGTTTATTATCGTTAAGATACATTAGTTTGTACTAATCGAGCGTACTGTAGAAAAAAATAAAAAGTTATGCAAATTCTTGTATGTTCATGTAATTGTCAATATCATGCAGTAAATACATGTTAAAGTGTTTAATCTGTGTTTTGTTAATTTTGCGAGTCCCATGTTCAAATGCAGGATCCAAGGTTATAAAACTTGAGGACAGTCTCCAAGCTCAAATTTCAATACCATTCTCAAAGTATTATGGTTGAAAAGATAGAGATCATTAATGTTTAAATATATGTTAAGGTCAATTATACTGTCAGAATAATATATCTATAATATTGTTATTATTATCTGATCATAATTAACTGTGAAAATTAAACAACAAAATATGAGATTTGAGCTTGGAGACCAATCTCAAGTTTTATAACCTTGGGCCCTGATGGGAATTTGACAAAGCCTGGAGGAGCTAAAAATGACAAAATCCATTTTGAAATTATATAACAATTGTGTATTTGGTTACATATCAATGTATAGTTTGAATTTATGCAATGTCGTTACATGTACATACAGTTGAACCAGGATATACTGTGATAATGGTCACCTATGATATATAGGCCTATAAAGCTTGCCTTTTGGTGACCCTTTTACACGTGGTTGACTGTACTAATAAAAACTAGCTTTTAACATTTTCTAAAAAGATCTATAGTCATCAAAGCATCTAAAATGATGTTGTGGTTGAGTATACATTTAATGATCTATGTATAAAGAAATTTCACTGAAATGAAATAAACTAAAAGTCAGAAAATATGGTCATGGTAAAATTATAACAAATAAATTAAAATCTACTGAGAACATGGACGGACAACATCAAACACATAAGACAACACATTTACAACAGATATGAGAACACAAATCATAAACTATATTCATTATTTTGTACAATATTGATATGTCTGCAATTTCCATGGATGAAGATATTGACATGTGACTACTGTATATAAATTCTCTGAGGTATTAATCACACAATTGAAAACAGCCAACTGATGATAACCATATGAAAACAGATATCCAAACAATGACTAAAAATATAAATATACAGAAGTTTCAACCAGCATAAGGCAAAGTATATTCCATATAACTATCAGTGACTACTACATTTTCAAAAATTAACGGCGATGACAATTGATATATGATGTTTAAATTGATAACTTATTTCTCTCTTAATGTTATTAAAAAATTCTTATCATCAATTTATTGATATGGTCTAGCATTTTTTATACATTGGTCCCATCAACATTTTACAATCAACTGAAGTGTTCACTTGTTAGTTAATCTTCATCATTTCTTTCTGGCGGATATAGAGCTTTTCACCTGATCCGCTAGCCACTCAATTCCTTCATGTAATCCTTCACCAGTCAAAGCATTACTGGCACAAATATGCCAGGCTTTGTCATGTATTTGTTCTAATTCCAAAAGTGCAGACACTTTTACACTCGATACAGCCTCTCGCCTGTCCATCTTATTAGCGTAGAACAGAACTGGAACATTTCCGAGGTCTGGATGTTTAATCATTCTTTCGAATTCATCCTTAGCAACAACCATTCTGATTTTATCACTGCTGTCAACAACAAATATGATGCCTTGACATTCCTTATAATACTGTTCCCAGAGTGTCCTGTAACGTCCTTGTCCAGACATATCAAAAGCTGTAATAGCAAGTGATGAAGACTTAAATTTTTCCACACTAAAACCAATGGTAGGTACTATGTCAAGTGATTTAGCTTCTTCGCTTTTCAACTGATTTATAATCGTGGTTTTTCCGCTATTATCGAGTCCTACGACCAAAATACTGACTTCTTCTTTACCAAATCCAAACAATCTTGCAAGCAAACTTTTTAACCCCATTTTAAACCAGTGTGAACAAGTTAGTTATACAAGATTTTACTTTCAACGTCTATCCAGGAAATATAATCAACATGTATGTTGTATGAACAATTTTATCTTGCTTGATTGATATGGCAGGACGTAAGATCAAATGTTTCTGTATCACACAGCGCCGAGACAAAAATATGTACTTCACAATTAAAGCCAATTTGTTTACATCGGCGACAGCAAATATGTCCCAGAGAACAAGACATTTCCGGTTAGGTATATCAACCAGACAGGCCCGGATAACGTTTTAAATAATTATCGATGTTCTTTCATTTGCATTTAAACTGACGTTACTTAATAAAATATAATAATACTATCGCCAATTCATTTGACAAGGAAATGACCGTTAGGGTTTTTCGAGATTTTGTTTTGATTTGGCTATTTGCACGGTACAATACGGAATGAAATAAATTTTATCATAGTACCACAATGTTGATGACGTTTTACGCATTTCCGGTTTAGTAATTATTGCGAGATACTAAACGAAGATTGAAACATGCATCATGCACAGCCATCGGGCTCACATGCAGGTGGTGGACCCATCAGACAACCGAACCGACACGAAGATCTAGATTTTCCGTATTGTCCTGACTCCAACAAATATGAAAAACTCGCTAAAATTGGACAAGGAACTTTTGGGTAATGTACTAATTAAAATTATTTACTCATTCATTGTCTTCTTGTTCTACAGTCTGATTGTGGGGCATCATGTCGTTTTGTTTGCGTTACGTTTTTGTTTGTCATTTTCTGTATGTCCCTATGTGTTGGGTTTGGGGAAGGTGGGCTTGTTTGATTACCACATAGACTTATTCAGCTTTCTGGTTGGCCAATTTCATAAATGAATTTGGAAGGGCCATCCTCTCAGTCTTACAGAGAACTGCATATTTATGTGCGGAAACACCAAATACCCATAAATGCATCAGTTACTGGTATAGCTTACTCATGTCGATAGAAAAAATAATCCTTAACAATGAGCAATAAATTCAAATGTTAGACTTAAAATTGCTTGTCGCATTCAAACGGCCATGCCATACGATACATTTTACTATATTGTGACATTTCTAAACTTTCACTCTGTACAATCGCTATGTTAGGTGCACGCGCCACATACAAAATTTGAATCAGCTGTGCAAATACCTCTTCCGGAATGTACCCATAATGGGTTAAATACAGTGGATAGGAAGTCTTTACCATGACACTGGTAGATATCTACCTTGACACCAGCAGTTTTCAGCCATTACACTGGTTTCGTTTTCCATAGAGAATAGTGGAGGGAAACAAAACATCAGTGCACTTTTCAGAAAAGGTTTGGTGGAACAATTCATGCTTGTATGAGTTTAGAAACATGTTTCCTATCTACAGAACGGTTCATATTGTGCACAGATATTGTAGTTATCATGCCCAACAGGTTCTAATTGGGAATTTTCGGCACACTAATATGCAGTTCTATGTTAGACTGTGAGGGTCGGGGCCAAATAAAAAAAAGTCTCCCCGTCACACATAGTCTAATTAGTTGGACTAATTACCACAGGACAAATGAGAACTATCACAGGACACGTTAGAACAGATTTAATATATAAATGACTTAAAATGTATTTACATTAACACTATTCACTAATATATCAGGCCTTTTTCTATGCATACCATGGGTCTGACTATCGGACCCATTCCCAAAGCGAAATATAGGTTATTTTTCCCAGTCCCATAAAAAATCCCAAAATACCACTTTGGTTATTTGTCAAAACCTTGATGATTCAGCGCCTGACAACACTATCTGCCTCTGTAAATAACTATCCTGTGAGGGGCGCGAAATACACTTCCCACTGAAACAATTTATTAGCTCACCGTTTTTGTTAAACTGGTCCCCGATCCATGTTGCAGTGCACAAAGTACCAGAGTCAACGGATACCAGTTTCCTTTTTCGGTATTTGTTTTTTCTCTGATTTTATCGTTATTGTTGTAAAAAATTTTGCGCAACAATAAATATTGCACTCGCAAGATATGAAGACGCACACATGTAATTCAAAGTCCTAATGGCCTAAGCCCCGAAGCGCTTCAATTTCAGGGTACGGATAATATTGAAAGCCCTCTTCCTAAATCTTTAGTTGACATTTCTATTGAATATCAAACAGTTGAAATGTAATGCCATCCAGTTGTATATGCGCCTGATGTGGAAAGTACATTGACTAAATCCCTGCATCCAACCAAAAACCAAACTGCTTCAGACTCCTCTCGCCCTGAATCTTAGCTACCCAGTCTAGTAAATCAATATCAAAGGATTTCATTGACCCCTTCTCCTGGCCGAAATACCAGACAGGTGTACTTGACTAACTGAAATTAAATATGAGAGGTCATACCCCTGTAAGGGTATGGGCAATTCCATGAACACTGACTGTTTTTTCTTGTAAACTATTTGTTGATCACCTGTTTTTAATGAGAAAAAATATTAAAAAATCCCCAAAATGGCTTCTCGACCGATAATTTTTCCCAAATTATTGGATTTTACGACGTGATTTTTTAAGATTTGGCCAGGGTCTTTTTCCCAAAATGGCTAGAAAAAAGCCTGTATGTTAAAAATAACACATATTATGGGTTGATATGTGTGCTTGAATAACTTTTAGCCATTCTGACTCTGAGGTGTCCTGCAGTAATTAGACTGACCAGAGTTTTTGTGCTTTTTTGTGTATCATCATATACGCATGTAATGTTTCCATTTGCGCATAACTTATAAGCATTATTGCAGAGAACTTGTAAACATATCACCTGACAATTTTGTTTGCATGTTGATTTTTGCCAAAGTATGCCGCAAACAAGTTATAATAGTAAAATCATTTAGTAATCTTGTCATTTTTTTTGTAAAAAAATAGTTCAGGCTTTTTAAATTATTCATTGAATTCTTACTTCATGCATGCTTTTTATTGTGTACCAATAATTCAGTGGATAGACAGAGCTACCGACTGCTTCCTTGCCTAGTTTAAAACATCTAGATAAGCTTGTAATAAAACAAAAAATTCTTTGAATTTAGTCAGGCAAAGATAGAATTTCTGTCTGAAAGAATGAAAATTTGTCTGACTGAATGTATTGTAAATTATAAGTGATAAATGCTGTAAATTGTGCCCCACTGCCGGACATCTGGTCTGGTACTCACTGAAAAGTTATTGGACCTGCTTGAAATTTGCCTGACATGTCCGACAGTCTGGCAACTTTCGGGAAGCCTAAGAGACGGGCCTAAAAACACCAGTCTTAACTCTTTCCATATTTACCACTGACCTAGTTAACTTGAAACACTCAAATGGATGTATTGGAGGGAAATTTATTTTAAAAAACAGATAAGATTTTTATGATAATGATGAACATTTTCCAAATATTTTGGAATAATGAAAACTTTGCTTAAACAGCAACAAATTAGCAACAGTCTTGCATTTAGTTGCATTTTTTTCTGAGCAAAATGATGATGCTATTGGAATCCCATATTTTACAGTTTCATTAACTTTTAAGGGGTGCTGAGAACACTGTGATACTTGTTGCCTTATGATTCATGCTGCAACCAGAGATGTTTCACATTTGTTTATAAAGGGTTTGATGATCTGCTGGACTTCCTTTAAAAATAGGTTGCATGATTTTACAATATATCACAATTTTTTTAATCATTTGTTGAAAAGTGTCTTCGTCTGTTGTACAAAATTTTACTTTTTCTCATTAATCACTTTATTTGTTCATATTTTCAGAGAGGTGTTCAAAGCCAGGGACAGGAAAACAAAACAAGTTGTTGCCATGAAAAAGGTCCTTATGGAAAATGAAAAGGAGGGGGTAAGAATTGCTTCTGGACTTGTAATTTCATTTAAAAAAACTGAAACTTGTGTAATTTACTTTGAATGGGACTCTTCATTGCAGGGATATAACTTGCAAAGTCTTGCAGAAAATCAGTGCCATGGCCAGATGGCACCAGAATGTCATTTCCTGTCTGTTGCCATTTACTTTCCTTTTAACAGCAAAAATGCAGGTCATTAAATCTTCATTAATCAACTTAATGTGTTTTTGCATGTCCTGTTTTCATTATGTGACAATTGTTTTTGTTCTCACAACTGTAACTTTAATTTCAGTTCCCAATCACTGCTTTGAGGGAAATTAAAATCCTTCAGTTGCTGAAAAATGAAAATGTTGTTGATCTCATTGAAATTTGTCGTACCAAAGGTAAGACTTCCTTTGCTAAAATTTTTATGATTAACCAATGTTGTTGGGTTGACCGAAGCTGTTTGGTTCATTTTACAGAGGAAATAATTTAACACAATGCTGATAATTTTCAAGAAAATCTAAAATAGTTTGATATCTATTTTTATGAATTACTTTTTGCCTCATTAAATCATAACATTGTGTGACTTGACCCTTAGTAGTTTTCGGTCTCCAAAAATTGTAAAACTCAATTTTTGTTTTACTATATACATGTATAGTAAAAAAAATGTTAAATTCGTGTCCACATGAAAAAAAGATTTACTTCACCTGGACATTAGGCAAGTTACTCAAGGCACTGATTGTATATAGGAATGGATAATAAATAAATAAAAGAACATTTCTTTGTGTTTACTGTTACAAAATTTGGACTGCTTTTATATGGCAGATTTATTGTTAGAACAGTCTTCACAAAAACTTTTTAAACACTAGACATTTTGTCTGGTAAAAATGTAAACTATACTGGACTAAATGAACTTTTTTGGGGCCAAAAAAGTGAACACAAAATTTCATAAAATTTGGCTAAATTTGGAGGCTAGATTTTAGCAATTTTATTCTCTACAAAATGAATTTAACAAGGAAAAGATGTGGATAGTTTCACCGAAGTAAAGAAAAAAAAACATATTTTTTCAAAAGCGATTAAAATATTTCATTTTTTTTCTGAAATGTCATAAATTATCATTGAAAAATTTACTGGATTCTTGGACCACTTAACTTTCAAATTTACTGGACTGACAGACATTTTGGTGGACTTAGTCCTTGGTCAACAGCTAAATTCGAAGACTGTTAGAACTTTTAAAATCTGGACAATCGTTTTAAATATCTGTAGTATATTTTTGTTCTTTATTTCAGCTACACCATACAACAGATTCAAAAGTACCTTCTACCTTATATTTGAGTTTTGTGAGCATGATTTGGCGGGTTTGCTGAGTAATATGAATGTGAAGTTCTCATTAGGAGAGATTAAGAAAGTCATGCAACAACTTCTTAATGGATTGTATTACATTCATACTAATAAGATTTTGCATAGAGACATGAAAGCTGCCAATATCCTGATCACTAAAGGTGGTGTTCTGAAAATGGCTGATTTCGGGCTTGCTCGTGCTTTGAGTCATATTACAAAATACACAAATCGTGTGGTTACTTTGTGGTATCGTCCCCCTGAGTTGTTGCTGGGAGAAAGGAATTACGGTCCTCCTATTGATATATGGGGGGCAGGTTGTATCCTGGCAGAAATGTGGACACGTTCTCCAATCATGCAGGGGAAAACTGAACAGCACCAATTAACATTGATTAGTCAGCTGTGTGGGTCAATAAAGCCAGAAGTTTGGCCTGGATGTGATAAACTTGAGCTGTATTCAAAGCTAGAGATACCTGACGGACATAAGAGAAAAGTGAAGGAAAGGTTAAAGCCTTACGTAAAGGATCAATATGCGCTAGATTTGCTGGACAAACTGTTGTGTCTCGATCCTGCTAAGAGGATTGATTCTGACACTGCTTTGAATCATGACTTTTTCTGGGAGGATCCTCCGCCGCAAGACCTGAGCAGAATGTTGTCGCAGCATTCAACTTCCATGTTTGAATATCTGGCTCCCCCTCGTCGTCAGCAAGCTCGGCCTGCCATGCCTCAGCAGGCTAGACATCAACCAAATATGGATCAACATTTTGAGAGAGTTTTCTGATGGAATTTGTTGTGTTTTCTTGTCAGAATCATTGACCTAAGGTTATAAATTTCTGTGTTTAGACCTGACTCCTTTCCACTGATTAATGGGTCTGACTGTGGTTTTGTGATTGACCAATGACGTTTTTGCATTCTGAGTTTGGTCTCAAAACTACGAACTTAATCTTTGAATATAGATTATACTGTTCTAGGTGTTTGAAAAAAACTGGGAATGATGCCAGCCTTAAAAATTGGTCAAAATTGTTTAAGTAAACTTGGGTCAGGGATTTTTTAATGGGTCTGCCACATCAGGGCTTGACAATTTTTTTTCAGGCTACTCGTCCTGCAGGACAACCAGCTAAGAATTTTTACTAGTTCTACAGCAATTTCAAATCGTCCTTAGTCAATTTCTACTTGTAATTATGAGCGGTCGAGTGGATTTGTTGAGTCCTGCACATAATTGCAATTCAACAATTTTTCACAGGTGGCCTGAAATATCTTTCTTACTCTGGTGTAATTGGAGTATTCTGAGTGACATTTTTTTATAAAACTCAAATTATATAACAATAGCTCTGTGTAAACACATTATTTAAATCTCAATATAAATGTTTTTTTTTCATATATTGCTAAGAGATATTTGTTTGTATGGTAAAATGCATTCATTTTATCCTTTGTCCATAAGTCATGCGTTTTCTCCTCTTTAAGTATAGGTAATCTTGATTTTTATGTGGAATTTGATTTAGACTCAAACATGCTTTTAGATCTTAGATTTCATCTTTGTGCAATGATGAAATATTCACCCTCGGTTGTGATATTTTTTTGCATCAATTCATTACTATTTGTTCATATTATTGGCAATTTTTTTTGTGTGAGACAAAAGTCTGGTGAATGGATATTGTATTTCTTTTGTGACAGATATTTTTAACTTCATTGATTGTAAAAAAGGAATATTTTGAAGTTTTACAGCTGTTATTGTTATCTTTTATAGATTTGTTAGATTGATAAAATAAAGGCCTTATTGAATACTGATAATAAATCTATAAAAAACGTCAGAACGAGAATGCATAAAAAAAAATGACCCGTTATTTGAAATGACATTAACAAAGTAATTTGTAAACATTTTAATACTGTTTTTATTCTTGTATATGAATTACAATCCGACAAATCCATAAAGTTTTTTATTACAAGAGGATAATTATAATTACTTTTTATGTTTGAAAATCAGTTGTTGAATCATTGTGAACAAATTTGTGATTTTTGGTTGGGCAATGCTGTATAAGGTTTTCATTTGGACCTTAAAATGGCATTTTGACCCCTGAAATTAATAAAATGAAGCTTCTGACTAGTGAGAATTAGAACAAAAGGGTCAAATTTATAATAGCATTACTGGTATTAGAAAATCTTTTTATTTTTCAAGTTAATATCAGCCAAGGGTCATTTTTTGACCCTCAACATCTGACATCTAGTGAAACAACCTGCTGTATTAATAATCACATGTGACATCATTTACCTGGAAGGACCATCTTATGTATTATGTATGCATTGTGCAACATCATTCTAGTAGTTAGTCATAATCATTTGTTTCTTTAGGGAGCTCAAGGCCGTATTTATGTCATTTTTGTCAAGTTTTTTTGTTGGAAACTGCAAATGAATATAAAACATTTGTTCTAGATTCATATGTTTCATTTATTTAAAATGCTATACAGTCTATGGCAAATCTTGAGCTAAGTCCCTTAAGAATTTTTTTTTGTTTTGTGTAAATGCTGTTTGCTCTGTGTATTTTAGAACATATTTTACTAGAATATTTGTATGAAATCTATGAAATATATTGACAGTATCGATGATATGTGTGTGTAAATGTTTGGTTAAATGTTTTTGTACATTGATTTCTTTTGTCATTTTTTAACAAACATCATTTTTACTGTATCTTTAGTTTGTTATTATTTCCTGGTCTTCTCCTGACTTAACAATAACAATTAATGTAATTTTAGTCTGACTGGCTTCTTCTTTGCAATGAGAATGTGTTTGATTTATGAAGAAAGTGTTAAGAATTTCATATGTCTCATGAACTTAAGCAGGTCACTTCTTACTGTATGTAAGCGGATCTTTTATCATGACACACAATCTTAAAGTAATGCCACATTACATGTGCAGAATTTCTTGTAACCTCACAGGAAATGGCTTGAACTATCAAGTAAGACCACACTAGCTCTCCCAAATTTCACATGACCTCCACAGATTGTCAGATGACCTCTCACAGAATGCCTAACTGTTTCATCCAGAAAAGTAACATAACCACTCATTGGCTGTTTCAGATTCTCAGATCTCTCAGTGTTAAATGACTTCTCACAGGAGGCACTCAGGCTCTCACAAGTCATATGACCTCTGCCAGAAGGCACAACGGTTCTGCCAGAATGTCACATGACCTCTTACAGAATGTCACATGACCTCTCACAGATGGCATAAAGGCCTTCCTAGAATATCACATGACTATCACAGAAGGTCACGTGACCTAGAAAGCACATAGGCTCCCCCAGAAAGTCACATGACCTGGCAGATTTATTCTTAATACATGTATACTAGATTAGGTTTTTATTCAAAGTTGCTCATGATTTTGATAGATAAAAATTCTTGTTCTGATGTTATTTACGATGTGTATGTATACTTTGGTTAAACTGTCTGTATATGACCTCATAAGTTTAAAATCTACACCTACTTAATAAGGCTACGTTAAACTATTTCATCTGGTATAATTAGATTCACCCAGCTTAAAATCTAGTCTTAAACAAACTATAAAACACAGTCATGGATTTTGGTCGGTATTAAAATCCGACTATTACGTTCAACGGACCGTGTCAAGTACCCACCCTTCTCATTTTTTAGTGCGGATAACAACTGGACATTATACGGTCGTAAATACTAGGGCAGTAACATCGTTAAATGGTGATTTTTCGGATTTCTTGTAAGATGATTATCTAATAGTGTATTTCATTCACTTTCGACAATAAAACACACTGAAAAGGACTGGATTATCTAACACACGGTAAGTAAAATATTGTACATGTATATTTTTCCATTCAAACTAAATTTCCAATTAACCCTGCATTACATGTTTTATTGAATTACATTTCGGATGTTTTTATAATGGATAATCTTTTTTTCTTTCGATGGAATACACACCCTGTGTAAACATTTTAATTTGTGTATGTTAATTCTAAACTAAATTTCAAAGCATGGACTGTCAATGACAGATTCATTATCTGGTTGATTAAATTTTTTACTGTATACCTATTTTATGAATCGAAACTGCCTGAAAGAAAATCGTTAGAACGTGTTTATCAATATGAATATTCGTTCAGTTTACTTAACAAAATTACGTGTCAACAATTTTAGCTCTATCCATGGTCCTAACAGGGGATTGAACCTTGGCACTGTTGGCAAACACTCAACCACGTCGCGTAAGAGTTAAACCAAAAGAAAGACTGATGAAAGTGGCCCCATATTCATGCAATCACTGCAGTTCTAATACGCAGTAGAGGTTCGATATTAAAATCACCTTTGAACCAAAACAATAATTATATGGCATAGTACAAAGAGGCGGTCTCATGATCCGGTTGAAATACAATGGAAATATTTAAAAAAAACGACCATAAAATAAGCAGTCGTTATAATGAGGTGGTCTTAAATTCGAAGTGGTCGCGAGGTGAGATATACTGTATGCAATGTATGTACCCACTTTACTTTGTGCATGATAGTTTTCATTTTGTAAGCCACCAATGAAACAGATCGGTTGCGGCAAGTCATACCCTTCTATGAAAGTTTGACAAAATTTTGATTTTCCTCCATATGTGGAGAAGTTGCTGGTTCCTTGTGGAAGGGTACATCAGTCCTGGTTAGAATGCAGTCCAGGAAACTGGTTAGGTGAACCGGCCGCCGTATTTAACTGAAAAAATGTTGAAAAACGGCGTTAAACCCAGTGAAAGAAAATTAAGCAGACAATAACACTTTATTATTTATTTACTATTTAATATTTACTTCAGTCCTACAAAAATGACCTGACACAATATTTGCCCATTTTCCCAAGTAGCCAGTAATAAAATAAAGTCAAGCTCTCGTGCCTTACCGTCAGGAACCTATCCCCTTATCTCAATAGGAAGAGCGTTTGGTCTACGAACCTCGGGTTCGTAAGTTCAAACCCTGGGTGCGACACATATTCTCTGTGATGATTTGGTTGAAGACATTATGCCCAAGGTCATTCGCCCACCGCTGTTAATTCGTGATAGATATTGACAGTTACTTGTGGAGAACAAACTTACTACTGGTACAGAATCCAAGAAAACTTGATTTAACTACAGGGTAACGGTATTTACAGTCAAACCTGTGTTTGCAGCCACCTCCGAATAAAGGTCACCGTGTGAATAAGGGCCATTGTTTGAAAACCACCGATGATTATTAAGAAAAAACGGACCTTCCAAATAAAGGTCATCTGTCGATAAAGGTAATATTTTGTCTTCCCGAGGGATGGCCTTTGTTCAAAGGTTCGACAGTGACAAAATACTATTGATAACAGTCGTAAAACCTGAATTTTTATTTACAAGGATTTAACTTTCAAGATATGATTGACTATTTATTAAACGCTAAATGTCGCTATTCAAAGGATGCTGATTAAAAATATTATTTTTATCTCATGTGCTGTAGACTTATACCGAATCGACTTGTTTATAAACATACTTGACCGCAAAAGAAACTGTGCATTTTTCTCTTTTTTGACAACTTTTACACAGTGTACAGTTGTAAAATTGGGTAAATAAGAATTTCAGTCGTTACAGTTCGTAAACACAACAAAATATCGGTCAAACTCTTGCTAGATATTACGTAATAGCCTGAATAGCAATTTCGCACGATTTCCACGTGCAGCATGTATATATTGGCGCAGGGGCTAAAACTTGTTTTCTTTAATTCGTTTGCTCATGTACGAACGCGAATTTCGAAATGTTCAAGCAGCAAATATGCCGCGACTTTCGGAACGTCAGTGCACTGACGCTTAGATGATGCTGGGCAGAGGCAATTCTGCTCTAACAGTTTCACGTGGTATTCATTGTCACACTAGTGTACTGCTAAGAGGTAGATTTATGCAAACGGGTACTGTTGCTCACAGTGAGTTGACGCATAGAAGACGTCGGAACCAACCCACCACTGCTACTGCGGGACAATACGATATAAGCCGAGATACGGTTCTGAGATGCCTGCGTTGAAGCGTTATATCGAACATTACAACATTTCATCCCCGGATTTTGATAAAATCTGAAAATATAATGTGTGTAATTTCTTCCGCGTTTAAGTTTACTGCACGTTGACAAATTACTAAGCGCTCGAGAAGTGATGTTTTAAATACAAATATTCACATTAGTGAGTCATATCTGAATCAAATAAGTAAAACGTAAACTTATCCCACGGAGATGTTTTGAACAAAATATTATGCAAATATATTAAATAAAAAATGACGCATTTGATAAAAATGTAAATTATATCAGTAGGAACGGTTTAAAAAGCAAAAAAAAATATATTCACTGGTATAGAGTGAAATTTCAAGTCATTCTTTACACGTCATTTCGCTAAGTTGTTATTTCAGTGTGGAAACGCAAATTCAAAACAATTTGTGAAACATCGTCAAATTCCGTCAGACTGCTGTTTTGTGTTTGCGAAAGTTACCGATCTTAGCCGAATACCGGTTTTTACTAGGAGCGGAAGATCGTGCTATACCGCCATTTGAAATTAATTACATGTATTATTCATGTATGTAGAAACAGCAATAAACACCAAGTTGATCTCTTTTTCAACATTAATCTGACAACATGAATTTAAATTCACTGCCTCACGCAATAATCTTTCTGTACGATGTTCTATATTCTATGATACGACGTCGTCCACTGTATTATTAAAATGTACAGTCATGTTTATCATCATCACCATCATCTTCTTCACCATCATCGTAATTCTCCTCATAATCAGCATTAACATTATCATCATCAACAGCAACATCTTCATCATCAACAACATCATTATCATCAGCAATAACACCATCAACAGCACTATCAACAACAACACCGACGTCAAACATCGACTTAATATTATACACTTTGTTTGATTGCAAGCTATGTCTGAGGATAATAATAATAATAATAATAATAATTTCGCAGCTATTAGTGATAAATATGAAACTATGCCCTAGTGGTTGTCATCCTATGGTGTATATTATGTTACAGCTACATTTTTTTAGATTGGTTTTTAATATTGTCTTTATGGTTCAATTTGATAATGTGACCACTTTTATATATAATCTGATTTTTGTTCCAAAGAGAATTTTAATATCGAGGTTTATAAACTGTGATTTTTTTTCTGAAATTACTAGTACTTTGATTCGGACGGGTGAATTTCGCTCTATTAAAATGCAACAATAGTCACCGTTCACTATAAAGACCTTTTTTTAACTTTTAAGTATAAAACACAAGTTTCAAACTAAGTCTACATTTACTGTTACCTACCAAATCGGATTCCTTGACCAAAATTTTGCCTGTATGCTCGTGATTATAATCTTAAATTGCTGAAATTTCGTATAATTAGGATCCATTTACGCGCTATTTTGATTTTATAAAAGGCTTTACCCCAGGTACGCTTTTCAAGTGCAGCGATTATTTTGTTTAACATTACACAGATTGAAGAAACCTCAAATTATGAACGGGCTGTGTTTTGTGTATCATTTTTCTTCCAATTTTTTAAAGTTACACGGTTTTAACTACGTAGCTATTAAACTATACCCGTACAAAACTTCGAACCCTTCAAATTTTACCAGATTTTCATTTGTCTGATATCGATCGGTCTCGACCTTTTTAAGGTCAAGTTAGGGTCTTTTGTAGAGATTAGGAAAATGCCCCGGGCTTTGAAAATGACTTATTGAAATTTGCCGATAGTAGTATTAACTTTGATTAAAAAATGAAAAAAAAAAACAGACCGCTATCAGAGCAATTCATCTAAAGGGGGACAAGCTCATTCAGGTACCTTTTCGTCGAGGGAAATGAAATGCATGTATTGTACGGGTTCATCGTCTTCTTGAAAACATTTTAAGTTAGACATGCTGCCGGTCTTTGACCTGTGACCTGTGACACGACAGACAGACGACTTAAACACGAACATTTCGTTAATAATTTAATTGATTACAATGGACTACGTCAACTTCAAATCAAAAACTTTAATATTTAGAGTTACACTCATGACTTGAGGAAAATTTACGTCGTCTTCTGTTAAATCTCAAATGTTATGCCAAATTTATAACTGTTTGCATTCGACCTTCAAAATAGGTACCCATTCCACGAGGTTTTAATCCCTTCTTATATTTTTCGTGTCTGAAAGATAAAAACAGGATAAAATCTTTAAGCATACAGTCAAACCTGTGTTTGACCTCCGAATAAAGGTCACATGTCAACAAAGGCCACATTTTGTATTTCCCAAGGTTGGCCTCTATTCACAGGTTTGACTGTAGCATATTAATGACCTTACCACGTAATTCTGTGAGACCGAAAGCAAACACAAACACTTTGGCCTTTTTTATCATTACATGCTGTTACACGAGTGTAGATTTATTGCTTTGATGAATTACGTTCACATCAATCATCGAAAAAAAACGTCGTCAGAGGTTCAATGTTACGCTTGTAAATTAGTAAGATGAAATCATGGTTCTGATTATGCGTGACATTAAAACTGACTTCGTACGGTTCATGAACGCATGGTATGTCGTTATAAAAGGAAAAAAATCTTGAAACTGAACCACTCGCAACAATTATCTCCCCTAGCAGTAAATTACTTTGTGCTGCCAAGGGAGGTAATTCTCATATTTGGGTGTTAATTTGAAAAAAAAATTGAAATCTTAATTGTAGTTGTCTCCCTTTTGAAATGGTAGCCTCGGTAGCCCCCCTGCCGAATTGATTTTCCCTCCAATGCTATGCGTTCTTGGATGTAGAATATGTAAATGAGTTATTATTTTTTTTTCCTTACTGATGTTAGAATTCAAATTTCAGAACCATCCGTTTCATTTATTTTATGACTAGTATTTTTTCTCAATATTTCGGAGCTGTAAGAGAATTTCTGTATTTTTCTGGCTGAATTATAAGCTTCTGCAGTCATTTGTCTCCGATCGACAAGTTCGATCGAGATCAACAAAAATTATTTATAAAGATTCCCATGTCCGGTTGAGTTATGATGCATAATGACCTTGTCGAGTCCCGAATATCTAAATAAGACAGTGGAGAATATGGTGTTCCGTTACGGCCTTCGTGTTTTTGTTTTGATACGATGGTGATGTCACAACACTGATGACCAGAGTGACAACGTCATAATTGTTCGATGACAATGCCACTACTGTCTGAACAAATTGATTGAATAAAGCACTATTGTCTTGTACGTATACCACACCATAACAACAGCACGGTCACAAATTGCAGAAAGAGAAAGAGCAACCATTTGCCTCCGGAATGCTTATCAAAGTATTATAGATCTAAGACCCGGCATCGTTTCTCTGAGTCGAACCTGATCTTTCGACGATGGTTGTTTGTCCCTAGCAGGGATTAGCACATTATGTGAGAAAGTTATCAATTGCGCGTGGGTTATGCTGTTTCTTATTGGTGGGAAGAACGGAAGAAGGTCGAATGATTACCGCGCATGACGGAAGTACGTACTTTTAATTAAGAGATAAACAACTCATTTGTTGTCGAGGCACTAAATGGGCACCATACTTACACCGTGCACTTGTTTCTTGTATTGATAACAAATACTCGAAGATCGTCTCTTATTCAGACGATAATAGATCAAGCCACACATGGACGTGTAGACTAATCTAACATCTGTAACAAATGAGACGGAAAAGTATGAGCCATCAGTTGTTGCAAGAAATTTCTATTGCTAATATTGATCTCACAGCGCCGACTTGTTGCTAGGTTTTAACTATAACCTGGTAGAACTATGTCATAATATACTGTTAATTAACTGTCAGCTTAGCATCAACATACTGATTAATACTACAATAGATGAAGTCGACTCTAGGTAAAATACCAGATTCAACATTTTCTAATAACGGCAACCAAGAATAATATTCAAATCGTTGACTGATATAAAACACTGGATTATCTTTCTTGTCATATTATTACGGCGTTTATCTCCGTGTATTTATGGTTGTAATTGGAGAGTGGAATCTCACTTCATTGTATCTGAAACACAAACGACAGATCGTAGAACGTTTCACATACTTATGTCTATTGTGAAGGAGACATAATCATTTTGTGAAAAATAAACACTTGTCGATTTATCTATTGGTTATAAATCGCGTTTATTGCTAGTTGTCATATTCGTTTTGTGATATAAATGTGGATTAATTTTCTCAGGTAAATATTTTGTTTTGCCGTTCACGTTTATGTGGAACACTCATTATTTTTTGAGTGTTTGATGTAAACAAAACTGATACAAATTGTGATAACACTGTGTTTTGTTCATGTATGACTTAGATTTGTATTTTGTTGGCTCTCTTCTCGGTTTGTAGACGTGTTTAGCACCAACGTTTTATAATAAGTTAGCAATAAGCTTATAAATATGACTTGAGAAATTACTGTATTCATACAGGTTGTAACGTTCGAATTAAGTGGAATGAGAGGCAATGATGAATGGAAGAAAATATGGACTGACTGACTGACTGACTGGCTGGCTGGCTGGCTGGCTCACGACGACCGACCGACCAACTCGACCGACCGACCGACCGAACGAACGAATAAAAAAGAATGAATAGATAAATGAACAAACGAACGAACGAATGACGATCAACGAAGTGATCACACACAATGAGCAAACAACGATAAAAGAATGATTGCCCGTAAAGTTGAGAAATTGTCGTTAAATTTACGAGGGAATGAATGAACAGGATTGATCGAAACCAGTTATAAATGAAGTTAAAACACGGAGAAACTTACGATCAAATAAACCTGGAAAATGAATGTGTTTCTAGATGCTAAATGCGATTGTTATTTAAATACATGATCATATTGATCCCCTGAATGCTTGATATAAGAAAATCAATTACACCAGCGTCCAAGTTAAGACTGATGTAAGACTGTTAAATTCATCTGTTTTGTTTACTGCCAATATTGACGAGGTTCTATTAATGAAACTACAGTAAAACCCCGATATTAAGAATACCTCTTAATCCTTTTTCTCGTCAGCATATTTTGGACTCTTACAAATTCAAAGTAAATATACAAAATATCAATTTGTTTAAGACAATTGGGTTATTTCTCTCTGACAGAGTAGAAAACATTGTGGCAAAAGAAGTCATTACTCATTTCAACCAATGGCTTCTTTTGCCGCATTGTTTTCAAATGTCGTTTGCTTCAGATGAGGGGAAATGCGGAATTATGAGGCAAACGGTTAAACTACAAAACATAAGGTGATGACAGTATGAAAAATATGATATGCTATAAACAATTAGTCACCATTTTCATTAAATTATTGCGCGTACAGTTTGTTGTTAATAATTTACATGTTCGTCTAAATTGATTCCGGAGTGGTCTCCATTTGTTTTCATATGACTCGGTCTAGATTTCCTTTACCCCGGTTTATCCGAAACCATGGATTATCCGAAATAATATTTCGGTCCAGTCGATTTGGAATACTCGAGGTTCTACTGTGACTTAATTATAGTTACACACATGATTTAAGCAATAGTGAAGTCTGGAGAATACATTAATAAATACCGTTTTCTTGTTTTTCAATCAGTAGTCAAAACAATTCCGTGGTGAACGTTCGTACAACACTTCATTATAGAAAATTTGTAATCGCGTAGTCCGCCAGTTCGTATATTAGTTTGTCAGTTCATCGTTTCGTACGTACGTCCGTCTGTCCGTCTGTCCTCCGTCCGTCCGTCATCAGTCCGTCCGCCTGTAGGTAATAGTCGCAGACAAGCGCTCTTCAATTCGCAAACATCTGTCAAATACTTCAAGTGCGTTATATTATCAGACAATTTATATTAAACACTAGTTTGTTTCTTGCTTCCTGCACTAATTTAGAGAAACAAGCTGTAGTTGTTAATATTATTGATAATTCAGCTTGGAGTTTACATTTGCCAGTTGTTTATGCATAAATTGTTACCATAGTTTCATGGAAACATTCAGTAAGCAAACATCGGGTCCTTCCGTAATATACAGAAACACTAGCTTACGGAAAGACCCGGAGTTTACCGATCTTTAGAAAGTATCATTCGTAGACATGCTTGCTGCATAACAATTGGAAGGAATCCTTGATATTCATCTATCGAGCTCTTAAAATAGTTCCGTGTTCGATAAAAATGTATGTCTGTCAGATTTTGCTGATAAGCCATGAAATATTGATGTATTTATGCATTTATAATCACAGATCTGACAATGAATGTCTCCGATGATTAAGACTCCAGTTTTATGTGAATATTATGTATTACTTTTTATTGACTCTTAAAATATGTATGATCAATATATTTCTTTTTAAATCAAGTATTGTGAGGTCGTGAACACTAGGATTGTTAGAGGCGTTTGTTAAATGAGTTTACATTTGTTATTTGACATCCGCACACTAAATGACATTCAGTGTGACAATAATGAAATGATTTTTTTTTACAAAATTTTTGGGATTGGTAGAAATTTACAATACCTAATCATAAAGATATGTTTAAAGTATTTCGCTGTAATTTAACGATGATAGAGTTGGGTGATTTTAAAATTTCAATAAAAACAAAAAAAATGTACCGTTTTTTATCTTTACCGGTTGACCTTTTCACAGATGGCGTTTAATCTAGTTTGAATATATTCGGAATATTTCTTTTTTATCAGCATTATTTTTATTGATATGTTACAAATATTTCTTGCAAATGATCACAGTTCATTGACTACAATAGTACGTTACTACAGAGATAATACATTGTCTGACGCGTTTCCTTTTTTGTTCAGTATAGTTTTTTACGATATTAAATGAAATCGGAACAAAATTCACGAAAATGAAAAGATACAAAAGTGCTGGAAATGATTCATAACGTGGGGATGTTTTAATGACAATATTTCGCCATTCAGTGCAGATTTCGTACGCAGCGATCATTTTGTTAAACACCCCCTGGTTGTGCGGGATACAAATACACATTTCACAAACCGTTAGTAAACGGTGACAAATTGGATCTTTCATGCGTTCATTGTTATACATTTTTTCACAGTAAATTATGGAGATATTTTTTCTCATATGATTGTTTTAACATCGAATCATGCTTAATATATACATATCATATGCGAAATAAGTGCTAATAAATTTGGAAAGTTTCCAGTTGGAATAAACTTAATTTGTGATCGTGTAGAAAAAGGTTTGTGCTGTGTTTTTGTCTTTTGTCGAGATATTTATGTATAATACAGTTTTGTTAATGACAATTAATGTGAATTTATCTTTCTGGCGTTTATGTATGCTTGTACGTTTGAATAATTGAACAATTATTTATAAATGTGAGTTAAACTAAGTACAAGTAGAAGTTTTGTACAAATGCCGCTCATGAGAGGAGGTTTGAAGATAGGAAAAGAAAGGTAGAAAAAAGAGGGGAAGATAGAGGGGTGGGAGAGTGGATGTAGTGGTAGAAAGAGCGAGATCATTGAGAGAGAGGGGGGAGTCGGGAGAGGGGTGGGGAAGAAGAAGGTAAAGAGGGATGGACACCGTTAGATGAGAATAGCGGGGGGGGGGGATTAAGAGTTTTATGCATAGTTTGCATCGTATTATCAACATAGCGATTCTTTCACGCCAATTAATGTACATGTGTATAGTAATGGATATTCTTTGTTCGCATGGTCCGAAAATCTTGTTTGATTTGTAGTGTATCTTCTTTAACTTCAGAAGATACGATTTTACTGTGTACATGATGAGAATACCGGTTATCGAGAAAACAGGCTCATACAATGAGTTTAAATACCTGAAACTTACTAACCGTACTATCAAATGGGATAGACTTGAACAAATTATAATAGCAGTTTGTGAAGAAAGAAATGATATTCAGCAATTTGTATAATGGTTAATTTCTTTGTAGATTAGATGTTGAGTGATTGTGTTTGAACACAATGGATAGAAAACCGCTGTTATATTGATAAAATCTAAACTATCTTTTTTGTGTAGAAAATAGCCTTTGTTTGTCTGAATACGTTCATATAACACAGACTATTGTTGAATAGTAATAAAATTATTATGACATAAATGTTATTATCATGCATAAAATGTAGATTGTGGAGCTTAACCGTCCTTGGCTGAAAGTTATTTTATTAAGTGCAAAGATCTGACTGAGAATACTGGTCGCTGATTGGTCAATTACTGATCGTACATCGCGTTTCAGGCACACTCGATATATACGCTCACTTAATTAACTGAGAAAGTACCAATACAAAAAGATACCCTTTGTCCGCCGCTCGGTGGAGTGTTCAGTTATGCAGCGCCCTATCTGTTATAAAATCTTGGTGATTTTAGTTTCATAAAAAATTCGCCCCAAGGATGTACTTTAAAGTTAATACACAAATATAACGACAGTTTATCTTATCGCAACATTGATTGAGCAATCAACTTCAAATTTACCGATAGAAACTGCATTAAGGAGAATCTAATGATATTTTACGCTCATTATGACAAAAATGAGAATTAATCATTGTACATATATCAACGTACGTTTATCATCTGACAACGCAAGTTTCAAAAGAGGTTAGAGCAGTAAAGATCAAAATAAACTGCTGGAATATGTTAACATCTGTCTGTAAAAGTTTCAATGGTGATGGGAAAATGTTTGTTAAGCATATTATGGTCAAGAAAACATTTTCTTTTAATATACAAAAATCACTGTCCAGGTGCGCGAACTACGTTTCATTTTTTTCATTGATTCATGTGTTTGTCCATATTGTCAACTTTTCTTATCTTACTAGTGAAAAATTGATTCGGACTTTGACACGATCAGTAATATAGTATGGATGCAGTTTGCGAGATAAAATCATTTATAACGCAGAATCTTATTACGCTTGTTAAGTTTGTAACATGTTTGGCTTAGTGAATTTAGATCCAAGCAATTCAAGTTCATTGTAGCCTTTACCATACAGTAAAACCCCACTTGACGATTACTTCATTATACAGACCACATCATTATAACAACCACTAATTTTTAGAGTGATTTTTAATGTATCCTGCATATTTTAGCTTGATAATGAGACCAATTCAATATTAGGGGTGTTTCTTTTAGTTCCAAAGGTAGTGTTCGTGCTATCCAGCTTCGTCTATAATCGGAAATTCCTTGAAGTAACAAAAAAGGACAAATAAAATTTTCCTGCTATTTATCGGTTTATAGTTTGGTTGAACTGCAGTTTTAGTCACATGTTCGGACTTGTGTTGGTTATACATCTCTTCCATCCCGCCCCACACTGTATGCATGTTAATAAGCATGTATCAAACTCCCATTATGACGTGTGAATCCAAGATGGGGTACAAATGACAAATGATACAATATTTTCATTACCCCTTGACCAACCCTCCTATATTCCGCTTACCTCACCCACGATCAATTGACCGATCCTTCGGCGATCTACTGACCTCGTCAGCGATTCGAACCAACAACCATTCGGTCAACTATCTCACGTTTTATGGACAGGGCTGAACTTGCGGTGTTACATCTCATGTTTAACTACAGTTGGTTTCATACATAGTTCTACACATGCATTGACAGGTGGTTGATTCGAGTGTTAGCTTGTAATAAATATAATGCCAAAATACGTCGACATTAATGATCGTACCAGAACGAGGGGTGGTCAATAACAATCTAACTTTAATAGCAAGTAATTCTTTTTCAATATAGCGATGATTTAGTGTTTAGCGACTTATGTGTTGCTGGACCTATAACACGCTTCTTACAGTACAGTCAAACATGTGAATGAGTTCGTCAGATCATTGACAATTATGTCTTTTATGAGCATTCCGCCCTTATTCTGAGGTATACTAATTAACTGGCGAGCTTTGTCAAACTTGCAATATTCTATAATTGCTTCCGTTTTTTTTTAATTTCTTATACAGTGCAACCTCTCCAGAGCGGCCCTCTCTTGAACAAAAACCTCCCTTCAACAACAGCATGATTTTTTCCACTGTACAATTTAACTATTAATGTTATCTCTCTAGAGTAACAACATCCCAACAACAACATAATTTTGCTTCTCCCAAAGGTTGTTGTTTTAAAAAGGTTGCACTGTATAAGATAAAAATGTACAGTTTTACCTAAACTAAGAAGATCCGTGTGTTAAGATCACCTGACTGTAATGACCAGAATTTTTTGTAACTCTTACACACATTTGCAATTCACTTTAGCGTGTAAATAAAAACTACGCCTATTAAAGATAACTTTTAGCCGCGGCCGTGGCCCGGTGGTTAGTGCGCTGGACTTGTAACCCGGAGATCCGGGTTCGAATCCCGGTCGCGGCAGTTCATACCCTTCTATGAAAATTTGACAAACATGTTGATTATCCTCCATATGTGGAGAAGTTGCGGGATCCTTGTGGAAGGGTAAGTTAGTACTGGTTAGCATACAGTCCAGGAAAACTGGTTAAGTGAACCGGTCGCCGTATATAATGAAAAATTGTTGAAAAACGGCGTTAAACCCTAGTGACAATATGTCACATAAAAACAAGCAAAACAAAAATAACTTTTTACTCTCCTAAATTGGTCTTTTTAGACAAACATCACAGTAATATTTTTGTTATGTTCAGAAATGTGGTCCGTTTTGGCATAATGCATAAACAGTATTTACAAACTACTGTCACCAGTTACCTTTTCATCAGCCCTCATCAGAATCATACAAGTACGTAGCATCTGACATCGATTGTTTCGAACAGACTTTTATTTCTTAAGTCGTATGCCAAACAGTCTAGTTAGTAGCGTTAATATATTATTTATCTTGTGGCTTTGGTATGGCTTAATCGTATTAGCGCCATAAAATTTCTGGAAAAGTTATATCGTAAACCAAGATGTCGCTTAAAGTCAATATATTCACAAAGTATCACTGTGTCGGTGTGATATATGATGAATTATTAACTAGCCTCTTATTAAATCTTGGACTGGTTGTCTCATAATTAAATAATTCCACAGATCATATGATTCAATTAACACGAAAACACTCTAATAGAAGTTACATAAACTTAATGACTGCGTCAGACTGTATACTTTAAGTTTCTACCAAAAGCTGTAAAACATTTTCCCTATTATATTATATTATATTACATCATATTATAATTAATATTGCTCGTAAAATAATTGTCAGTGATTTTCCAGAGAACCTTTTCCTACCAATGAATCCATTTTTTTGCTATACCACTTCCACACCACTTCAATATTAAGTCTACCTCATCCTGAATATTTCAACTTGATAATGAGACCACCTCAGCATTAAGACCAATTAGTTTTCCCTAAATGTGGTCTTAATATTTATCTATATATATATTTTTTAAGTTACATATTACATATTTAGTTCATTACATGTACTAGTATTTAAAGTTTTATCATAATTAAGAGACAAGTCTAATATTTCAAGTTTCTGATTGGTTGGTTCTATCTGCAAGCTTATAATTGTCCAATGAAAATGCTGTATTCTTAGACTGGTTTCTTATTCGTTGGGCTTTATTTTTGCACTCTCGAATTTTAATACACCGTCATGAAGATTTCAGCAAAGAATTTGTTGGGAAATATTTTACTTATTTTAATACGGCATACCGTTCTGACCATCGCGTCTTCAATTTCGACTTTTCATTGTCGTAGATTTGTATTTTTATTATCATAATTATATTCTTTTCATCACCAATGTTGCCTTTTTTTCGGAAAATAATAAGAAAATGCGATGGTCAAAACAGCACACCATATTCTGAAGGAGTCTAAATTTATCACAATATTCAAAATATTTTACAACGTATTAAAATTGATTTTATGGTGATAGCGGTGCAGTTTATAGAATGTTTTACTTTCAAGCACTTTTCCTGTTAGTGTACCGATGTTTTCAAAGCGTGCTATGAAATAAAAAACAAATTTCCATTGAAATTCGCCAGTCGGCAATCAAAATCACATGAATCTGAAATTCATTCTGCATTTGAAATCAGTTTTACATAAATTGCTATTTCTCGGTTAGTTTTGTATTTGTATGATGAAACCTGTTGTAGCCGGTCGGGGTTATTATCAAGTTTGTGAATATCAAAATTGATGAATATATTTGAATATTTCTTCGAAGTAACATAATTACATGAATTTACCACATGCGGTATTTTGATTGATCTTTCGTGCATATGTTACCAATGAGCCAGCACGGTTACTCATTGGTGTAGTGTTAATTCTGTGCTCGGATGGTACAGGCACGATACTCGACCACGGAGTTAGTTTGAAATCATCTTTAAAAAACAACCAGTCAGATGTTTTCATTGTTTAGATCTTTCTCAAAGCGCCCCGTGCCCACTACATACAGTCAAACCTGAGTGAACGTTCATCTTCAGCGTATAGTTTTCAACATAACAGATAATTTAGAAATTAAACTTCAGTCAAAGATGATTTGCCCATTACCTGTGTTAAAAGACTACCCGAGAATTAAAACTCACACATATACAGGTAACCGTGATAATGAGACCATCTTTGGAACCCGAAGCATCGGTCGTAATGATGAAATGGTTTTATTATCGAGCTGAATTATAGGGAAGTTATTGAAAGCCGGTCCGAAAATAAGTAGTTATAACACAATATGGCCGTAATATTAAGTTGGTCGCAATGTGAGGTTTTACTATACATATGTATTGATAGACCCCCCCCCCAAAAAAAAATTAACTGAGGTGTTCTATGCATAAAGGTCGTATTTCGTCTCTCCCTTTAGCGACCTTTGTTTACATACGTGAATATGCCGTGTTTCTGAAGAGCCGCGTCCTAACATAAAAAGACATGATACATTCCAGACACTAGACCTAATATCTACTAGCAACCTCGTGTATGTAGATATATAGACACGGAGTATATTTCATCACATTGAGTCGTGAGTGTTGAATAGTGTGACATTTTGTCGTTAGGCCGGATTATATATAGAAATACAGTACAACATCTCCAAAGCAACACCCTTTGGAAGAAGCAAATTTATGTTGTTCTTGTTGAGAGGTTGTTGCCCTAGAGAGGTTAAATTAATAGTTAGATCGTACAGTGGGAAAAATCATGCCGTTATTGAAGGGAGGTTGTTGCTCAAGAGAGGGCCACTCTTTAGAGGTTGCACTGTACAAATATTGTTATTCTACATAATAGAAAGTAAAAACACGAATTCAAGAGAAATGTCACGTGCAGTTAATTCGATTTTTGTCTGCTCAGATAGCCACATCCAAATCAGATGACACAGAAGACACAAAAGCTGTACAGTGCAACCCCTCTAGAACAACCCTCTCTAGAACAACAACCTCTCTATAACATCATAACTTTGCTTCTCCCTGAGGGGGTTGCTTTGGAGAGGTTGCACTGTACAGAAACATGCAAAACTCGGGGTGACTGCTTTGTAACGTACTGCTCGCAATAACTACAGGGTCATAAGTTATCTTACATCGTTCGTAACATATTTCATTTATGGTGTTATGGTGTCAGCTTGCGGCTAGTTTGTAAAAAATGTCTCCCGGGAAATGTAATAAACAACTTTGTATTCTTTAATAAGCCTGAAGTCATTCAACATACCCTGAGTCATACACTTCACTGATGTCTGTACGCTGGTTCCCGTTTATTTCTTCCTACATCCCAAATTCTTGGTGTTTTGCGTCCCAAGAACTGGTACCAGCCTATGAATGATATAATGTGTGCTTTTCCCCCATTTTTTCACCAAAGCCTTTGGCGCTTTGCGTCCAAAGAACTGGTACCAGTCTAGGGATGATATACACATTAACTGATTCCCTCTCCTGGAAGTAAAGTTCATCATGTATGCGTTAGAAGGACCCGAAAGGAACCATGTCTTTGTTCGCGTATAATTATGAAAATCGGTTGTGTAAATGGTCATTACGATTTTTAACATTAATACTGCGAGCTAGAAAACAGTTAAAGGTGAATTAATGGCCATGTGCAGATAAGGACCGAGTATGAATTAAGATCACGCGTGAATTCAGGTCACGTGTGATTTACGACCACGTGAGAAAACCGACCAGTTTTTAGCTCGCATTCACTAGAATAAACCATACAAATTGATGGATTAAAGTCATGTCATTTTGTTTATAAGCATGAAGGTCATATTTCGTCTCTCATTTCGGTGACCTTCGTTCACACGCATGACTGTACTTTTAACAATTTCCCCTCGCGCAA
This sequence comes from Lutraria rhynchaena, assembly GCA_008271625.1. NCBI lineage: Eukaryota > Metazoa > Mollusca > Bivalvia > Venerida > Mactridae > Lutraria > Lutraria rhynchaena. The sequence goes on along the minus strand of VIBL01000146.1, from coordinate 156,184 downwards.
TAAACTTGTACTGACTTTGATTTCAAAGTTACCACTTCTGCATACAATTGGGCAATTATTCCACTTCACATTCATACAACGAACAGAGTCGATGATATTGTTGCGTGTCAGCATACAAAAAATACTGATTGTTGTCTCTTCAGAATGTATGTCAAAGTTTTGCGTGGGATTCGTTTGTTGTTTTACTGTTAGGTTTCTGATAATGCCACGTTTTCTGATCTTCTGCAGGAAAATTCATTACGTATTAGCGCATCATTGGTTCTGGCTTGCTGACAAAATTGTGAGTACCTAAATTATAATACAACCGTGCAGCTCAACCTGCTTTACTGATTACCAGTAAACAGAGGTGCTCTCGCTTTGGAGGTCAGAGGAACATAAATTCCAATCTGAAACGCAGTACGTTTTTATTGTTTCTGTATAACGGACACATTTATTTGTACAAAATTCTAATACAGAAAAACCTGCTCCATTGATCACTTATAAACAGAGTGTGATTAACCAGAGGACTTAAAATCAACGTGAGCATTTAATTAAGTGTTTAAGCTCCGAATATTGTACGGCTGTTCAACTTGGTTTATTGGCACATTGTATACAAAGCCGTTTTGCTCTGAAGGCCAGAGGAACATAAATTCCATCCTGCAAATAAGAAAGTTATTTGATTTTTTTTTAATATCATTGCTGCTTGGTTGCTGACAACAGTTCAGTACATGAAGACTTATTCTGCAGTATATAAACGCCTGTTCTTATGACCACCTGTTCACGAATCTTGGATGAAGCATTAATTTCCCATTCGTACATTACCAGTATACTTGCTTCTGGCTGACTGACAATATTTCAAGTACAAATTACTACATAACGTTATTTTCATGTTGACTCGACATTCTGATTGTTATATTATAACATTCATATACGATATGGTCGATATTTATACACAACAACCTATCCTTAAGACCATTTTTGTATAGCGACCACTTCGCTATAACGACCTGAAACAGTACTTCCGGTTTAAGCGTCAATTTATTGAAATGTATTCCACAACATTCGGTCATAAACCATTTCAAAATATTACCTCGTCTTGCCTTTCTGATATGTGGTCATCATAGGCAAGTTTGACAGTACTGTGCAACTTCTCCAGAGCGGCCCTCTGTAGAGCAACAACCTCTCAACAAGAACATAATTTTGCTTCTCCCAAAGGGTGTTGCTTTGGAGAGGTTGCACTTTGTAGTCGCCGCATTTCTGGTGGCTTTGTATAATATGAAAAAAATACACCAATTAGTCTACAGGTATGAATACGTTGTGTATGATATGATAATATAAATATATTGTATTCAAATTCTTGTGTTTTCGATTTCCCTTGGGAAAAACACTAAAATCTACAAACTGCATATCTCTCTGTATGAAGTCAATGTTTTATAAAGCAGATCATTAGATCGTTATATTACACACCTGCTGTTTGTATCTGCACATCGCATTTATCATTCAATGAGTTTCTTTAATATGTAAAACAACATCGCGTGTCAAAAGAAAGCTGCACAACGTTACAGAATATTTTTATGTTGTAAACGTAGAAAATTTAGCGATAATTACATTTCGGCCCGTTTGTTGAGTTCTGTTATAAATGAGTCAATTGTACAATTCCGAAAGTAATTCCTCGATGCCCAATTGTATAAACATTGGTTAACTTTAACCCAAGGTTAAATTTAACCATTTTCGTTTACTAACCATTAAAAATTATCAAAACAGTTATAAAGGGCTGACATTTTGGTCCTGGTGACCGTTTATGTTAAGATTTAACCAGCATCTTAGATTTGGGCTAGATTTATTTGAGCTTTAACAAAAACAAAATTTGGTTAAACTAAAACAAAATTGTCTACAACAGCTAACCGACAATTCAACCAAAATTTTAACCAAAACTCTTATTTAACCCAGTGGTTAAAGTTAACCAATGTTTATACAACTGGGTGCTGGTAAATACATGTAATTGTATCGTCATTACTTTTATCAAGTGAGAAATTTGGTTCCCGTTTGTGACCGAAGAGTACCGAAAGCCATAGACACAGATCCACTGTGTAAATCATGTCTAGTATCTTAATGACAAATTAATGATTTTATATGATTGGTTCATATTTTGCATAATTTCAATATTGACCAATGAAATTTCTGCAGTCTGAACTTTTTCCTAATTTCACACTGCTGCGACCGTGGTCCAGTGGTTAGTACACGACCGTGGTCCAGTGGTTAGTACGCTGGACTTGTAACCCGGAGATCCGGGTTCGAATCCCGGTCGCGGCAGGATATACCCTTCTATGAAATTTGACAAAAATGTCGATTTTCCTCCATATGGGGACAAGTTGCTGGCTCCTTGTGGAAGGGTAAGTTAGTACTGGTTAGTATACAGTCCAAGAAAACTAGTTAGGTGAACCGGTCGCCGTATATAATTGAAAAAATATAATTGAAAAACGGTCTTAAATCCAGTGATAGTGTCACATAAAACAAACAAGCTAATTTCACATTTGTATAAATTTGAATCATGATTTGTATTTGATGTCTGTCTGGTTTTCACCACGTATAGCCTTCAGGCGAATACTATGTGCTTAATAGAGTGTATGTTTGTTACACAATTAGTGATATATTTATCAGCTGTTTTCATGGTATGGATACAAAACATATTTTTTGTATTGAACATAAAAGAAACGCACCGCTTTTTTCATCAGCATTTTCACCATTCCCATAACATAAATGAGTTTAACGAAGGTCATATGTAAATGTACAAAAAGAGCGTTAAATGAACCGGGGGAGGGGAGATTTTGAAATGTAATTATTTAATGCACCTATATTGGACATGTTTATATAATGATACCAATTTTAAAATAAATAAAAAATCGTGTGTGTATTTATAATGCGATTCCAACCTGTGAACAAAGGTCACCAATGGGAAAGACAACATGTGGCTTTTATGACAGCTGGCCTTTATTCTGAGGTTATTTGCTAAATAATCAGTGACGGATTTTCAAAGAATGGCCTTTAATCACAAGGTGGTCTTTATTCGGGTGTGGTCGAAAACACAGGTTTGACTGTATATTACACATTATAGAATATTGCTACATTTCGATCTTTCCCGCCATATCAAACAACTTAACGAACATTTCCTAAGTGTTCCGGGTATGATAGGCAATTTTCATCAATGACTTTCAATTTGTTTGTTGCTATTAAGTCAATAGTAAAATTAATATTTCATATTTTATTGTCTTTTTTATAGGTTGATATTTTAACTGTCAAGATGAGGTCCTTGATTTTCTGCCTTCTGGTTGCCGTCACATGCGCTCAACCACTCAAAACTCCAACACGCTCAAGCCTGGAACCATTCATGACTTCAACCGGAAATACGTCATCCATTTTAGTATTTCTAGATCTACATCGTAGTCACCATGACAACGCATGCTCAGATATTGATTGGAACGTATTTGAATTGGCTCTCATTCTGAAGTACACGTCTGATCAACAGGTTGTTATTGACAATGGTTCGTATTGTATGCATAATCCTCGTACTAGTAATCATATATAAGATATATTAGATTTACAGTAGGACACGGTTATAGTGAATTCCTAGCATTAGTAATCGGAAAACAATAATTTCACTCTATTCGATTCTTCGTTATATCCTAGTTTACTATAACTGTGTCGGACAGTATATAACAATTTCTGTTCAAATTGTAACTTATCTATTGAATTTATTTAGTGTTGTCATCATTTTTAAAGTAGTTTTAGCTGTTTTCTATTGATTGAATGTGCCAGGGCATTACACAATCTGGTTACCTTCGTCATTATGCTACGTTTATTTTACGGAAAGGCACGGAAACACCCGATGTATCACTTCCAAACAAACTACCACAGCATACAAAGAATTAATTCTGAGAAATCAAATTGTTATTTCGTCTGATCAATATTTAATGACAGGTAATGGACATGTCGACACGTCTTGCTGTTAAAAACTCATTGTGACATTTTTGAACTCACAAAAAAAACTAACGGGAATTACCGAATTACCACGGAAATTACCGAAGTGTTCCGATTAATATAGATAGCATCTTATTCCTGAGTTTGCAATTTGTAACATCTGTAAATCAATATAAATACGATATCAATTCTGGTATCAGATACAACGTGAGTTTATATAATCTTTAGATAAGTCAGATATCGCTAGCTTCGCCGAATCGTCGGAAAACAAATTTCTAAGTACCATAATAAACATCCCACACGTAGAATGAAGGTGTTTTATTCAGAATTATGCAGGTGTGCAAACGTATGATGGAAATTACATACACATCTTCATATGTATGATACCAAAAATAAACTTTGTGTGATCTGAAAAATCAATTAATATGAATACATATATCTCATTATACACAAGGTGTAACTTTTTATTACATAAAATATAATTACAATACTATTGCATTCATTATCTCGCTAAGGTCATAATTCTGTATGTTGTCAGGGGCGGATTAAGAAAGTTTCTTTTCATAAACTCCTGTGGAGAAAGAAAAAGATGATACGCACTGGGTTCTTTTGGGCGCAAGCTCATTTTTGTTTTTCAGAGGTCTAGGTTTTTCAAGCGTCCGTGTTTTTCAAGGGTCTTTAGGTTTAAGGGGTTTGGATTTGAGGGGTTTCTGGCGTCAAATGATCGGTATATGGGGCTATGGCTCTGTTGGTTTGTGTCTGTGTGTATAATATAAGTGTAAAGTACTACACATAATATATAAAATGTAACATAATTTATGTAACATGATATACATGTAAAAATGTAAATACTATTGTTTGATGTTTTAGGTGTTGAGATATACGACACGTGTGGATCTAAAAAACGAGTCGCTGAAATCATTCGTTACCGCCTTGCTGGGTCGACATGCAATCACACGTCAAAATTTGCTGACATTTCAGGTTCGTTTCTCACGGTCTTATTACAGTCAAACCTATGCTAAATACCAGCTTTTAAGAAACAAAACCTTTTTGTATAAACTATTAGTTATACTTCAAATATAAACACTAGTGATTTATTCCAATTTATGCCTACGAGCACCACTTTTTGTGACAGTTATCTTTAAAGGCACGTTTCATGGTAGATACAGTCTACACTGCTCTCGCGAATACGCTTATTCAGCGATTTCTTTCTAATGCAACCGGTAAGAAATCCCATTTTCACATTTTGTTCTTATTTGATGTACAACTAGTATGTGCCTTTGTCTGGGGCGATCAACAATCGTCTAGATTTGTTGTCAAAATTGAGAAATCCTTTTCCATAAGTGGCAACAAAAAAGTACAGTGTTTTTGATTTCTGTCCAATGTATTGCTAAGAACAATAATTGATATTAAATCGGAAATTGAACCGAAATTATGCATCAGTACAGCTGTGGACATTTCTGCTCAAACATAGGAAATTATTTTAACTGAACTAAAGCTTATTATTTTTTCCAGTGCTTACACAATTCTGCTTTAAAATATATGTTAATCACAGGACATAGAAAAATTGTTTGTATTTGTACGTGGTAAACTGCCCAACAACTTAGTCTAGACCACGTGGTCTTGATTATGTTACAATAACGAATAACTACAGTGCAACCTCTCCAAAGCAACACCGTTAAGGAGAAACAAAATTATGTTGTTGTTGTTGTTGTTGTTGAGAAGTTGTTTCTCTAGAGAGATTAATTTAATACATGTAATGAAATCGTACTGTGGGAAAAACATGCTGTTGTTGAAGGGAGGTTGTTGCTCACAAGAGGGTCGTTCTGGAGAGGTTGCACTGTACCTTTTTTGTACATTTGTTTTCAGGAATCCTATCATATTCTTCACAAGATGTCAATGGCGTTATATCTGACAACTTCGACCAGCTCCTAATAGTGATAGGTGAAGGACGAGAACATGACAAAGAATTCACCACAGTCGGAGACCTTTATCTTGAAATGTCTTCATTACATAATGTTAAGGTGAATGTCTTTTATTTGAAGATACAGTGCTTTTTATTGTTAATTGTTTTCATATTTATAACATATGAACAACGGGTTGAGTATCACATAAGTCTGAGAATAAACCGTTCTTTCGATGACATCATTCTTTTTATTTTGCCTTCTTCAACCGATTTAGATCTTTTTAATAAAAGTTTATAATTATTCACTTCTTAAAAATGAAAATTAGTTGATGGAATCGACTAGGACCTTGTTTTTATGAGTAGTAATGTAAATTGTCTTACCCTGATAAGTATTACTATGAGCTAACATTTCCGTATTTTTTTTAAATTTCAGATGATGATACCATTTCTTACAAAACTCGACTGGACATACGTCACTACGATATATGATGATCATCCAGATTCACTCCTCAAACATGCAATGTTTCTTAAACTAGCAGACGACAACGATATTTGCGTGCAGTCTTCGTTTATGTTTGAAGATTTCAGCTTATCTTCTAACAGAAGCATACCTGACGTCAAAACAGATGGAGTTATTATCTTCGTTAATCATCAAACACGGGAAGTACCAACAGTTGCCATAGTAAAATATGACGACAAAACTGGTCAAAATGGCTATCCGACAAATGGGTTAGTTTTCGAAGATGCATATAACCCGGATATGAGAATTCCTGGATATGTCGCTAATGATTTATGGAACATGACGTCACTAGACGACCTCTCACGAGAATATTATATGTCCAAATTCAATTGCTCTTACATGAATGAAACTATTTCGGAAGACATATTGTGTGACAATACATCCTCAAGTGCTATTGAGAATCATTTCTATGATGTCACCGGATATAGAACTACCCATCTGATGCGTACGGCTTTTCATTTCCTGGAAAATGTTGCAGACGATATGTATAAAATGAATTGCACTGGTTTCAGCAAAAGCTGTTTTGATGCTGACAAAGTGCCATCTAACTATCCTTTCAAGATCATTAATTCATCTTTAGTGGAGAACATATCTATGACACAAGCTTTGTTTGTTCATGAGGACGATTACGCAAAGGTAAAAAGGTTCACATCTACTTTCGTAAAGAAATTTTGAGAGCCTGTTACTTATAGATCTAGTTTAGAGACAAAACACTAGATTTGAGCATCTTTTAGTGAGTTCAGACCATATTTCTCAAAACTAAGAGATCGTAAAATATGCGATTGCAACATGGCTTCAGGCGCTGAATTCATGTCTATAACATTTGTTACTTTCTGTGCATATTTGGAGGAAGAATGAACTGATATAACATATTTTTTGTTCTTAGTTGAAAATGTGAAGGAAAACTAGTCCGACTTGCTTTAATGATTATAAGACGTCTTATGCACTAAAACGAAACCTACCTTTTATCAATATAGTCACAGTAATTTGCCTCCTAGAGTAGCTTGGAAATATGGATTGGACATAAACTAATTTAGTAGGGTCTGTTTATCTACATTTGAATTCCACTAAACACGTTTTTTTTCCGCAACATATAAACATTTGACAGCAGAATGGGGTTTAGAATATTCAAATATTCAAGCGTGTTGTGGTGTAATGTTTTTAAAAAATGTGGATTAAGTTAAATCTGTCATCTTAAATGTTTACTGATGATTTTCACGTATGTTTTCACTTGCTTGCTTATATGGCCAATGTTTTATGTTTGCAGGGAGAAATTTTCCAGACACGTGACTTTGCATCCATTTCACCACCTATTGAAACTTGGTGGACGAATATTTCTGACGTATTACCACCCAGTAAATGCCAGACATGGTGTCCTAGCTGTCAGGTGACCAAATGTTCCAACGTCAAAAACAACACTCCGTTCGACGGTGAATATATTTTCATTCCTGGGGATGTCTTAATCACTGGATTATTTCCTGTGTCTGAAAAGTGGAATCGTGTATCTGGACAAGCAGTATGTTCAGGATTCGATCCATCTAGTAACACTGGTATTTTAAGCGAGGCATTTATGTATGCTGTGAATACTGCGCAGGAGAGATATCCGTCTTTGCTCCCGAATACAAGCATTGGTGCGCTCATGTTTGACACTTGCGATGATTTGAAAAGAGCCACCCAGATTTTGCTTAACTTTGAATCGTGTCAGTACAACTTTGAAATGCATGGGAACTCGTGGAATCCGTCGCCTGCTATTGTTCCAGCCTATGTGATCCCTGTACAAGACAAACAAATCCCACAAGATGTGTTTGAGTTGGATAAAATGACACTTGCGCTTGATGCTGCTGGGAATATCCACGGGAACGCAGGTTCTATGTATGATAGTTCCAAATACAACTTCGAAGCTGTTGTTCATTTCTTGAACAACGCGTCATTGACTTATGTAGGTGTCGTAACATCTGACATGGGCGATACTAATGATGTATCGGCGCTATTTGAACTTGCTGCATCTAAAAACATCTGCATTGAATATCACGCAAAACTGTCGTCTGCAAACTCGGCGAGTGTTATCGATGTAATTCAGGATTCGTCTGCGAGTGTAGTGTTAGTATTCGCGAACGCAGACGACGTAGATCGACTCTTCAGATCTTTAACGACAAGACCGTTTGTAAAAACATGGATTTTAATGGAGACCCGTAAAGACTGGCTTGATATCACATCTTTCCCATTACCTTTAGGGTCTGTAATCTTCCATCGACAGGGAAACCAAAATAAGAGGTTCAATCAACATTTAGACAACGTTTTGGCGAATAACCCTGCCAATTCGTCCATATCTAATTCTTGGTTAGAAAAATATAGTTCGTCACGTGGTTTATCTCTTTCATCGGACGCTTTGACTCGAATACAAGCGTCTGATATGATTAAAGCAGTTGATATCACTTTGGACGCACTTCAGAGATCAGCTCAAACTGTTTGTGGTAATAAAACAACTACGTTATGCCCGGAATTTCTGGACAGAGGTCCTGAGCAGATGATTAATGAAATGAAGAATGTTTGGTTCACCTATCAGGAGGAGATGTTGAAGATTTCTGAAGATGGCGAAACATACGAAAATTACATCATCTCTAACCTACAAACAAGCGGTGTGGTGGAGGTATGTTTTTACTTATACACGTATCTTATTGTTCCTTTAACTTGACTCTTAGGAAATGGATTTTATTCATTTGAATCGTGCAAAATTAAAATTCGGTCGTCAGCACAAATATTTTACAAAGAATTACAAAGTATTGCATGTGTATAAAAAATCTGCAGTCTTTTTACAGCGATACGCTTACAAGTAATTTAGTACATTTTGTTTTGTTTTTGAGAGGAATTTGTGAATTCTGATTCATTGACTGGTTTTATTGGATTGATTGGATTGATTGGATTGATTGATTGATTTATTGATCGATCGATTGATCGATCGATTCGTTCGTTCGTTCGTTCGTTCAATGAAGAATTTTGTCGTTTAGCCCTAACTTGTCATTATTTTTTCCGAATAAGTTTTCCACTTTATGTACACGTTGTGAACATAATGTTATGTGTATTTATTATTTCAAAGGTTGGACGATGGTTGGACCAGCGGCTAATACTGAATAAAGACAAACTTAAATCATACTCCAGTAGAGGAACTTCATTACCAGAGTTCAGGGAATCGTATTGCTTCGGTGATCAATGTACTTGCGCTAGTGCAGGCGCTGGAAACAATTCAGACACAGAGGAACCAAAATTACAACTTGATTATGAAATGGGATTTGCAAGTAGTACAGCGGAATTTAAGAAAGATTTATGGGTATTGATCGTTGTCATCATAGCCGGAACCGGAAGTTTGATGACGTTGTTTTTGATGATCTATATAATGTGCAAAGTGTGCGCAGGCGCATTGATGCGCAGATACCTCGCACTCGGATTGCTTCTTCTCGTTGCCATGGTGTTTTTATTCTTATCAGTCTTGCCATTTTTGTTCACTCCCAGCGAAAATGTGTGCGGAATGCGATATTTTGCTCATGGATTTTCGTACGCACTTTGTTTCGGAGTTATGTTAGCAAAAATGATGACTCTAAGAGATTATAAATACATAGGACTTGGCGGAGAAATATCACGATTAAATCAGTTACTGACTGTGTTTTTCATCGTTTCTGTCCAGGTAGCCATTGGCGTCCAGTGGTGGGTCCTTCGAACGCCGGTTGTTTACACGGAGACATCACAAGAAAACATGGTATTCTATGCATGTGATTTCGTCCGAGCTGACTTTATATCCTATCATTCCTATGTTCTGTTGTTGCTAGTATTGTGTTGCGTGTACAGCTTATGTGTACGTCACGAAACGAAGAACATGAACGAGTCCCGCCTACTTCTTATTTCCTCATGGGCGTGTCTAATGTTCTGGATTGCAATCATTGTGACAATATTTGTATTAGATAGGAAATATTTAGAAGCCATATGCGCTATTGGAATTTTAGCAAATGCTTTGACTATGATGGTGGTTATATATTTACCTAAGTTAACAGCAATTTCCCGTCTCAAGTACGAGGTATCCGAACAAAGTGTTCGCAAGGAGAATGGATACAAATTGGACACAGACTTCCAGTTTGAGAGGCCTTACTCTTTACCAGGGACACTACACAGCTCAATCACGGACAAAGCTTTAACATATCCCAGAAGCCTTGCGACATTTGATACCAGTTTAAGCTATTAAAATGTCTTTTCGATTTGCAATTCCATTAACTGTTAATGTGATCATGATTATACCGTTTGTATTCAAGATTACTGTGTTATGTCGACGCCATGTCGCTTTTGTTTTTGCGTAATTGTGTGTTAGATTTATAATAATGCTAATTATGTGTACCGGAAGTCGTTGTATCTTCGGTTTGACTATTCGGGAAACTTCGATGATTTCCGGCGAACTGAAATAATGTTATAAATTATTGCCGATTATGTCTCAAGTATCTTGCCTGGGGTGTAGTGGCTTGACGGTAATTGACGATGTGTTCAAAATGAGTTATTCAAGCCGAAATCATCTGCTCAAGTTATTTCAATTTGGCGGAAATTACCGAAGTCATTAGGTCAAATAATTTCGGAGCTGCGGAATTTACCGACGTAATTAAGTTGATTAGAAAGCCATGTCACTAATGTCAATATTCCTTTATTTTTTGTATGAAAATGATTTTGCTGTTGTTGTTATTATTGTTATTATTATTATTATTATTATTATATTTTTTGCTTTTTCGCTATTGTACCCCCATTTACCAAATGTACAAATATTGTGTTATCTAAGTACATCATTGTCTGGTACAGAATTATTAAGTTAGTTTCATTGTTTAATAACCGGTCCTCACCTAATTAACCATACTAGCATTTTTTTTAGAAAAACAAAACATCGTGATTCAACATAAAAGTCATATTGATCTTTCAAATTGTTTCCAATACATCCAAAATTGTTCAAATGATAACTTCACTAATTGATAAAACATTCATAGTGAATTCCTGAGGACCCTAATAATTGCTTCAGTATATCTTTCATTCATTATATCAATAACAATGAATTAAGAGTATATTCTTTTTTTTTGGGGGGGGGCGTGGAGAGAATATATATTTCACTGTATCCCATTTTTCGCTACATCCATGTTTTACTGAATAATGTTTACCATCCGGTTTTTTTCTTAGTTTTTCGTCGGTTATTTCTTGTATTTGTTATTCGAACTGCTGTTAAACCTACTTGTATATTATCCGATTGCAATCATTATTAAGATTATTGGGTTTTGAATATGAAAACTTTGTGTGATAGCAAATTTACATATATTTAGATTGATCCTCATATTGTTGATTATATGTAAATTAGTTCAGCTATAATACTCCTTCGAATTTAGCACATTTCTAATTAGCTAATTAGAGATAATTTCCTATCATAGTGATCTCCCTTTATTAAGAAGAGCGATTTAACTTAAACTGGTTCCTGTTGACTCTGGTTGTACTGCAACATGGAACTGGAACTAGTTTAGATTTAACTATAGATTTTCCCCCTGATTTTATGCCTGTTTTCATCATCATTTCAGTCATAAACCGACGGACAGTTATTACTGCTATTTCTCTACGTGAATCAATCAAACAATCAGAGAAGAATGAATGGTTTTATGTTCAATGTCTCCAATCATATTATGCCAGAAAACATGTACTGTATCCAGGGTTTGTACTCGCACACTCGCAGTCCGTGGCTCTTAGCGTACTACTGAGTGGGCGAACATATTGTTTTTGAGTTTGGATAATTTAAAAGATGAGACACAATTTACAATTGTTCTTATTTGTTGAGAAGTAATTACTAAGTTAACGGCGAGTTTTTAACTAATTGTTTCAAGATTTTATGCTATTTAGAAACTTCAGTTTTATTTCATTCTTTAGTGTCTTGAAAATGCGTACTTTGCTTTCAGAAAACTCCAGTTCTTTCAATTTGTCATTTTTCTGTTCGTTTTTTTTGTTGTTGTTGCTGTTGTTTTGTTGTTTTTGTTCAACAATGTTTCAAAGATATGGTGCATAGATTTTTCACTTAGCGACCACTTCAGTATTAAAACCACCTCATTATTACAGACAATTCATCAGATCTGCGCAGTAAATGTATTTCTCTTGTATATTACCTTGATGAAACGGCTTCAAAATTAAGACCGTATGTTAGGTTTTAATTGCGACCTTAATATGAAAGTTTTACTGTACTCTATAGTGACAAAGTTTTTAGATATACAACAAGGCGACATGTTCCTGTTTCAATTTGAGTTACCTCCCTTTAAATGCAAATTTGTGAGCTCTTCTTTTTTTTCTTCAATTATAATTTTGTTATCTTTTATTTTTAGTTCAGTGAAACTTCCAACAGCAATCATTTCCATATGAAGACCACCTCGTTATATCGTCTATTTTTTGGACCAGTTTCAATATTTTTAACTTGATAATGAGACCACCTGATTTTTGATCCTTAAAGAAGTCTTAATTTCAGGATTCTTTTGTACCATGATGTTAATACAGGAAGGTTTTACGACATAATACACTGCACTTGGTGTTAAGGTTTTACTGTAACCATGAAGAAAATAAAGGGATATAATACAAAATAAATAAATGGTCCACTCACATAATTCTGATGCGTCAATAAATGTGCGCATTATAAAATTGACATTCTCTAACATTACCGTCCAGAAAACCAGAATTTACTGATATAATTTTGATTTATATAATATTGTTTAAAGTTCTGTGTATATCAAAAACATGGTCTAGTGGTTTCGCGCTTGATGACCAATAGGAAGGTCGTGGGTTCGAATCTCGTCTCCAGCTTCCGATCTTTCAGTGACGTTTTTCAGTGTCCCCCACTCCACTACTGAGCCTAGAACTGTGTTTGGAAAAAACACAGGAAAAGGGGTGAAGCATGTGGCGGTGCTTTACCCCGAACACGATAAAGAACCAGGAGGTCTATTCGAAAAGAGTACGGATATATATGCCCGGTCCCCCTGTATCTTCTCTCCTCTCTCCGGGGCGGCTCTGAAATGACCATAGCTGTCGTATGGGCTATTAAACAACAGAAAAACTTCAAATGTGATCTTATGACAACAGTCTGATTATGGGTTATATCATTGTACTGTTCTGCTCTGATAAGCCCCTGTTTGTACTGCTTACATGTTGTGGGTATGAAGATGGAAACATGGGTGGTCTGGTGTAGGCAGGTGAATGTTGTATGTGAATTCATACACACTTTTTGTTATTCACTCTTATTTCTTGTCCACTGAACAGAGGTTGCTGTTAAAAACAGGTCATGAATAATGCGTTTTTTGCAAGTCTATAAACAGAAGTTTTCCTGATAAAAGATGTTTTAATCACTTTTGGTAAATAAGTAATTATACTCTAAAATACAATCAAACCTCGATTTAACGACCACCTTTGTACAAATTGAAATACGGAGGAAATAATGATATAAGATAAAAATAATAAGATAGAAATAAATGGTCATTGTAATGAGGTGATTTTACTATTAAGGTGGTCACTATGTGGAGTTTATTGAAAAAATCTTGTTTTGGTTGCTAAGCAGAGGTAGTTGTTGATAACAGGTACTGTTGTTTGGTACATGATAAACTAACTGTTGTATACAGGTGGTGGATAGACATTGCACTGTGATTGTTCAGAAACTTCTATGTGATCTTTTGACAAAATAGTTGATATTCCTCCATATGTGGAGAAGTTGCCGGCTCCTTATGGAAGGGTAAGTTAGTACTGGTTAGCATACAGTCCAGGAAAGCTGGTTAGGTGAACTGGTTGCCGTATATAACTGAAAAATTGTTGCAAAACGGCGTTAAACCCAGTGAAAAAAACCATATTTAATTTGTTTATTCCGCTATTGCCTGGTTAAATCATCTCACTAATTCTAATGGTTTTATTTCAATACTTATCAAAACATTTATGTGCTATCTGAAATCAATTGTTCGTAGTATTTGTTGAATAATCCACCCCAGTGCGTGTTGTATAAACATCATATACTAAGTATTCAAATCTTAGTAACCAATACACACATCCATGTATACATGTGTATTGGTTCTCATGTTTTGTTCATAAATGTTTTTATTTTCTGCTCGTCAAAATGACAATAGGTTTGTATTACACACTGTGAGATTACATGATGTCAGTAACCATGGTGATGTGACAAACCAAATTTTGATTATCTGCAAAATTAATGCCTTGTTATGTGCTGATAAGCCAGAGCTCGCACTTGGAGCCATGTCTTTGATTTGGAGACAGAAACTTATGTCATCCATTGGATTTCATTGTAGAATTTTGTTTGGCTGCTAAAATTGAGGTTGTTGTTAAAACGAGGTGATGCATTATGCTGAATTAATATCAATAATTAATATTATTTGGAGGCATCGTGGTCTAGAGGTAGAGCGTCCGACCTCTGATCCGAAGGTCCTGAGTTCGAATCCCGCCTTTGGGTTTCGATCATGAACTTCACAATTCCATTTTTCGGATGCAGTACTGGGGTAGTGTCCAGGAAGCGGACTTGAGCGTGATAAATATATGCAAAATTGTTTGTTTCACAATTGAGCTTAAATGAATTAGTATAAACTAATTAATATTTGTTTGTAAATCATTGTCGTTTTGGTTAGATTTTTGTCCACTTTACAGAGGTGGCTGTTAAACGCGAGTTGTAACACATGTTTGCATAACTGGAGTTTTCACTATAAGGCATGTTTCATTATTTTTATAATAGATATAATCTAAAAATACAATAAAACCTCTGTATAAGAATCACCTTTTGGGCCAGATAAATGGTCTTAATATTAAGATGGTTTCATTATCAAGTTGAGATGTTGAAAGCTGGGCAGAAAACAAGGGCTCAGTATAATGTTGTCATACTATTAAAGTGGTTGCTTCATGAAATTTATTACATGAATGATCTTGTTTCATTCGCTAAACAGAGGTGGTTGTTGATAACAGATACATGATTGTTTAATGTTGTTTAGCAGCACATCAACAGTTTTGTTTATTTAGCGTACATATGCATGATTGTCTAACTGTTGGTAGATTTGCACTTTCACTTTTTAGAAGTGTATGTGCATTCATGCTCGCTTGTGGATGTGTAATTTCACTATTCCATTATTACCAAATTAAAACTACTACTCATTAACTCATTTTTACTAATCTCCATATTTATCAAAACTGACGTTTGTATAATATCAGCTGTTCATACTTGTTCTATTGTAAACCACTCCACCACGCTGTATAAACATCACATTTTCAGCTATCTATTAATTCACACATTCGTGTATACGTGTGTATTGAATCTCTGTGCATGTGCATTTAGTTTATAAATGTATTTATTGTCAACTGAATAAATTTTACAAATTAACATTCTGTCTAGTGTTTTATATTCGTTCATTCTTGGTCTATCGGATTTCCATCCCTGATACAACTTTCAGGTGCAATATTATTCAAATACACTATTTATAATTAAGTCATCACAAAAATACAGTTTAAAAAACAATACATTTATACTTTTATAAATCCACAAATAACCAAAATATCAAAAACATCATGTTGAATGGACTGCTACATTATGGGCACAAATACTTTTTTTATAGGGGTGTTCAAAAAGAAATCAGTAACCTTTATGTACTCGAACTGACCCATAAAAAATATCACGTGACCAATAAAAAAGCTCATGACACAGTTTCTGACCTTTTTGCACTAAATTTCGATGTACTTTTAGAAAAAAAAAAGTTTTCAGTTACTGAAATTTTTGCCTGTAAAAGAAACAAGCTAGGGTTTCTAGGGTTTAGCGTTTTTAGCGGGAAAAATTGCCATTTGACCCAAAAAAATACGAATACCCTAGAAATTGACCTGTATTGCCCTAGAAAAAACTTCATTGTCCTAGTTTGAGAGCTGTTTGACCCACAAACACAAGCAATGACCTCTTTTCTAAAATTTGACCACTGAATTTATTGAAATAGGGGTGGCAAGCAATTTTGTATATTTATACTAACAACAAAATTGACATATTCTGGTTCATAAATTTACTTGGTATACATTTTTAACATATTAAGTTATGATATGTCTTTATTTCATCCAGAATTAAAAGCCAATGGCATATAAATAACAGATATTCTATATCTAGTATTGTCATAATGGACTGACCCGTGTGTATGTGTAGGAATGTCCACTTTCAATTCCAGGGTGTCCTAACGGACAAACATTACTTTATTCTCTCTGGACTTTCAACACACGTATTTCACATATACAATTACAGAAACACCAAGTTCATAATTATGAGAAAATATTAAAATAATGAAAACAAGACATGGTTTAGATTTATTATTTTATTGACAAACCCTGCAAAACAACAATCCTATCATCCATCTAAGCATCATTGTGATTTCAACAAAAACATAAAAAAAATATTTGTTTATCAATATAAATTATTTTAACACAAAAATAACAACTCAACTAGTGTTAAAATATGAAAATAATGTTGATGAAAAATCTTACAAATAAAAAATATGACCATGTAAACTTTACCATGAGGGGTGTTCCTAAAAAGGCAACCTTTCAAATTTAATTTTCCATCAATTAAAATAGATCCAGAATAAAAGAAAGTTCCACAATAATATCCTAGTATCATATACATAAATAAGTGATGAACATAATATTCGTAAATTTCAAAATGCAGTGTTAATTTTTTACAACACAAAACATGAATCCCATCAAAATGAATAAACTCACCCACAGACCGTCATATAAAGTTACGCAATTCTAGAGGAGTCCAATTTTTTAGGAGTTTTAGTGACACACCTTTCGAAATATAGTAATCTTTACTTACAAAATTGTACAAAAAGTTATTACACGCATATAGGCGGGGTTTTTTTAATCGGAATGGATACGAAATATTTTAATCCTATATTTCGGTGAATTTTTGCTGATAATACCTAAATTACTGTTTTGTGATTTAAACATCTCATTGGCATCATCCCCGTATTCTAAAATAGAATATTCCTGACACTGACCAGGTTTCCCTTCATTGATTGCGTCCTACATGTCCCCATGATGGTTGAAACACTGAATGGAGATTTTCATGTTTCTTGAAGTTCTTGTATAACGTGTTTTATGTCGTTCCGAGCGACCATGACTCTGTTTTTAAAACGTTTGTATCTGCAGCAATTTTAAAAATGGTCATTTGACAATTGAACAAATACAATGTTCATAAACATTAATTTTCCTTATGACTGATTGCTCAAATTAACAAAGCAATATAATAAATGTATAGCGCCGCAATCAAGAGGATCTAGCCCTCATGAACACTGGTCAAAGTCACGAACACGAACCAAATGCAATATACAAAGTTACGAAGGAACATTACGCTCTGGTACTGATAGCAAGGAGTATAGATATCCGATATGGTACATATGCCGCAAACGGGACATTCTAACCATTACGTACACTGATCAAAGCCCCAGAAATGCACGCGTTTAAATATCAACAATTAAAAATACCATATGACTGCTATAGGATAAGAAACCATGTTATATCTTTTTAAATGGAAAAGAAACCTCGTTAATGATCGTAGACCGCACTCCAGATGTTCTAGTCTTAAATTCTAAAAATAGGTTCAGCAAATAAGAGAAAAAACTTTATTATGATACTAACTCCCTATTAAAAGTATTAAGCTCCTCAAATTACTGAAAACTCCCCGAAAATTAATACAAATCTTTATGTTGTGTCTTTGTTTTGGAGACAGAAACTTGTACCACCTACTGTACAGGTGGATTTCTTTGTAGTTATTTTGTTTGACTGCTGTATTGAGGTGGCTGTTAAACAGAGTTTATAGATGACACATGTTTGCTGGACTACGTTAAACCAAAGGCATCTTTGTCTGAAATGATGCCTTGTTATTTTTATTTAAATTTTCAATTAATTCTAAAAATATTATTTTCATATAATGAATGGCAATGCTTTTTGCTGCCTAGTAACGGTGTCCGTTATATATAGCCTGGCTGCTTTGTGAAGGAGTGCAGATACAGTTTATATCAACTGTTGTAATGTGTAATGCGAAATTATTCAGTTCTACATAATTGTTGTATGATTTGCAGTATTGCGTTGTATAAACATTAAATATTCAATTCACTTTTACCAATACACACATATTTATACACATGTATATTGGATTTATATATCTATTTTGTGCACGTATTTATTTTATTTTACAACAGAGAAATGATATATATTCACATTTTGTCCGATGTTTTATATTTATTAACTCTTATATGTACAAAGTTGATAAACATGATAGAATAATGAAAAAAGACATGTCTGAGTGTTATTATTTCAAAAATCCTACAATCTCAGTCATCCTGGAAGCCTTATTGAAATTTCATCAAAAACATCAAACATTTAAAATTGGAGTAAACAAATATTTTAATCAAACATTATGTGAATATAGTGCCTTGTGATTAAAAATATGTGGTTTTAACCCCCTTATTTTGAAATGGATTGTTCCCATCCCTGGTTAGATTTTCATTGGTTGTTGAAAACTGGCATGAGATTCTCACGTTCCACGAAATTCTTGTGTGAAAAAAGTAAATAAAGAGAACAATAGATGACCTAAAAAACTTTTTTTCCACTAAAAATTGGCGTAAAACTTCCCATTGTTATCTCCCTTATATAGTTAGTCACCTTAACTTAATTGAGTTTCCTCCCTTTGTGACAGAATACTACTGCTGATAGTAGTGGAGAGAACGTTATTACTGAGAGGTGTTTGTTGTTAATAGGTAATTGTTGTTGTTTAGAGGCAGTTGTTAATGAAAGGCTGTGGTCTAGACATTAACGTAACAGTGGAAACAAAGGGAGGAAACTCAATAAAGTAAAGTGTTCATTATAAAATTCTACTCGAGATTTGATAGGGTTCACTTAATAGATGGTATTAAAAGCTAGCCAAAAGTTAAAGGATTTTTTCAATATCGTGTGTGGTGCCCATTGGCGTTGATTATTGCCTGGCATCGTCTTCTCATGCTACTGATAAGCCTGCGGATGCTGCCTTGTGGGATTAAGACGTTGTCTTACACGATAATTAGCCATTTCAAACAACTTTCAAGTTGAATGATTGAGCTACAGTTGTAAATCTGAAGCATGTACACAAAGTACATGTCAAGGTGCACCCCACATTTTCATGGGTATTGCTTTTCCCTTGCAAATTGGCAAGCCTGTATAGACAGTACCGGTAAAACAGGTTATTGTTAATGTAGAATACACACACTAAAATAAGAAAATACAAGCCTCTTCGTATGTAATCATAAAAACTTCAAATTACATTAACTTTAAAAAGTGATCCTTATCAAATTTTGAGTAGTGTACTATGTACACAACCAATAAAACATCAATCAAGAATAGGAACAATCTATTATAGAGTATTTAATCAACTATTTTTTGATATCAAGTATCTATCAGTAACAACTACCTATCGGTAATAACTACCTCTAGATATTAACTGCCTCTCTGTAACAATTACCTTTCAACTACAGTAACTGGCAAACCAGAATCACAGGAAGTTGCTGCAATTTGTCAGTTATTACACATGCTCTAGTAACGGACCAATGATGGTAAAATTGTAATCACTTAAAAATAAGATACCTTAATTTAACTTAGATGTAAACGTATCTAAGAACTCGACCCCGTTCAACTAATATACATGTACACATATATCAGTTGAACTGGGTCGAATTCTGTAATATTTTTTTTATTTTGGGTTATTTATTTAGTTTTATTTAGAATTTATCCTGTCTGTGATTTTACTGTAGTGGAGAGGTCGTTGTTACACGATGTGTCCTGTCATGTGACCAACTGTACTCAGTCACAGATATAACTATATACCGAATAACTACGTGATAATCCAAATCATTATGACCCACAGATAGCACTGTATACAGTCACAAATCTTGATGATAAATGATAAAATTTGTTATCAACATAATTAGATTTTGGTGACAAATGTATACGTGTTGCTTTATTTCTACAATGTCCGCGTTTTATCATTCGCAAGAAAATCTCTTTATAAAGGTCTAGACTCCAGATCTGTGATTTCCTACCAAAATCCATACACACCATCCAATACATAAGTTTACTCTAAAATCGTCTTCAAATATGTATAGTAAAAATCTTATACAGTGCAACTTCTCCAAAGCAACACCCTTTGGGAGACGCAAAATTATGCTCGAGAGAGGATCGCTCTGGAGAGGTTGCACTGTAATTAATTCAACGCTGTTGAATAATGATAAATATTATTATGCTTTTAAAGGTGGCCTTAATATATAAAATTACAGTACATGTATATCTAATTGTGTATTTGTGTACTCAGTCTTGGTCAGGACAAAATTGTGGGCCCGGCCCATTACGGCGTTATAATCAAGACAGTTTATCTACTGCATCTAAAGTTATCTATGGGGTGAATAATTAAATAGTTTTGACAAAAGATTGGTAATCTCCTCACGTTGTTGAATAAATGATTAACAGTGATATTGACATAACCGTATGAGATATATGAACGAGTAGGAATGCAGTTATCTGATGAAACTATCTATCTCTTCCTTGCACGACCAGTCGTCCATGTTCACATCGCGGTTAGCCTCGTTTTGAAAATTCTGAAGTCACATGACGAACGCAACCCGGACGCTACTCTTCAGACGACAAAACTTCGGGACAAATTTGGACAATGCCACGTGATGCATACATACGTCGAGTTAATGATCTCACAATGGGATACAAAATAGACACGCGTGGCAAAAAAAAGCAATCATGTACACTGTATATGTTTGAGTGTTAAAAGCCACGTCGAGTTTGTTGACTAAACATACATGTGTGTTTTATCTCCCAACAAACACAATTGGCGGTAATTAAATACTCAACATGAAAGGCATGAAATTGCATAAAATGACAGATAAACATCAATATACATATAATATGTATACATGTACTAACGTATCAAAGATATTACGTAATTTTTCTAATTAAAATCAATTTATCCATAATGATTAACTATTTGTTAGATTGATTCCTCTCTTTACTTGGAAGATAAATAAAACGCCAAGTTATTAAAGAAACAAGGTCTATTTTTGTTCACTATAGAAATCTCATAATTTTATCAAAATCAGGCCATATATAGTATAATGATATTTTGTTTTATCTTTTTCTGAGTTCATAATAAAACGACAAAAGATAAGGAAGTTATCCTCTGCATCTATTTGTTGTCTTTTACACATTTTGCATTTTTCTTAAATATTCATCGATGTTTCTACATCAACCTTCCTTAACTACAATTTATGTGCCGCATTTCTAAATTCAGGCAATAGGTTTCTATGAATCTTATTTTTTTCCACAATATAAGAAAACACCGCCCAAATTAGCTTCCCGTAAGTAGAACTTCAATGTGATTAGACTTATCAGAGTAAAGGGCGCGCCTAAAAAAGTAATGAATTCCTCAGTATTCGAAAATACAATATACATTGACAGATGTAAGAGTCTTCATCACATTTAAGCAGAATAAGACTTGACATAAATGTACTTAAGGCATAGTTGCGTGACATGTCGCAAAGTTTTACTTATTTTTTCATTAGCAATGTGTATAATTAAGCTCTCAGCATGTTCGATCACAAAGCTCATGAAAGCAGCCACACCGCACGATGCATTTAAATCAAATTTGTTGACGCAATTGGCGTCGTTGAGCGCATATAACACGCATTCTTTCAGCTAGTCTCCTATCTTAAATAGTTTTAATTATTGCGCATGCGCAGCACCGATTGATCAATTAAAACAATCAATAAAATAATTACCAATAAAAGTGGTTATCATTTGCAGTATGTGTACTTCAACAGTTCAGGCAATTAGCTAAGTAGCCTCGTAGATTACCGGTCATTGGACTAGATTGGATAATTGTCCGTTTAAGTGCCTTCATACCGTTCAGTGTAAACACAATTATGATAAGTTACAATTCAGTTCAAAACCCGAGATGTCTGCAAAATGAATATTTCTATCCTGCGACCATCAAGCCATGTGTTCTGGCATTTTTGTCAAATTTTCATAGAAGGTTAAGACCTGCCGCGACTGGGATTTGAACCCGGGTCGCCGGGTTACAAGTCCAGCGCACTAACCACTGGACCACGGTCGCGGCAGATGGAGAACCACAGCTGAGACTCCAGCGGTCAACATACCGTCGCCATGTAATAGTCAGTCTGCATGAATTCGTACAGTCTAAGTCGACAAGCACACCGTCATAGGGTTTGGGGAGAGCCACCCGTCACAAGACAATCTATAGATTATTATTAACAAATAACTTATCTGAGTGGAACTGTGAGTTCTGTAATGTTTCCAAATCCTCGACTTTTCCACGACAAAGAACATCATTTATAATGTGACGATGATGATAATGATGATTATGATGATCGGACGCCGTGTCCTTCCAGAACCTGTAAATAAATCCAATCAAAACTGCCAAGTAGACAAATTGAGATCAAAGGCAGAAGCCATTTTTCTTCATTTAATCAAAGCTTTGATTACAAATCAAGTCCGTTCAGAATGTCTGTTGGTAAATGTTAGTTGAAAGTTCACCTAGCCAATTCGTGGAACGTTAATTTGTAATAAAAGTCTGGTGTTGTGTAGGTTGTATGTGACGGGACTGTTAAGGGACTCGATTCAAGTTTCGTGCTTGTTTTTCTCTCGCGATTTAGAAAACTTTTCATTTGATAATTGTACCGCATGGTGAAATGTTTGGTGTATCATCAATACTTATTAATATTTAGTTTGTAATGTAGATGATATATTAAACTGACCACGGTTTTATGAGGTGGTCTTAACACTGAAGTTGTGTCTAAATAAGGTTTTACTGGTTTTTGAGAGATTGTTGATCTAGTTAAATTAATAGTTATATTGTGCAGTGGGAAAAATTCATGCTGTTGTTGAAGTGGTGTTGTGGCTCAAGAGAGGGCCGCCCTGAAGAGGTTGCACTGTATTTACGAGGTTTTGATAAGTGTTATTATCATTTCTTCGTCATTCGTATGTGTCTGTTTTCACGTCCGTCTGTATTATTGCAGACAGTCGTCCATGTCACTTTGATATTGTTTAGGCGACGTAAAATTGTGCTGAGCAAAATTACCAATATTACGTTGTGTATCCGTGTTCGTCTACTACTTAAAATACTTTTGTTTATATTATTATAACATGTTTTTGTATAATCATTGGATATTTTGTTCTATAGTTGTTCCATCGGTAAGAAATTTAAGTGGTAATTGAAATTATAAGCCAGCTTAATTATTCATTATTAATACAGTTTGTGTGGAAATATCACAACGTTCGCTTCTAGTACTTTGATTCTACTTCGCACAAGAGCGATCAGACGTTTAATGAACTTCGTCATCTGGTTTCTACTTTTTATGGCTCAGTCAGTTTTAAAAATCTAACAATCAGTGTACTCTAAATAAACGGTCAACATTCGTCCGATCATCAGGTTTTAATACAAACTTTCAAAATCAAAGCCTTTGATTGGTTGTTATGGTACACTTTCTTAAAATGAACCAATCACAAGTCAGTATTCTGAGACCTAACGCCCACATCCCATTCAAAGTCTGTCAAGCAAAAACAAATACACAAATGTACATGTATTTTTCAATGACTAATTGTAAATTTTATCAAACCCTAATTTAAATTACATATAATTCTAGTACATGTATATGTACTTGAATCAAAGTTAATTATAGTCAAACCACTGTAAACATTAGTTAATAGATAAAATCCTCGATATATTTATAGCTAAATATTTACCGCTCATATCAATACATTATATGAATAATCTTAACCCTGAACCAAGATGAAAGAAATGCATGATGATGTCTTTAAGTCGTCTTAATAAGAAGGATTATTAAGAGCATTTTTTACCATTGTAATACTTTATGTATTTAGATTATTATTCTTGAGACGGAAAAGGAAGTGTCCACTTAGCGATACTTGGTTTTCATTGCCATGTAAGCAACGATCTTTAAGTGATTTGGAAGAAGGCGTCCCAGTCTATATTGGTACTGATTAAATACGACTCTCTCGGCCGGCTTTAATGATGTTGTGAAATTTGAGATATCCGACATTTAGTGTTCGTACAATGAAACTTGAAGCTTAACAATGAAATTCATACAAAATCCGAAGCTGATTGGATAAATTGGTATTAAATTGACCTATTTCGGACGTAAATAAAATTATTGAAAACCAGACCACAATGACTGCGATCTTTGATTTGTCGGGTCAGTACATTGAATCATGATGACCTTTGATATGATGGACTGTTGTATGAGATATCGTATCATATATGAACTGTAACCAGACACTGTGTGTGTATTCGTATGTTCAAATATTTTTTTTTATTTGTAACGATTATACCGACGTATTGTATCACCGTAGCCATTTATGTCACTTTACGAGGAAGGTGCCACATGACATGCAAACGCAAATTTCAACTGCATGTACATAAGATTCTAAATTAGACTGGTGATGAAATATTGCAATAAAATAAGAGGAATTCATAAAAAATGATATTTAAGGTTTATGTGTACAGTCAACCTGTGTTTATGGCCACTTCCGAATAAAGACCATCTTATGATTAAAGGCCATTCTTTGAAGAACTGTCATTAATTATTAGAACAAACAAACTGACCTTTGGCCATCTGTTAATAAAGGTCACATTTTGTCTTCCCAGAGGGTGGCCTTTGTTCACAGGTTTGACTGTACATGTAAGCATTCGTGCGCACGTGCGTGTGTAACTGAGTTTGGTGTTGTCGTATTTTGTGTGTATGAATTCCAGTCCAGACGTGGTTGTTTCACATTGACATTCATAGATATCACATACAACAAAGACATGCACAATAAACTAAAAAAACGAGGCCATTTTCAGCGCATTACAGTGCAATCTCTCCAAAGCAACAAACACCCTTTGGAAGAATCAAAAGTATGATTTTGTTGAGAGGTTGTTGCTCTAGAGAGGTTAAATCAATAGTTAAATTGTACAGTGGAAAAGCATGCTGTTGTTAAAGGGAGGTTGTGGCTCGAGAGAGGCCCGCTCTGGATAGGTTGCACTGTACTGTGTTACACCAAAAAAGAACTACTTTCGTGCGGTCAACTTGATTTTGAATTCAAAATTTCGGTAATCAAAATGCTTCATCACGTGCTGCACGTGACACACTAAATTTACGTGAAAAAGTTTTAAACTATAATTAGACAATCAAATCAACAGAACTGAACCAAATACTGAAATGCCGCGTTGTGATTTTATGGTGTAACATAACAAGTGCTAGATAATCATTTCATTGCCGCAGCGAAAACCTCGTTGTACAAAATACAATCAAACCTGACTACAAAAACCACCTGAGGAGATTAATGAAGTGGTATTAACTGGAAGTAGTCTTAATGTAGGGGTTGTAACGAGTTGTATTGAAAATAAAACTACTGCCAGGTGGTTTAACATAAGTTTGACTACCTACATTTAGATTACTTAGTTTACAGTACAACCTCGTACATTAAGACCACTTTTGGGACCAAAACAAATCGGTCTCAATATAGAGATGTTCGGATTATAAAGTTAAGATGTAGACGAAAAATTGAAAACCGGCCTGAAAGTAAGTGGGCGTAATATAGAGGTAGTCCCGATACTGAATCAGTCATACGATGAGGTTTCATTGTAAATAATCTGCATTGTAAAGTAAGACAACTTACTAGTATATTTGTTTGCAAAGTTTTTATCATATTTAAGTGTATAGTTACTTCAATGTTATCACATGTTGATTCTTTTGCAATATTTATCAACAAACACAAGTTATTTCTGTTAATACAAGTACATGTTAATAATATTTCAGTTTTCACCCAAAAGAAAATATTTTACATGTTTTTATTTAATATATGTTACTTGAAAAGTCAGCGCTTTTGTAGCCTCACTCAGTGTAAATATTTCTCAGAGGAATAGAAATGTGCACAAATGCAGCTTGGTCCTGGCCCTAAGTCTCAGGCCCTTAATTTAGCCAGCTTGTATCAAACTGTCCGCTCAATATGATATGGTAATAGTTTTGAACACATGTATATAAATTCAGTTATTTTTAAATTTTTCGTATGTACCCCTTGTCAAGTAACTGTATCAAATATCTAATCTAGACTTTAGTGATATCATCTCCTGTCTCCATGCTATCAATGAGATACTAGTAGATAATGATACACAAAGTGTCTACGGGTATTTGATGTCAAATATTAGTCGTTCATTTTGAGTTTAGTAAAATCAAAGCACTGAATGTACCGATATCGCAAAGAAGAAAATGAAGTCGAAAAATGATGGCACATATTCATGAAGACGTGTGGTTGTTCATACCTCAAACTTACAGGGAAACAATTCATATCGAGACACTGTTCAGAATGTCTGGTCTTCATGTATAATTAATATAAAAAGTATTTTTCAAATTCACAAAAATATTGCACATGTCTTACGATCCGTTTCTTTTTCTGTGAACTTTAAGGTGTTTTGATAGATGGTCCGATCGAGAAAATTTCTTTTCGCAAATTTTACACTGATATGGCTTAATGCCCGAATGGGATCGTTTATGTCGCGCAAGCTCGTCTGACCTTGAAAAGCGCCATCCACATCCGGGCCACGTGCAACTAAAAGGCTTCTCCCCGGTGTGACGTCGTAAATGAGCCTTTAGGTGCGATGATTTGCTGTACACTTTCGTGCAGCCGGCGTACGTACAATGAAATATCTTGTCGTCTGCTGCTGGCTTGGCACAACCGTTGCTACGCGACACTGGCGTCTTTATCGTCCTTACTTTCACGGCGTTAATGAAGGTCGATTGAGTTAATAACGAGTTAGCGTTTGAGAACGTATATTGCGGATGAATTTGAGTTCGTGGCAGGATAAGTTGTGGTGGACGGGGCAATTGGTCTATCATAAGGTCTTTTCTGTTTTGAACAGTTGCCTTGACTGGTTGTGCCTTTGTGGCATAGGAATGCATTAAGCTTTGAATACGAACGCCTAGCACTACAAAGTCTTTGTTTTCCGGCGGAAATACGTCACTCGAAGAATCCGAATCCGAGTCACTGACTGTTTCCTTCGGCATGTCTGATGGTCTATCGGATAGTATGTTATTAAAATAATTGTCACAGAATGACGTCACATGTTCGCTATTTTTATTCACAAAAACGGGGTTTACACTATTTGGTTTTTCAATTGAGTCCGCGAGACCTTGCGAGAACAGGTACTCTAAATACATTTCATCGTCCATAGAATCAAGGTCAAGGACACTAGACGATGGACTCAGGTTTTTCAAATCCTCCATCGTGACATCAGCGTCGTCTCCCGCTGAATTTAGACGCTGAAGTGTGTATTGTTCTCGTTCTAAACTACTGCACAGAGGCAGGAAATCTTCCATTCTTTCCTGCACCGGAACTTCATTTTCTTGTATTCTCACTGCCCTCATTAGTAACACAGCCTAAAAATAGAATAAGGGGAGATAATTGCGATGACAATTATCAATATTGGTAAACCAACACAATACAAAGGAAGGAAACAATAACAATTGAAAATCATAAAATTATTGGCAAAACAAATTTCAAGTGCAATGTATATAAAAGATCAAGGACAATGCAACTTGGTATAATTTTGAGATTTATCCTTATCACTCTCATTGAATACTCCAAAATTAAAATCTTTGCCTCACAAGCATATTTTAGACTCTTCAAAATGCCAAGCAAATTACTTATTACAAGCAATGGCATCTTTTGCTACAGCGTTTACTAAAGTCTTCTGGTGCAGATGCAGGGAAATGCGTTATTGTGATGCAAACAGTTAATCATGTAATAGTAACCTCCCCGTTCAGACAACATCCAGAAGGATACTGATAACTAGCGACTTTTAACGAAAATAAACAGGCTTGAAAATACACGAGAGCATAATCGAATTTCTGACAGAAAGGAAACACAGCAACATAGAGTTGACGCAAACAGTTTGTTTCAGCTTTTTACGGCATAGAATTGCATGTTTAAGAATCAGTATGGTTAAAGTATGTTTTGTTTTTTGTCTATCGACTTTTGTCTAAGGACACAAAACACAAATATATTACAATAAACGTGAATTAACGGTCATCAGCAATCAAAGGTTACCCTGTGAATAGCGTTCACTAATTAGCGTGGATTTGCAGATATTTAAGGTCAACTAAACGTCTAAATGAACGGAAACTATACATTAATCCTATATATCTTCTTTGATGGCCTTGGTCGGCATGTTTGGCTAAATACAAACACTTCCAAAATATGCAAAGAGTAAACGGCATCTACGTTTTGTGTGGTGAAATGTCTTTCATCTTTCCTTCAGATCAACATAATAACATGACACGTGTATACGTTTGCCGCAATGCAATTGTACGGATATTGGCAATTAAGTTGGTCTATGCTTTAGTAACAGAACGTTGATATGGATGCAAAAAGTACAAAAAGTACTTAATGAATAGGATCACAAACCAGTTGGTTTAATGCAATAAGAACAACATTCTGTCTTTATTTACTTTGTCTTACAATTTTTACTCTTTCTCTGATTCTTTACTGTAATGTTTGTTTGTTTGTTTGTTTGTTTGTTTGTTTGTTTGTTTGTTTGTTTTTGTGAGTTATTGCCACTGGGTATTAACGCCGTTTTTCAACAATTTTTCAGTTATATACGGCGAACGGTTCACCTAACCAGTTTTCCTAGACTGTATCTTTACTGTAAGGTCTAAAAATAGGTTTGTTTCCTGTAACCCGACCGACCGCCTTTCTTTGTTTTTTGTCATGACTGTATCCCGAGTTCATTATGTCGTAGCATGCATTTAGACAGGAGTGCAGCAAAACTGAAAACCAGTCATGAAATGACGTCATGATAATGGTCAGTCTATTCGCATAATATTTAATAAAATGACATTTGGCATTTTACCTGTCACATTTCAAATAATTTGATGAACCTTATTGTGTTGTGAATTAATAAAATACAGTAAAACCCTGTTACTTAGCCCATTTTTGGGACCAACAAATATTGATGTGGTCTCACTATCAAGTTTAGATAAAAAGAATATGAAAAAACTTTCTGAAACAAGTGGTCGTTATAATGAAGCGGTTTTGATATTGAGGTTGTCGCAAAAGTGAGGTTTTACCGTATTTAAAACCTCACGTGATTAAGTGTTAATTGTTAAACAGTGTGCACGACCAAAAATGTATACATGGATGTCAACTACAAACTTTATAGAAGTAAAATATAATACACATCTCAAATTTCATTAACCTACTTTTATGAATAAAAGTTAAAAACTATCATAAAGTATCGTGACTGTTAACAATGATTGCACTTATTTTACAGGGTAAAATATATGACACTAGAATTGAATTGTATAAAAGAATAAAATCTTCGCTGTGTGTTGATTGATCAATTCATCATCAAATCTACTAAAAAAAATAAATACTATCAGAACGTGATAAAGTCCGTTAATAATATCAAAACCCGTAACACCTGAACATCCGGAATCTGGATTAATGAATCTTTTTGATAATAAATAAAGCAATAAATTTAATTATGAAATATAATGACCGATGTGACGTTATTTAGCATAACGAAAACTGTTTGTCTAAATGCAGTTTGACACAAAATCAGCTGAGCGTAAAATAGTACACGTGCGTTTATACGGTACAATCAAATGTGGATATTGAACCCCTCCCCAGGATCAAAAATGGTTATAATATCGAGGTGGTCTCATTACCAAATTGGAATTTAAAGGAATTTTAGAGAATTGTTCCGAAATAAATGAATGTTATAGTGAAGTGTTCATAACATTGAAGTGATCGCAAAGAGGGGTTTTACAATCCAACAGTTAATTAGCACAAATGTTATTGTACAAAAATTGACTAACAATAAAGACCCTAATATCAAATGGCATAATGTTTTATTTGGGAGCACTTGCTATTTGTTTCATGAGTGATATTGTGTAATGTACGGAAATGAATATTCAATGTTGAACCATACTAATCATTTGGGTGAATACTGAACACGCACTGCCGAAACATATGAAGAAAAGAAAGAGGAAGAAGACTATGATGATAATGATGATGGTGATGATGATGATAATGATGATGGTGATGATAATGATGATGGTGATGATGATGATAATGATGATGATGATGATGATGATCATGATCATGATGATGATGGAAATGATTATGATGATAACGATGCTGACGATAGTGATGATAAAAATGATGATGATAGTGATGATGATGATGGTGGTGGTGATGATGATAATAATAATGATGATGGTGATGATGATGATAATAATGATAATGGAAATGATTATGATGATAATGATGCTGACGATAGTGATGATAAAAATGATGATGATAGTGATGATGATGATGGTGGTGGTGATGATGATAATAATAATGATGATGCTGATGATGATGATAATAATGATGATGGAAATGATTATGATGATAATGATGCTGACGATAGTGATGATAAAAATGATGATGATAGTGATGATGATGATAGTGATGATGATGATGGTGATGATAGTGGTGATGATGATGCATTTTTAAGATATCGGACATGTATCACAAACGTGCAATACATAGAAAGTTCGGTTGCCGTCATAATATGATGCAGAATGTAGCATTGACGTCACTGAATTGTTGCCATGGTAACATAACACATTTTGAAAAAAAGTGTCGTTCGGGAGGTGGTTCAATGTTTAATTACTCCCCGTCAAGACTAACGGGATGTCTATTTTTTAAAAAAGCGTTAAATGAGTTTTGAGGCTAGTAAGTTCATAATGACACATTATCCTGCATGTTAATTGAACTTTGACACGGACGTTTTGTGGATTATATCATGTTGATGGAGTGAACATGTTTTTGTTTCAATTCATTCCATCAGAGGTGAAGTGTAGACAACTCATTTATGACGAACAGCTTTAATTATATACAGTCAACATAATGGTTTCAATGAGCTTTCAAAGGAAAATAAATAAATAAATATATCTATCACTTTAAAACCGCAAACATTTCACACTAAATTTCAAATAATTAAGGCAAGAATTCACCGTCGTTGGTTTCAAGAATACGTTGTAATAACATGCGGTTATTAAATGCATCAAATTAATTAAACAAAAAAGTAGTCCACGTGACGTCCATAAAAACATAAACGTAAACAAACCTGTTTTTATCCATTACATGCATTTGTAATACGCATTTTATAACATTGTGACCATTCTATAATATTAACAGTCGTTGATAAAGTAAAATGAGCGAGAATTTTAAAAATATAGAATTATTTATTGCAGAGCAACACGACGAAACGTATAAAAATCAGTCATACCGTAACTTACTCCGACTTCGTCACAATCCAAGAAGCGTATCACCTAACGGCGAAGTGAATTAACACAGTTATACTGAGAAATTGATGTTGCAATTATTTACTATGATATAAAACTACTTGATTGTTTTAGTGTATCAATGAAACTATAAAGTAGTTGCGTTCACAGTCAAGTATGTAATAGTCAGAGGGCTCTTATCCATCCGCGATAGGTACTTATGTCTATCTGTGTAATTAGTACAACCATGTGACGGGCTCAGTGTACGGTACAGAGTCCGTACCATTTGCATTTAGCCTATCTCCTCTTTCCACACTAAATATGCGTTATCTGCCTCTATTCGTCCGCAATTATAGGCAAGTTCATTCATGAATCCGTCCGCATTTATTTTATAATAAACAACTGAGTTGACAAGAAAACGTTTAAAAACTCGGTTTCCATTTCGCCTAGCTTACATAAAATAATCAAGACGTCATTTAGAGACCGTTTCTATATAAGGACTACCTAAGTATAATGACCACTTAGTTCCGGAACGGTCTTCGACATTTCCTCTATTTAATGAGACCATCTCCACACTTTTATGTCCCGAAGGTGATCTTCATTCATAATTATCATACTCATTATCGTTGTACAATGTCTCATTACATTACTGAGTTAAGAAATCTAAGTGTTTTTAAAGAAAGGAAAAGTCGCGACCGCTGTCCGGTGGTTAGTGCGCTGGATTTGCAACCCGGAGATCCGGGTTCAAGTTCCGGTCGCGGCAGGTCACACCCTTCTATGAAAATTTTACATAAATGTCGATTTTTCTCCATATATGAAGAAGTTACCTGCTCCTTGTGGAAGGGTAAGTTAGTACTGGTTAGTATACAGTCCTGGAAACTTTGACAGGTTAGGTGAACCGGTCGCCGTATGTAACTAAACAATTTGTTTAAAAACGGCGTTAAACCCAGTGACAATGTCACATAAAACAAACAAACAAACAAACAAACAAACAAATACATGAAAATAAAACCAAGGTTTCAGAAATGAAGCCAGCTAATGATATTGTCAATCATCAACGTATACGACTTTACTCAGGTAAAATCTATGAATGATTTTAATTAAGTTAATATAAATTCATCATTTTTAAACATTTATGCGCGAAAATTTTATGAAAAGAAACTTTTTCAAAGAAAATATCAAGAGATACTGTAAATATCACATCCGTTCCCATGAATCTTCACACTTGTAGTTTTAACTTTAAATGGAGTCATTTTCCAACCGGAAATAAATGTAAAAAAAACGACGCATTTATTGCCTACTTTTGTATTCTGTTTATTAGTGCAATATTAATCAAGGACACCGGTCGTGTCTTTGTAAACCAGGAAGTGACTGTACAATTGAAGTTGTATTGTTTCATATTCATGTAGTCAATGAACATTTGTACAGCGAAAAGTGTTGAAAAATATTTATCCCAAGTAGATGCATGTTCTGAAGTATAGAGCATGTAATAAAGTCACGGTCTAAGGGGGGATATAATGAGATGAAGGGATCAGGATCAATCACAGGAAAAGGACATGAGAAGGGTCAGGATGAAACCACTCGGTAGTGATTCATAGGAACAAGACGTAGACAGACTTACGGACGGACGGAAGGACAGATGTACTGAAAGAAACCATGAGAGTGAATGATAGAAGAATGAAGAAGCGTGTGCGTCTTTAAGGGAGAAGAGTTTAGGTAGATGTATAGGATTGAGGGACAGAGAAAGGTGATGGTGGATCTGCTATATGGTGATTTCGCGAATGAGAAGGTGGAATGGGGAGGGGGGTGTAACAAATCTATAAGGGCACTGTCTGTTTAACGAAAATGCGCAAGAATTAAAGAGTCATAATTGTTACTGCAAATATTACACTTGACTGATTGAGATTTGAACTATTAACCATTAAACTGATATAGCTTAGATAAATATACAAATATAAATCAGTCATATAAATGACCCATAATGTAGCTGAAAGTATGAAACATAGGCAAAAAAAAAATACATTACAAATACGATAAAATCAGTTGATCAACGAATATCACCCGGGGATATGATATAACTTACACAAAAGAAAAGTTTTAATTCAATTCCAAACATACATGAAGAAATATGTGCACGTTCAATTGTTTCGTACACAAGAGAAAATTTACTTGAATTAACGTACTAAGTAACTAACCTTATCACCTTGAAATAGACTAAAACAAACTATCAGTACAATAAATGGACGAGTAAGTAATCACGCTGCTTGCCATTCGAGAAACAACCCTGCTAACAAACATTCGAATGAGTTTTACATTGTGCAAAACGTCGAATTTAGACGGAGAATTCAGCTTCAGTTGGAACGAGCGTTTTGTAATTTTTTTAGGGGACGTTATTCGTCAGTCTAGTATTAATTCAACCGGGCGGAGGAAGGATGGAACTCTGGTTCTGTAAAAGTAATTATTTTGTCGCTATAACCGGAACTCTACCCGATTCTCAGCTAATTTAGGACACTTTGGTTAGCCGACTTCCGTTCATGCTAAAATGGAACCGGTAACCAGTAAAATCTAATTTTAGCTGTGCTAGGAACCAGTCAAATATCTATATGTAATTATTAGAGTTAAATGATAAACATATCCTACCATAAAATGACACATAAAATGCATAACAAATTTCTTCATCAGACGTGTATGTTTGTATGGCCATACAATCATCAAAAATAAATAATTCCGCGCGCATCTGGCGTGCACTCATTTGCGTCATATAAAACAAACCACACTTTCTAATTAATTGGATTGAATATATCTACATACGTATTAATTTACATAGAAATAAATCTTCGATAAATATGCAAATTAAACTTGTTGGTATGAGTGAGTTACGCTGAAATCCACGCTTAGACTAATTGATAGCAAAATGTTGCTTTCGATCAAAGAACGCGCGTTGGATTTTCATTTCCGGTTAAAAATTGTAGATATGTGACGAAAAATCTACGACTTCTTGCGCAGCCATATTAACAACGATACACGATGAATTTAGTATATACCAAGCGCCATAACTCTTGACATGGCCAGTCAGAGTGCGACCTGTGAGCTAACTGTGACGGCTTCCGACTACAAACAAGGAGGAGGAAAGCCGACACAAGTAATTCATGCATTAACAATACGCATAATAAAAGTTAAGGGGTCTCCATTACAAGTGGCTATGGTGTCAGACTAGTAATCACTAGCCCCTTACTGCTGCAAGTTTGAATCCCACCCAGGATCAGAAAAAATGAGTAAAAACGGAAGCTGTTCATCTGGTTTACGGTAGGTAGATGACTCTGACTCTACCCAGATGTACCCTGGAAAAATACGCCGGAAAAGTCGCTAAATGACCTTGCCTGTTCGTGTGCTATTAAACCCCGGTGAAAATAAGCCACTAGCTTAAATTAAGTTAAGCAGCTCTTAAGGGTAAATTAAGGAAACCCCTAATAAATGTCATCAAAGATAATACACTTCATTTGCTGATGTTAAACTTAAATTGTAAAAATATGAGAATTATTCGCAATTGTACAATCAAAATGACGGAGAACAACACTTGTGAACTTATGACTAACTGTAAAATAAGTAAGATACTAAACAATTATCCATCCAAATCAAACTGGACAGATTATCAGGGCAACAAGCATTAACTTGATTACTGGGTCAGCTGATAAATCTCTAATTAATTTAACGTATTAGTCGTATCTCACTAACATGAAACTACCAGAGATGTAGATCAAACACTTATTATTGACGATATTTTGTTTAAGTTAATTGTCCTGATAAACCAGTAATTATGAACTGGTATTTGAGTACACGCACGGACTGGTATAGCAAACTTCAGGACCAGCCCTCGAAAAAAGTGCGAGTGACAAAAATGTATAAATTGATTTTTTTAGCTAAATCAGAACTTATTCAAGGTACTTCCAAACCATTGAGACGCGTATTCTTTGAAACGAATTGAAACTTGAATAATAATTATTGTTTTGTTTTGTTTTGTTTTTATGTGGCATTGTCACTGAGGTTTAACGCCGTTTTTCAACAATTTTTCATTTATACACGGCGACCGATTCACCTAATTAGTTTTCCTGAACTGTACACTAACCAGTATTAACTTACCCTTCCACAAGGAGCCGGCAACTTCTTCACATATGGAGGAAAATCGGCATTTTTGTCAAATTTTCACAGAAGGCCGGGTATGACCTGTCGCGACCGGGAATGAACAGGAGGCAAGTTCAGCGCACAAACAACTGAACCACGATCGCGGCCACTGAATAATGATAAAGCAGCGCAGTAATTGTATACATTTGTAGATTTTTTTACCGGAAGGTCGCGGGTTCGAATATTACCTAAGGTCATTTCCATGCATTCGTAAGCATCAGTACAACTTCGCAATGCAAGAGCCGCATTTGTAGTTATCTACAGTAAAACCTCACTGAATATCATGACCACTTTATCATGACCACTTATTTTCATATCGTCTTTTTTTAAATATTTCTTGTATATTTCAATTGATAAGCAGGCCATCTCAGTTGTAAAACCAATTCTTGGGTTCCAAAGGGTCTCTTTATATCGAAGTTTTACTATAAACTATAGTAAATTCTCTTCTTTTTTTCAAAGTGTTTTTTGATAAAACATATATTTGTAATCACAAACAAAAGCAACTCTCTTGTCGCGGCTACGGTCGTAACAGAACTCGGTGCTTTAAACCATCAAATAGATGAATTGACAATAATTAAGCAACTTTTATCACCCAAAAATGTCACAGAAACGAGCCAGTAGAAAAATTAATGCGTAAGTAAAAATAGCTGAGACAAAGTTTCATTGTTAATTTTGTAGAGGCCAAATAAATCTGTGCATGCTTATCAGACAAAAATTCTGACTTCCTGATGTATTTATTAACGACACAATTCAAGGTTTGAAAACTTAGGACTCTGATTAAACGATTTAACATTGTACATTTTACTTTATCATTGCATTTGTACATCATAGAAATTACATTATCTCAACATACAACCAAACCACGGTTAGCGGACACCTATGAATAAAGGTCAATATGGAGGTAAACTAATACAGTAAAACCTTATTCTGAGACCATCTCATTATAACGACCACTTCATATCAAATAGGTTTTCAATATTTTCTATATGCCAACTTTACAATGAGACCACCTTTATACTGAGGCCGCTTATTCGGGTCCCAAAGACGGATTTAACATGGAAGTTTTTCTGCATCTATAAACGTTACATCGAGAAAATGAACCAAATTTAAAGTAATATAGTCAAACACGGTTACAGTGCACTCGGTAATAATGAAAAATCGGATAAAGTGAAATATTTACTTTTCTATTAAAACATAATTCTGAACCATTTTACAGATATTGCGAATGTGTTATGTGAAACATGAATATTAAATGTGGCAATTATTCAGATCCCAATGAATTCGCTATAACCGTGTTCTACTGTACATGAATATCTCAACATGGGAGAGAAACACCATCTATAAGAATACAAACAACAATGTAGTAAAATAGGGGACTTACCTTATTCGGCATCACGTTTACAAAGATCGTCATGGGTGGAATTTCACCATCTTTCACAGACACTCATAAACAAACTAGTCCATCCATCTAAAATACAAATAAATAAATGGTACAATAAAAAACTTCCTGTTGCTTTATCACTCTAAAGAACACTAAAATATCTTCCTTGTTTTTTTTCTTATCTTCCGGTTTTTACCGATGATAACAAGTACCTCAGAATACACTTCGTTTCGATCTTTTCCATCCGCTTTTTTAATGATACTGTTCTGTACAACTTGATAGTATGTCCGACAATAATTACGTAATTTCACGAAGTTATCCGAAATGTACCGATGATACACGAACGCTCGGTTTAGTGTACAGCAGTAAGAAATCTAACATTTTTTACTGACGTAATACTGTATCAATTTCTGTTATTGCGTGTATCTTACTCCGTAATATTACGAAATTACCCGATAAATATCGATGAGACACGAAGGACTTGTATTGTCTTAAAGTACTACAATATCGAACTTCTTTTTACTTATTGTTTGAGAAGCAGGCATGAATTGACTTCCGGCTTTTTATTACGAAGTTTAACATGTAATATTATCAAAATACCCGAGGAACACCGATAGTACACGCGCGCTCGGCTTTGTCTAATACAATGACAATTTTCGCAGCTTTTCCGTAACAATGTCGGCTATTCATTTTCACAGCCGGAAAAATGCTATCAATTTGCCATAGATATTGTAAGAGTCTGTGCGTTCCGCAGTTATAAAACACTTTCATATAACTTTAATTCGAAGGTTGTTGAGATTTGATACAGTTTTGGGTATTAAATGAGATTTAACTCTAATCTCATGCAGATTATTCATCAAATATAGAAAAGTTATAGGATTACGTGGTCAAATTAAGTGTACATTCTAACAGTTCGTTTCTGACAATTATTCTTAAAGGGACCAGACTCAAGACTAATCATTAAAGGGACTAGATTATAGATATGTTTATCATAATTTATCAAATAATAAAGTATGGGATTATATTTACTTTTCGATCCTAAGTACATTATTTATCTACCGTATATATTATATACTTTTACCAGACAAACTTATATCACCAGTTGAATTGTATAAAAAATTAATGGTACAGATTTGGGTAGTAAATGAGATTTAAAACTAGTCTCATGGCTGTAACACTAAGAAGATTATCCAGTTGGAATGCATTTACAGGGAATATTAAGATCATGTTAAATGTGCGTAGAGAAACTAAATTTATGTAAGAATAACAAGTCGCGAAAACTACAGATCAGCAGAACGACACGTAATGAGAATCACTACTTGTAACAATAACACATTGTGATAATCGCTTTTGGTAAGATATGACGTAATGAAAATTACGTATCGTAAGAAAAACACGTTATGAAATCATATTTTGTGAGAATACATAAAAGATACACTTACTAGTTTAACAACCAAGGTGTAGGGCCAAAGGCATTGAAACAAATGCTTTAGTCCTATAAAAATATCCGTTTAACGCCTGTCAACCTACAGTTTGTTCGTTTTTGTAGTGTATCCGTTTCTTAAATGCAAGTTGAAGTTATCAGTTGTGTCTGGAGGAACGGGTGAGAACTAATCTAGACCACAAACCAAATAAAAACTCCAAAATGAATGTGTGATGAAAATTTATTTTGAACGCAGTACCTTAACATAATTTGCCAACGAATTATTGTTCATAACGCCTAAAAAATGTTTGTTTCCGGTTACTAGACTGACCCAATATTTTACACGATAAGTTTTACGGCATCCAAATCTTAGTGCTATATTGTTATTTTCACAACTCATTAATGTTACAGCGCATATATTCCTAATACAGTGTTGCCGAAATATGTAAACAAAAAAAATCCCTTCCTACCGACCCATTTTGGGGGGGCTATGTAACTGGAAACAAACCTTTTTTGCTGAGGCCTAACACGTAATTATTCACAAAGCGAAAATAATTAAAAGGTATCCGGATGACAAGATATTGTTTACCTGTCATGTAATACAGTAAAACAAGATTACAGAGTGAACTCGGATAAGTGAAGACTCGGTTATAGTAACATTAATTATTATTTTTGGTCGACCTTCTCTTTGGTGTGTGTTTCTGTAAGTATAATAATATATTTAGTGACAACATGAGAAGGAGTTGGTTTATCATTTGTGAAATAATTGTTCTACTTTACGATCTCTCGACTTATTGGTCCTGGTTCGTGGCATGCGTACATGGTATTTGGGCCACGTCTACTAGAGCATGAGTAGCAAAGGGACACCACAATGTCCCGGATATAGTAAAACCTTGGATTTAGCGAAGTTATTTTTCGGATACCAAAGGATTCACTATAACCGTGTTTTGTCGTATATAGTTTGACAATCTTAAATTCTGCAGCAATATGATTATTAAGCATAAAACGAAAGTCATCAATCTTGTGGCTATGTACGTGAGTGTATTTGTTATCGTATTTAAATGAAGCGAATTTTATGTACATTACAGTTTCAGTATTTAGAACACATATACTGGGACGTTGTATTAACATTATTACATGGTGAGCATTGGTACGTTTTAAGTTAGCATAACGATATGGTTAACTTAGCGTGAAATGTCACCTCTACACACACAATTATAACGACAACATTTGAAACCCTACATTTTGAACCTGTTAAAAATAGTGTTTACATTGTGTAAAATACAGCTCAATACAAGTAATGCAATCTTATACAAACATACATGCAAATTATTAATATATTTTCGCGAGAAGAACACGTTGCGAATTCACATTACTTTGAAATGTTTCGACAATTTGACCCTAAAACTAGTATATATTATTGTTACAGTATGAAAAGGGTTTGGTGAAATATAATTTAAGAAAAAGAAATAGGAATTTGAGACCTTTTTATAGTGGTAAAATTTAAGATATCGTGAAATATCGGATTGTACGGTGTCATTTACAGTTGGACCGCAACCGTGGTCCAGTGGTTAGAGCGCTCGACTTGTAACCCGGAGATCCGGGTTCAAATCCCGGTCATAGCTGTGAAAATTTGACAAAATGTCGAGTTTTTTCCATATGTGGAGAATTTGTGGAAGGGTAAGTTGGTATTGGTTAGTATACAGTCAAGGACAACTGGTTAGGTGGCCCGACCGCCGTATATAACTAAAAAATGAAAAACGGCGTTAAACAATTTTTTTTTCAAAAAAAACTCCTGCTTATTCGCATACAGATACGCTTACTTAATAATGAACTGACAGCATGAAAATCTTAATCTCCACATTGTGTGATTACAATGCTAAATACATGTATCTACAAAAGTATCCATAAACACAAATCAAATGTATAAATAAAATTACCCTCTATTTGAAACCCCATAGACAGCATCTATAATACTCCTTCATTACCATGTCGAAAATCACTTTGTTTAAAATATAAATATGAAATATAAAATCACATTCATTTAATGATTATAATTTAATTAAAGATTTCTTTTCAACGACATTGTCGTAATTATCACGAAAACTTTACGTTCCTCTTGTAAACACGTGAGTTTTAATATTCATCATGTGACAGAATGTTAATTAGTTTATATAAACGGTGCATCATTAACTATAGTCGAAAATAATTGGAGTCAAGACGGTGGTTTTGTGAGGATGAAAAATCGCAGCGTAATCAAGAAGCGACATTTATAGCCTTATCAGTGTAAGTATGTATGTGTGTCTAATTTCATACTTCACTGTACCGTAATGAAATAGTTCAAGTGTAAATGAGAAACACAAAATAAGAACATATCTTTTTTTTATTTTCAGCATGCTAATGTATATGAATTAATGGTAACGGCGTACATTGAATTGGACCTCAGGTACAAAAAGTGGCAAGTATCAATCAAGCATCTAATTGGTCAATTCTGAAAGCAGTCTTAAATTTGACCAATGGAAAGCCACTATTCTGAGACTTAATTTAATCATCTTAGTTTCTGTTTTTAGCGTTAAATATCATGAATACTAAACTGTTTCCTAATAAGCACAGCCTGAAAACTGACCTACAGCAAGACTGCATCCTTGAACTGGTCTGCAAAAGCTTTTCCCACTATAATAAACCACATTACACTGGTATCCCGTTGACTCCTATTTCAAACAGTGATATTTCGCGTTTTGTATTCGTGAACGGGTACCAGTAAATCATTTTGTAATGTCTGAAGATTGCATCCGTCAAGCGCTTACCGTATTGATCTCAAGGCAGGATGTAATCTTCTAGAAACATGATCTAGATTAGAAAGCATCTTGTATTGGAATTGATACCGTGATGCTCTTGTACCTAATAACATAGCGACACATTCAAAGACTAATATTTTGTACTTGGAAATTTAAGATTCAATGCAAGAACATTTTAGCGTTATATAAATGTAAAACTTAGAGATACAGTCGAACCTGTAATTAAGGGCCACCCAAGGGATGGGAAATACGGTCCTTATTCTCAATAAGGCTTCACTTAAAGGTTTATTTTGTCCATTTTATAAACAGTAGTCTGCTTAAAGTGGTATTTTCTTTAAACGTGACAACTATTCGCAAGCGGTCATTGACTCAGTTTATTCAATAATTTGTTTGCATAAATCTATGGGTTGACAAAAATCAGGTAATTTTAAAACATTAATTAAATACTCCAAAACCAGTATTTTCATGTACATTTTAAACCTTAACTGTCCTGAGTTCATCAAGCGAATGACCGACAGTTTACAATATATGTTGTTTTCATTCGTTTTATATTCATTTCTAGATTTCCCAATTGCTATTAAACATTGTATCATAAATACATCCCGTTCCACTTCGTGATACTTGATACAAAATGAATGTAACGTTATACGACCTCCATGTATAAAGTAGAATAAAAATACCACATAGACTACCCGTTCTTTGAAATGACGTAAACTAACCTACTCGTTCTTTGAAATGAAGTAAAATAACCTACTCGTTCTTGGAAATGACGTAAACTACCCGTTCTTTGAAATGACGTAAACTAACCTACCCGTTCTTTGAAATGACGTAAACTAACCTACTCGTTCTTGGAAATGACGTAAAATACCCGTCCTTGGAAATGACGTAGACTACCCGTTCTTTGAGGCGTAGACTACCCTATATTAGCATAGATGGTGACGTACGCTTCTCGTCAATTGAATCGACGATGACTTCGATACTTATTATTCGAATCGATGGTAACGTAGACTGGTCAGTATATGAATTGACGGTGACGTTGCAGATTCGCTGTTTTAAGTGACCTCATTGTTTTACGTGACATAACGTTATATATATCTGAGTTGGCGATCACGTTGCCTACTCGTTATTTGAAATGACGTGACGTAGAATACTCGATATTTGAATTGATGGAGACGTTGCCTACTCGGTATTAGAAATGATGTCACGGAGTCACGATGACGTAACCTACTCGTTATTTCAATAGACGGTAATGTAGGCTATTCCCTATTTCAATTACCTCAGACGGGAGGTACTCTATGGCGACACCAAAACAACATATCTAGTGCAACATAGTATACCACAACATATCTTCAGGACTCCAGGACTTTGAAATAGAACAATCAATAGAGCATAGTGTATCACAAACATTGTTGTATATTGCATAACATAAAACAGCGCTGACGAGAGCCTATTAACCATCGATTACGTAATTGCTTTTTTATTTCATTGCTTCGAGCAGATTAACTTATGGATACTCAGATTCACTATTACAACAAAACTTTTTTATAAAACATCTACAATACAGTCAACCCTGTTGGGAGAGATAAAAATTTATCTGAAAAAAGTTACACAGAAAATAAAACTACTCTAGTCATTATGTAAAAGTTGCTATTAAGAACAAGTAGACTTATAGACTATACAAGTGGGCTCTATGTACATGTGTCATTAGAAAAAAGGTGGACTTTATAACAGATTTAACAGTGTTTTAATCAGAGATTAAAGAGCACATCTCCGTACATTTTTATTCACTTAATCGATTTTAATGACAACATTTTTATTTGCACTATTCACGAGATTGGTTCTCAGAGAAATCATGACTACAGTTTAAGCAGGAGATGTAAGTATACCACTACGACCTGATTTAAAGATTCGAACTCAAATCCACTTGAACGACCGTCACAAAATCCTCAACACTACATACCCACAGTAATCTCTAATTAAATTAGAACTTCTCATAACGACCGTTCCAATATTAAGACCACCTCTTTATAGCGTCCACTTATATTTAGACTGGTTTTCAATATTCCATCTGATTTCAATCTTCATTATCGGAGCAACTCGTAAATGCTGGGTATTTAGACTGGTTTTTGACCCCCAAAAATGTCTTAATATCAATGTTATACTGTACATGTATTAAAGTGTATAGTACACATGTATATAAATAAACACTTACCTAAAAAGCCAGACTGTTAATTATTTATAATCCACTTCAAATGGAAACACTTTTATCTTGTTCTGTGTAAATTTAGTTATGATTGCGTTTATTCAACACGCAATCATAAATTAAACTTAATCGTATTCGTCACAACGTATCCATTAAAATCCGCTCTCTTTACTCGCTCGAATACACAATGTTTCTCATTTCGAAATCGTTGTATTAAAACATCAAGGTAGATTTTTTATGACATTTTATTTGCACTATTTATTATACGAACGTATTACCATGCGAGACGAACTGTCCGTCATTGATATGATTTGGATACTGGTAATATGATAGTACGATTCAAGGTCTATGATTCTTTGGTTTGACATAATGATGAAAATACAACCTGTGTATACATTCGTCACGTCTTAATGCCAAAATTCGCGAATTCTATCGAACAAAATTTAGTTGAAACAAACGTTAACGAAAAAAAACTTGATAATCACAGAGT
Source organism: Lutraria rhynchaena (assembly GCA_008271625.1). Taxonomy (NCBI): domain Eukaryota; kingdom Metazoa; phylum Mollusca; class Bivalvia; order Venerida; family Mactridae; genus Lutraria; species Lutraria rhynchaena. The sequence continues at coordinate 111,876 of VIBL01000146.1, read as the reverse complement.
ATTAGCTCTCAAATTCTCTTGAAAATAACTTCCGGTTGATTGCCAGCATTTTCAAGCTAGAGTTTTCACGCCTGGCCACAATCAATACAACGTATTGCAAAGAAATATATTTACTTAAAATATTCACATCTTGTCGCAGATAGAAGTAGAGCCTTGACCACTAATCTTCAAGTATCGACTGCGCTGTAAATTGATCACAAGACAAGAAAATAGCGACACTTAGAAAAAAAACGATATCACATCTGAAAATAGCATTGATGACGTAACATGGTTCATTATCAATACAGCATACACTTCTCTTCCACTGATTTCTATTGGTTCCGAGGGTAGTGGTACGATATTGGCAGTGAACGAATATCTGGGCCCAATAAATCGAAGACGTTACAACCGTAGTATTTTAGTCTCGATGAATGATTCATTAAAAAGCTTGGACCGTGATCAAGTGACTAATTTCCACAAGGTTTACACTCAGAACTAAAAATACACTCAACAAAATCTGTAAAGCCCCCTGGTTCTGCGATGAATATTTTAAATCAGAAATCGTAGAGTGATAAAATTGTCCACACAATTATAGTTAGACACATATATAATTTATTTGTGTAATAATACTGACCAAATCGTTCACAGCTCACCAACTTTTGGAAGGCAAAATAAGGCAAGTCGCACGTGCGAATCGTGTTTCCATCTAAAGTCGCCAATCTTCAATTCATGAGAAAATGTGTGTCGAGGGTGGGTAACACGTTTCGATTTGTTTAATTATGTATTTGTATTGTGAAAATATCACGATTTTCGTCTTAATATAAATATTACATTAGGGGTATGAGAACACTTAACGCTGTATGACTGTTTAATTCACAAATACACGTACATAAAATATACTATCTTTTCGTTGCCGACGGGTAAAATGATCTGATTTTAGACGACATTCGTTTTAATTAAGTGAAGGTAGTGAATTGAATGTTGATGTACGTGATATACAAACCAAATATTTTACTCCTCATGTGTAAATTACAAAAGCAAACATTAAATAAAGGTTAAGACGAATGTTGGTACTTATTCACACGAAAAAGAGATGAATGTGCAGATTTCAGAGCGTTAAAAAAGTGACACGTGACAAGGGTATTGACCCCGTTTCGTTAAGTTCAGAACCTAAATAGTCTACCATAAAATACCTTGAGATAATTTTTGTATCGAGTTTTGTCTTTCTCAGTAAAATAACAGCGAGATATACTGTCAAACTTGTGTTTGTGGCCACCTTTGTGTAAAGACCACCCTGTGAATGAAGGTCATTCTTTGAAAACCGCCACTGATTATTTAGAACAAACTGATCTCCAAATAAAGGCCATCTGTCAATAAAGGTCACATTTTGTCTTTTCCAAGGTTGACCTTTGTTCACAGGTTTGACTATTCCATCCTAGTTCAGGATTGTTGATCGACAGCTCTCATTGGTCAATTTTTAATGTGCATTCAGAATTAACCAATCAGAAGCATTGGATTTCAGTCTGATTTGCAAAGACGCATTATTTCAAAGCTCTGTGTATAAATGTAAAAAGAATATATTTTTGCAATAAGATTTTGAAATGTTCAATAAAATGACAATACATGTATTTCATAATTTATTTCCTTTGATTAATTAACTTGTTTGTGAACACAATATTTTGAAATGGTGTGGTTTAAAATGTTATTAATTTGTTTTAACTGGAAATAAAACATTTTTGCAAGCCAACTACTTATAATGTGAACATTTTTCTAAAATATGACCAGACTTTAAAAATGCCCAATGTTTAACGGTATGTTTTCAGGTATGAGTAGCATGTTAGTTACGTAATATTAAATCTGTGATATTCAACTTTGCTTACCGTTACACAAACTTGTGTGTTGTTTTGTAGAATGACAGAATACAAAGCAACATTTTTTATATACAGTAAAACCTCTCTAAAGCAACACCCTTTGGGAGACGCAAAATTATGTTGTTGTTGAGAGGTTGTCACTCAGGAGAGGTTAAATCAATATTTAAATGTTACAGTAGGACAACATCATGCTGTTGTTGAAGGAAGGTAGTTACTCAAGAGAGGGCCGCTCAAGAGATGTTACACTGTACAGTAAAACCTTGTTATCTCGAAGAGTCATCGGAACAGACTAAATGCTAGAGATAAACATGGTGCTCGTGATAACGAAGTATTTGTTTGTGGCTTGAAAATTATACACAACTAAGAAAAACAAAAATTAAAGGGACCTTAAGAACCCTCAAAATAAGTCGGGTGATCGTGATACTGATGCTCATAATAACGAAGTTTTACTGTAATACATGTACTACGCCACTTAAGAGCAGAGCTAAACGAGGACTATTAACGCAAACTCTTACTTTTTGTGGATAATAAGATACATCATATTAAAAAGATGCGAGCCTACAGCTTGAATGTAAAAGGCGTGGTATATTAGTATGTTAAATATACATCAATGTATTTATAGTACATGTATATAATCATTGTGGTTTCTCGAAGGCGTACAACCTCTGAGTACCCATATCCCCGCACACCTTCATCAACATTGAAGGACATGAAACAAGTATATAGCTTATATTACGATTTTGTACGCATGCTCACACTAATGGGAAAATATGTACCTCTAGTTTTAAAAATATATATATGACAACATTTATACAGCACATATAAACGCAATAAATATTTGGTTTGTTGTAATTTCGAATGAATAAACTTCGCTATTCATAGATGGTTAACTCCACCAGTGAAATAATATCATAGTTTACATTATCCGACGAGTTTCATTACATGAACGATGTATTGAAATGTTATTGTATAAAACTAAGATGGATTGTTGACATTTATGTGTAAAGTTAAATGATAATAAGTATGCACATATTTAATTACAAATTACTGAATCAAGATTACAAAGCACTACACACAAATCCTACTTTCTTGAACCCGTCCATGGAGACAGAAAATGTGTTCAGAGTCAAAGTACTGCATCGTGCTACTCTTCTTAAGTACATGCGCACTAAGGGTTGGGTAAAAAGTTTAAACTTTTACGGACTCAAGACCATGCATTAAGGTATACTCAAGTACAAACCATTCTGTTACAAAAAAGGTTTACAGTGTTTGTTCACATATCTTTTTCATCACGTGACCCAAACATGCGGGTTGTAAAAAGTGCATTCATAATGATAAATGAATTATGTAACTTGTTAGCCCAGATCCATATAAAATTTACACTCAATTCTAAAAATTAAGTTACGTCATAGACATTACACTGTGGCGACAGTGCAAGTGGAGTCATGACACTATCAACTTTTTAAGTGGTGTTTTCACCCACTTAGACGAAGTAACAAGTCGTACCTCTTGTTTTTCACTAATTTGACTATTTTGCAAATTCAGTCCACTTGTACACGTTTCTGTATAAGTTATTATTCCAGCTCGAATGTAAACAACAACTGGTTCACTAATAATTAATACATATGTGATTCATCTGATGAAATGTACAGAAGCCAATAAGACACATTAAGACTGCATTATGTTATGTATGGCAGCCAATAAGCGACATTAAGATTAATTTTATTGCAGTGAGTACAAAAATGCATCGACTCAGATAGCTTTCGTTAAATTTTGTTGCATACAAATGTTTTCATTACCAGTTATTGCATAGTGCACTTAACTTCATTTTCTACGATGATGTACAGTCAAACCTGTGTTTGCTGCCACCTATGAATAAAGACCACCCTGTGAATAAACCGTCACTGATTATTTAGAACAAACAGACCTCTGAATAAAGGCTATCTGTCAATAAGGTCACATTTTGTCTTTCCCAAGGAAGGCCTTTGTTCACAGGTTTGACTGTATCTTTAGACAGAAAAGAACATTATCAATGATCAAACATCAGTTTTCTAAGAAATATTGTAAACATACACAAATCGAGTTTAAGTCACCAAATATGCTATGTAAGTAAAATTAGTATACTTCTTGAACTGTTGATACAAAGTACAACCTTCATTTGTTTTATCCAAATATATCTTCATTACAGTCCATTATCAGTTCATGATTATTAAATAGATAGGAGATACGGTATACAGGCATTTGTTTATCACCTAGGCCAAACCTAAATTGTTATCTGTCTCAAATCTAGTGGGTGAGACATTATCAACCTATACAATCACAATAATGGTTCATTTCACATAAATCAACATCTCTTCCATGCAGACAAATGACAGTTTCACCAGGCTGGACATATCAGTGAACAATACCAATACAGTGCAACCTCTCCAAAGCAACAGCCTTGGGGAGGAGCAGAATTATGTTGTTGTTGAGAGGCTGTCGCTCTAGAGAGGTTAAATTATAGTAAAATACTTCAGAGGGAAAAATCATACTGTTGTTGAAGGGAGGTTGATACTCAGGAGAGGACCACTCTGAAGAGGTTGCACTGATTATACAGTAAACTGTTGAAAATCTTTAATGTGTTAACACACACTCCATTTTATACTGCATTTAACCCTTTGCCTTGCAATACCACATTTCCCCACATCTGAAGCACACGACTTTGGAAAACATTGTGGCAAAAGAAACCATTGATTGTAATGAGTAATGGCTTCTTTTGCCACAATGTTTTCCACTTTGTCAGAGAGAAATAACCCAATTTTCTTCAATAAATTAATGCTTTGTATATTTGCTTTGAGTTTGGAAGTGTCCAAAATATGCATATGTGGCAAAGGGTAAAATTGCATAATCAGCATTCAAAAAATTCTTTTTGGAAAGAAATCGATTAAATAGTGTTTAATATATCAACTCCATGTTTTTTAAAAACTTCTAGAGGGTATTTAAAATTTGAGGTTATTTATGAGAAACTTTGTAGGATAATCATTAGTGGATTAATGTGAAATAAAATATGGACAAATGAAAATATTTGCACCAACTTCATTATGGTCTTTGTTACATTTTCAGGCTGTCAACCAACTCTTTTCAAAATTCAGGACAAATATACGACATTTTTCAGGATCAATACAGGACAAATATAGGACATTTCCACAATTTTGACCATAAATATAGGACAAATTTGGCTAAATATAGGACATTTCGTGTTCTTTTACATATAAAAAGAAACAAACTTTTATAGTCCAAGACTGCTAAGAGTTCAAGTATTTAAGAAAACTTACTTTACTGAAAGCCATATTCATTTTAAGCTTTTATACCATTATGTACAGACTGATCCCACAAATTTCTGTATCTTGAAAACCAAATCCAACACATTCTTGGATCTTTGTCACACACTGCCTGTTCTGGAGGCAGTATCAAAGAAGAAATCTCCCAGAAATGGAGAAAATATAGGACACAAGACCCAAAATATAGGATTTTATAGGATTATAGGACACTTTCTGACATATAGGACACAAAACCCAAAATATAGGATTTTATAGGATTATTGGACACTTTCTGACATATAGGACACAAAACCCAAAATATAGGATTTTATAGGATTATAGGACACTTTCTGACATATAGGACACAAAACCCAAAATATAGGATTTTATAGGATTATAGGACACTTTCTGACATATAGGACACAAAACCCAAAATATAGGATTTTATAGGATTATAGGACACTTTCTGATATATAGGACACAAAACCCAAAATATAGGATTTTATAGGATTATAGGACGCAGTTGACAGCCTGCATTTGACAGACAGCAACTGAACACAAAATCTTTGATTTAAAGGATAGTACTAGGTTAAGCTTTCTCCTCAGTACAAGGTCCAAGAAGTGACTGACGTCTAAAGTAATCTTTTAACACTGAATGAAACCACATCAAAAGAAAAGTTCAATGGTGGATATTCTGTCATGCTTACCATCATAAACTTTATAAAAATGGATAAAAATATTACATGTAATAATGTTATGTTATGTCAGAAAAACTACACAACAAAAAACTCTACCGGTAAATATATCTTAACAGGAAATTATCGAAAATTCACAATGAAAAGTGGTGAAATAAAATACTAAGGGAGGTAACTCATGCATTACAGGTTGTTGAGCATCAGTTTGTATCTAGAGTTGTCTTTCTTTCAATAATTTTTGCACATATAAAACCTAAACTGGTTCCCATTGATTCTATAGTACAGAGACAACAGGTATGGCCCAAAATTTCCAAGACACTGATTGGTCAATTGCGGTCAAAATCCGGCCAGAATTCTGCCGAAGGATCTTGCGAGACTTTTCACATTCAGAATGTCTCGTATTTTTTCACTCAATTAATATTCCACGTGTAATTTAAAAATAGATCAAAACATCAGGGTCTCTACATTATGTTATGTAGAGTCACTAAAACTAGCATTCACTGTTTTATTTTGATTAAAAGATGCAATTTGTATCTAAAGTATTCAGGCATTGGTAACATCTTCATTTGTATTTAACAGATATACGGAAATCTCCGATGTTTCACGAATGGACAGCAAATCACATGGCTCAAACGCATTGACTAACCAGAGCGCCAGATAATTTAGTCCATACCTGTTCCTTTGGTGCACTGCAACATGGGACAGGGACCAGTTTAGTATAAAACCAAGGTTGTAAGCCAAATGCCTTACCTAAGAGCTGACTGGGGCAGGTACAACAAGAAATTTATAATAAAAGATGTCTAAATTTTATTCAAACTTAGCAACAAATTATAGCACATGAACGGATGAAACAACTAGGTCTGAGATTATAATGCTTTGAGAATAATCTCAAATCTTATTTTCATGCATGAAAAATATTCAATTCAACAATCTTTATAAAAAAAAATACATGTACAGAGTAATTTGAACAGAAAATTGGTACACTATCTGTGTGAAACTTTCAATCATATAAAACTTAATTGAAATAACACAATTTTATGATTCAACCTTAAAACTTTTACTTTTAACTTTATCAGAAAATGTAAAATAATATATTAATAATTTAAGATGAGTACTAATAAGAAAGAGCATGCAAGAATACTGATGCCAGTTTTCAGTTAATTTTTACTGTAGGTCACCAAATATGTTCAGTCGTCAGATATCACCAAATACATTCAGAGGTCAGATATGACCAAACATGTTCAGAGGTCAGATATCACCAAATATATTCAGAGGTCAGACATCACCAAATATATTCAGAGGTCAGACATCACCAAATACATTCACAGGTCAGATATCACCAAATATGTTCAGAGGTCAGGTATCACCAAATACTTTCAGAGGTCAGACATAATCAAATATATTCAGAGAGTCTCAGGCACACAATAATCATACAAATTAAGAAAACTTTTAAATGTGAGTGTAAACTATATTAAAGTATGGAGATAGTTCTCATGTTTTAAAATCTCAGACCCAATCTTAAATTATACAAAAATGAAAAAAATATTATTCAGTCTTAATTAAATAATACTTAATAAAACAATACTTAAACAATACATTCACACAAAAAAATCATATCCCAGTTTTTGGTATCAGGAAAGATACAAGTTTTGTGGCAAACATTAGAAAATAAACATACAATGAGCGATACAACATGAATAATGAACAGGTATATATTACAATGACTACACTTTCATCAAATTCAAAGAGAAATCTCGCCGTACATAATGGATGTGTAAATGATACCAAATTTTAATCAATAAACCTGTATGATAATCATGATACTGACATTGATTTGTTCATAATTTCAAACAATAAAGACCATTAATATAACTTCCCACGAATCCCGGTCGCGGAAAGTCATACCCTTCAATAAAAATTTGGCAAAATTTTGATTTTCCTGCATATGTGGAGAAAGTGCAGGCTCCATATGGAAGGGAACATCAGTACTGGTTAGCATACAGTGCAGGAAAACTGGTTAAGTGAACTGACCACGGTATATAACTGAAAAAATTGAGAAAAAAACTTTCCGGTTAAAGTTATTTTCCTTTGCAATTTGATCCAATCACCACCATTGCTGGATTCATTCACAGGATTTTTTTTAATCACTGATTCATTCAGTAAACATGATATTGACATTGATCTGGTTATAATTCACAAGAAACAAAACATAAATTGAATAACAAATCAGCCTACAGAGCTATCATTCATACACTATGGAGAGATACACCATGTACTTTTTTCTTTGCATGTATCATACAATAATCTAAAGATCAGCTGTTTTTTGCCGGCTGGTTGAACAAAAAGGACAATGTGACCAACAAAACAATCTTGATTATATCAACATTATATCAATGTCAGTTACATTAATACTATAACAATGTCGGTTACATTAATACCATAACAATGTCAGTAACATAACAATGTCAGTTCCATTAATACCAGAACAATGTCAGTTACATTAATACCATAACAATGTCGGTTACATTAATACCATAACAATGTCAGTAACATAACAATGTCAGTTACATTAATACCATAACAATGTCGGTTACATTAATACCATAACAATGTCAGTTACATTAATACCATAACAATGTCAGTTACATTAATACCATAACAATGTCAGTTACATTTATACCATAACAATGTCAGTTACATTTATACCATAACAATGTCGATTACAATAATACTATAAAAATGTCAGTTTCATCAATACAAGAACAATGTCAGTTACATTAACACCATAACAATGTCAGTAACATAACAATGTCAGTTACATTAATACCAGAACAATGTTAGCTACATTAATACAATAACACTGTTAGTTAAATTAATAAATAATAATGTCAGTTTCATTAATACCATAACAATGTGAGTTACTTTAATACCAGAACAATGTCGGTTTCATTAATACCATAACAATGTCGGTTTCATTAATACCATAACAATGTCGGTTTCATTAATACCATAACAATGTCAGTTACTTTAATACCAGAACAATGTCAGTTTCATTAATACCATAACAATGTCAGTTTCATTAATACCATAACAATGTGGTACCTTAATACCAGAACAATGTCGGTTTCATTAATACCAGAACAATGTCAATTAAATGCATTTCAGCACAGATTCAGTCATGTGATTAAAAAGTGTCAGTATAATGAATATATATTTATTTCAGATTTATCAGTGGGAATACAATGTTCATTTTCAATAATGGTATAATGTCAGTTATATGAATAAAATGCATGTTATATGATTTACAGAACAATCATATAAAAACTGATTTCAAGGTGATTATTTGAATAACAGTACAAATGGAGTAAGCCAAGATTAGTCTAAAAAGCTTCTTATATCATAGAAATAATTCTAATGTTTGCAAAACTAAATGGGTTTTTACAAAATGTTTGGTTAACCATTGAAAATCAAAGTCAGTGGATGAAAAACTTATGAACAAAAGGAATCAAGTCCAGTCAAACCTGTGAACAAGGATCCCCAAAGGGGAGGAAAAACATGAACTTTATGCATATGTAGCCTTTAAATAGGGATTTATTCAATATCTTAACAAGCCTTGCTGCTTGTGAACCAACTTTTCGGAGAAAATCAGTAAGTGTTGTACAGCACCCTCAAGACCTCCTTACAAATTCACAAAGCTGCAGGGCTGTCACACCATTGCAAACTAGATTTTCAACATGCACATTTTCCTAACAAATTTCTGGCGATTTTTGGATGGCCATGAGGAACAGGTGTTCTCCTGTCAAGTTCTGACATAAAAAAGATGGTTGCCAGTGCTTGGGTTTATATCCACATTTGGGGCCAATTGTACAATGAACACACAAACAATGTAAGGCATTCATATGACTGTCATGCAAAATCCTGCACATTGTAAGGTGGCTGCATCAAATTGCTGCTTTGCACTGCCTACAACTGGTGCAGATCTGTCTGAACATGTTACAAATTTGTCTACAGCATTCTGGGACTGCAAAATCGTATAAAACAAAAAACTGCATGGCTGATGTGAACTGAGCTTAAAGAATGAACATTGTTCACAGGTGACAGTTTTTTACACACAGTCGTTAACCAACATTTGATAGTGAAATTACATACAGGACAATTACACAACATAAATATGATAACTTCACAAGATTTAACACAATTTAATGCGCAATAAACTGACTTACATGACGTCCACAGTCTTTCACGCAATATTTATAAAGTGAACATTCTAACATTAACAAGATTTCTCTAAATGAACCATTTATCATGGATTGGGAGTGAAACTATCATTACTTTGCTGTAAGCACAAACAATAAACAATGATAATGTCATACATAAAATACACCTAACTATTTGTTGACGGCTAAGGAAATGTTCTCAGTCCCTTTTTCACTTAAAGTTTTTAATTCTTAATTTTAAAATTCAAGCACTTTTAAGCCATTTTTTGAAGTATTTGCTTTCTTGAGCACATGCAATAAATTTCTCTAATTCTATCATTTGAATAGAATTCATTTAACACCATTCTGATTGATCCACACTATTTGAATGTAAAGAAAAAATAAAATATTTAGAAAAAAAAATATTACATCACATATTTTACAAACAAATCATTAGAGACAAATAAGTTAGACTCAGAGTATCAACATAAATCAAACCCCAAAACCCTGTCAATCACCACAAAAACTTAACTGCTTAAAATTAGACCTTGTTGCAAACCAAATATAACATACAAAACTGATCAGTAGTGAGGATGATAAAGTCATTAATCACTTAAGAATCAGAGTTGGATGGATTTTAACCAACACATAACTTTGCATATACCATTAATTACATTATCAACTATTCAGTCAGTGTTTGCACAATCAGTGATTCTTTTTTGCAATTTTGGGAAAGGGCCTGGATCCAGTCCAATTGGGAAAAATGTGTGGTGTGATGCTAAAATTGGGAATTTTTAGGTCAGGAATGGAGAAAAATGTCTTTGTTTTCGATTGGGAATTGGAAGGGTTTGTTTACCAGACCCAAACAAAGAAGGAAAAAAAATTGCTATAGCAAATAAAAGAAAAAAGAATTCATATGGTTTCAGTCCATCTTTTGTCTAGTTATAATAAAGTAAGCGCTTCTTTTTTTCTTATTTTCCACAACTTCCCAAGCTGCTATAAATGAAAAACATTTTTTTCTTTGCAACACGCCAACAATCACGGTCAACTGGCCACTTTCACAGCTTTAACGGTGGAAGAAGACCCTAAACATACACCTGGGTAGAATTACTGACCTTTCTTAAAGTAACTCGACAGATTCCTCACATGTGAAATTCATCTGGTCCCAGAAAAAAAATGAAACAAAAAGATCTCTAACAATACAAAACTTAATGTTTCCTAAATATATGTGAGGTTAATTAAGATCAAAGTTGAATTAGGTATAATCTGGTATTGTCAGAGAATTATTACATTTTTAATTTATATATATTCATCATACATTACATAAAATATGACAAACCCATGGGTGAAAGTTGAAAATTTTCAAAAAACTGGAAATCTTAACCTCAGAGCCACGAAAACAATACAAGAGGACCACAATGGCACTGCATCACTCACTAGAATAAATGAAAATTAACTTGTTACTAAAAAGGTAATAAAGGTACACTCGTGGGCGGATAATGGGGAACAATAATAAACTTGATAAAGGACCATCAAAGGATACTACAAAGGAATATTCGTGATGACTGAAGGATGCCACAGACCAAATTTGGTGATGATCCAACCACTGGTTCATGAAAAAGTCATTTTAAAGAATTTTTATTTTTAGCTGTAGCACCTCCAAAAAGAGACCAGCCATTTTTATTTGAGCATACCTTATAGATGACCAAGTTTCATAATAATCCATCCATTGTTTCATGAGAAAAAAGTCGTTTTAAGGTATTTCTATTTTTAGCTCTAGCATTTTTAGATTACTTAACCTGCATTAGAAGTTTTAATAACACCATTTACCTACCAGCACGTACATTATTTATGATAAGAAACAAAGTAAAACTGTATAGATTTTATCTAAGCAAACACTGCCCCCATCGGCCTTTAGCGCCCTGCCCAGTATCATGTGTGCCCTGCCCTTTTTTTCAGCCTAGATACAACACTATAATCAGTATAAATAAGGTAAGCAGCCATGGAAAAAACATTTAAGCAATTAAATATATCATTATGCATAAAATTCATCTTGAGGTCACACATATACAAGTTTTCTTTTTACACATATTTTCACACTACGAATGAGAACATTTATATCATATAAATAGATCAATAAATACAATGGTGACAATTTATGAATCAGCTGCCAAGTAGTAAGATGATCATGTGTGCACTATATCTATGATATATACATGCAGGCTTCTCAGAACTACTGGAATACTGCCTGACATTTGGTCAAGCAAAGATAGAATTTCTGCCTGACCAAATGAAAATTTGTCTGACTGAATATATTATAAACAAGTAATAAATGTCCAACTGCTGGACATCTGGTCTGGTACTTGCCGAATTTGACTAGCTCAAAATTTGCCTGACATGCATGTCTCACAGTTCAGCAATTTTTGGGAAGCCTGTACATGTAGAATACAATGAACAAATGTTAAATATACTGATATTGAGACAATGGTGGCGTATATTTGAAATTAGCAGTATGTGTAGTAATATATTATTTACATAGAATGAACTGTGTTCAGCATAGTTATATTGGCACAACATTTAACCAGTCGTAAATAGTTGTCCAATAATTTACAAGCATTGTCCTATAAAGAAGTATTTTTTGGTAATTTTAGACTGGTATAAATGCATCAGTATATTGTACATGAAAATATGGCAATTTTAATTATAGTAAAACCTGTCAATTGATACCACTTTCAAAATGAGTACATATAGTTCTTTATTGGAGGCAGTCTTTATTCAGAGGTTCTGGTTCTAGTTTTCATTTCACAGAATCTGTTTTCATAATTCTGAACTTGGGAACCAGTCACAAGAAAAGCATCTGATTGGTTGTTCTGGTGCATAGTCTTAATAAGGACCAATGACAGAGCTGCATTGTAAGACTATAATAATTGCATATATATTCCAATCTTCAGATGAAGCAAAGAAATATCAAAGTCTAAATTTATCATAAATTAATATTCAATCAAATTTCAAAATCAAATGGTGTCTTTCCACAAAGAAAAAATTTCAATCTTGGTATCATAAATATTTTGAAACAAAAATTACACCAACAAAGAAATCTACACAGATACATGGCACCAAAAAAAAAATACAATTCAAATCCTTTAATCCTTTGCCTTATAAAGCAGCATTTCCCCATATCTGAAGCGGATGACTTTTAAAACTTTGTGGCAAAAGGAGCCATTGATTGTAATATGTAATGGCTTCTTTTGCCACAATATTTTCCACTCTCTGAAGTCTTTCAGAGAGAAATAACCAAATTTTCTTAATAAATTGATCTTTTGTATATTAGCTTTGAATTTTGAGGAATCTAAAATATGCTTATGAGGCAAAGGGTTAAGTAACATATTTCAAGTACTAAGCAGGTTTGTGCCCTTGAATCCTGACTCCGGAATTCCGGATTCTTTCACATCAAGAAAACTTGTTTCCTCTTGAGGTTCATCAGCGATAAGGTCAACAACTGACCCAGATGCTACTCTCAACTCACTCAGACTCCTCTCGTTATCCTGCAGGAGTCGTCCATCAACAAACAGGTTCTGATCGTAAGGAGCAACAGAGAACAACTTCATGATTTCTAGTTTCAATTCTTTCAGGGTTTGTTTCGAAGATATGTTCACCTCTTTCTCTCCTTTAGCTCTTCGATGTCGCTGACTTTTACGCACAACTTTACAACCATTTAGACTTTTCATGGTTTTTTCAGGAGGTCCGTTAGAATCTTGGTCACTTTCTCGTTTCCTACTGTTAACACAGTTAATTTTATCACCAAACTCAGGATCATCAACATTAGAATCACTATTCTCATTGGAATTTTCGATGATTTTGTCCATTTTCAATTGTTTTCTGATATAAATCACGCCTTTATCGTACTCAAACAATTCACATTCCTCTAGGTTGAGCCGTCTCTGCAGGCAATCATCACAAACCGTCGGCAATGTTATAACCTCTTGTTTATCGTTTTCAATGTACTGAATTATTGCAACTTCAACATCATACTGAAAAAGAGTCTGAATTTGTCTCCACTCATCTGCTGATATGTACGTTATCTTTTCGTCCGATTTTAATGAGCAACTCAGCGGCACAGGAAACAAGTAACCATTGTGTTCACACAGCAACGAGGTATTTGATACGTGTGTAATAGGCTCGTGTTTAACAGGGTCTCGAATGTATTGTCGCCAAGCATTCACAAAATCCGTACTTATGACATACACACCTTCAGCTTGGTTGATCACAGAGGGTCGCTTTCTATCATGAAATAAATCAATCAAAGCTGATTTCTGGACAGACGCAAGTTGCCTACTTTGCTCCTTCGATCGAGTTTCTTCAACAATATTAGCTGCACACATCTGACACGGTGGACTATCAATATCAAATTCAGCACAACTTGGAAAGTAATGTTTAAGTCTAAGCCACACACTTTCAGGTACAGCCTTTCGACAGGATATATCTGGATCTAATCCTTTATGAATTTCACATAACAAATCTTCATTAAATTGTAAAGTCTCATCATCATTGTCTTTTGAATTAACATTTTCACAACTTTTACCATTATCCACATTGTTTTCAATATCAGACTCACTTTTGGTCTTTCTAGTTTTATCACTATCATTATTACCATTCTCATTGGCAGCATTGTCTGACACACTTCGATTTAAACCTTTACCAACAACTATTGTGTCTGCAATAGACTCGTCTTTATCCTCATAAATCTCTTTATCCAACTCACTTACAGAAACATTATTAGAATCGCCAGGTCCTGATTTAGGATAAGACTCGGTTAATAACTCTACAGCTAATCTTCGCCAACTTCTAAAAGACCCTTTCCCAATCCAGTACAATTTCTCAGTAGAAATATCAGTTTTCATTCGACTTGAAATAAATTTATCGTCTTCCACCATTCGTTGTTTGTTCCTAATCAGATTACACTTTTGTCTCACACAAGCAAAGCACAAAGATTCATCTCCACGTAATCGTAACTCTCCACCATAAATGCCAAACAGTTGATCCGATCCTCTGCTAGATACACACTTCATTTTAAGTGATTGGTCGGGACAGAGTTTGCCATGACTACAGTTGAACTTGGCCACATCTATTTTAGGAGCCGTAGCCGGGTCATTGAGCCACTTAGAAATCCAGTTCATTGGTATCCATTCAAAGTTATTTCCATCATGTCGACTATAAGGCAAATCATGATAGATGGCTTTAACTGTCTCCTGTTTTTCTTGACCCTTAGCAATATTATTCTCTTTCATTTCATTCATGTCAGTTATCCATTTCTCAAAGTCATCATTATCCTTCTCAACAAATTTTATAATGTAACCTGGGATAAGAGATACATCAGCATCATCAGTCTTAGCATTATTGTTTTGATTCACAGTTTTATCCTCCAGCATCAGTGCTGGCTCAGATTTTGATTCATTCACAATAGCCTTTGGTATATAACTTAGCTCTTCCGACTTCGAACAATGAGCGACTATATTATCTGAACCGTTATTCAATTTAATTAATTCATTTACTACTGTATGGTTCGAATAAGATATGTCATTCTCAGCTTCAGTATTTGTTAATTCTTCTACTGGCAAACGACGTGTATACACCAACATGTAGGCATTCTTAGAAGAGTGATGTCCCTTTGGTGCACGAGATCCTTTAGCTTTCTTTCCATCCAAATCTTCCTCACTTCCAAGCTGTAAGTTCTTTCCCTTGATTTTCTCAATATCTTCATCATTGAATTTGTACCAATTTTGACTATCATTTCCTTTAATATGCGCGACATAGTGCCCACTGTAAGCCGACTGACCTCTGTGAATAAGCACAGCATTTAAATCGTAAACAGTCGTTTCCTTGTCCAGCATATACTCAGTCATATCCAAAACATCTGGGAACTGAATACAGCTGTTCAATTTCTTCTTACATCCAGTCTTAATATCAAAAACAAATCTTAAAAGTTGCAAATTCAACACCGGTGGCAAACTTTTCAGTTCTATAGCACGTGTAGCATCTTGCTTGCTGTTACAATGACTACACATGTATTTATTATCACCATCAAGTTTTTCAACTCCCAGAAATCCCTGCAAAGATTCAGACAAAGTTTTGTGCCCTTGAATGATTAAATCCAATTCATAAAATTCGGACATTCTCTCAGAAGCATTGTTACAATTACTACAACGTGTAACATAAGCATACTGCCCACAAAACTGTTCCTTAATCACATTGTGACCATCATAACTACCGCCTTGAAGTAAATTTGTCTCCAAAACTGAGAGGAACAATTTTGAAAATTCCTGAGCATCTTGTTGCTGTCCTGCATCTAATCCTAAATGTTTAATAAACTCACTGGGATCTATAAAACGTCTTTTAGACAACTCCAGCAAACCAAATATAACCTGAAAAATAACAACATATCAGTCAATGTCACTATTCATAGGTTAAAACTCTTTGCAATTTATATTCACTTTATGGTATCATCGTGAACAGGGATGTAGAAATGAGCCGGAGGCGGGAACAATCAACTGGCTATTTGAGCATTCTCATCAGCTACTTTTTCCCCACAAGGGGTGCTGCCCCTTTGCCTCCTAATAGGGGCACCCTCAGACCCCCTTCTACTTTAAGTAGCTTACCTACAACATGAAAACATTTCTACACCCCTAAATGAATGTCAAATTTTAATGTGTCTCTGACTTTTGTCAGTGATGTGAAATAACAAAAATGGATCTTGGTGGTCGAGTGGTTACAGTCTCTGATTAATCACTAGATCCACACAACTGTAAGTTCAAATCTACCGAGGACCAAATTTCACATATAAGGAAGCTGTCCATCTAGCTTACAGACAGTTCATGGTTTTACCCCTGGAGGTGTACTTCGGGTTTCTTACACCACTATTAAATCTGGAAGTTGCTAAATGACCCAGGTTGTTGGTGCGACATTAAACTCTATTGAAAAGAAAAAAGGACAATAAATCAGTCCTAAAAATTCATGTTCTTCCATCTTAGAACTAAAGAAAACATTTATATCTAGCTCAAGACTTCAATTAATGTTTATTCACTTCATTCATTTACTTATAATAATACAGTAAAGAGTCCTAAAACAAACATTAAATAAATTAAGCACAAAGTCATTCAGTCATTCAAGTTTAAACAGAAATCTGCTAATTGTAAGTATTGCAGGGCCATCTGCTACATGTAAATGTATGTTTGGTGTGTCGTGTGTTGTCTGTTTCAGTCGATCTTGTCAATTCTCTTCTGTTTTCTATGACTTAATCCATTCTTATTTATTTGTTAACCAACTCATTTCATTCTTTTTCACCATTTCAGGAACTCATTTTTTGTATCATGTTTGTTTCATATTATAATATAGTTATGGTTGAGTTGTACATGTCCTTGTGCATAGCACACTTAATATTTTCAGGAAGATGAGTAAAGGTGTAACGTGTCATTAAACTTAATCTAAGCTTGTTTTGTGATAAATTAAGGGATATTTTGCAGCCTCTTAGGAAAAGAGGACCCATTAAGAGTGACATAAGAGAAATTATGACAAGCACAGAAGCATCTAGAGGACTGTATTCTCATAGAAGAAAAGACTTTCATTTACTTACCTGAAGATGTCCACAGACAGATGTAGGTTTCCAGTCATCCATATTATCACAATCAGACCAGATTTCCCTCCAGTGGTAAATTCCTGGAATAAAGAATTCATGTCAAATGTTCGCTAGATGCCCAAAGGAAATGTGTTGTTTCTGCTTATGGACCTCTATATATCCTTGATCTGTGAGCTATGAAGATGGATCCACAACCATGTGCCAAACACACCATCTCATCATGGCAAATATTTGTGTCATGTAGTTTCAAAATTTCCAAATACATGAGTAAGTAATGGCGTTGAAAAAACAATTAGCAAAAATACACGAACATACACCGATATATCGCGATGACTACGCAAGCTGACATGACAATACAAAAATCAAACAGCGCAATAAAGAATTATGGACAGATCATCGTATGAATGATGAGATTTACTATCATGAGGAAAGCATGTCAAAATACAAGCATAAGCATTGGTTCATCGAGCAACGTTCGAGTTTAAAGCTGTTATCAAATTGTATACCCAATAGCTGACTATAGTACCAACCATGGCTGTATAAATCAATTCAAGCCTTCCATATATCCTTTGTAGTTGATTGTTTATTTTTATGTGACATTGTCACTGGGGCTTCACGCCTTTTTTTCAACAATTTGCAAATGAATTCTCTTTAAATTAATGGGATGTGACCAAAAAATATGTCAACAATTTAGCAGGTACACTAGCACAGCCTCAATCAACAAAATATTCTCTGATTTACAACAAGCAACACTTACCTTTTCTTATAGTTTCATTATGAAACCATAACTGCAAGAAAGTATTCACGTAACAAGTTGCTCCCAGATTCCTCAGGCCTACAAACATACCCGGTGTACGCCTCTCTTCCGTAGGGTCCTGTATGTCATGCCAAGTACTATCTTCAATTTTTCCAAACCATACTTTCTCACCTAAGCAAAGTAAAAATAGAAATGTGAAAATTAATTTCATTTTAATAGTACAACAGAAAAGGCAATATAATAATCAAGAACACAAGTATAAGTTTTTGATATTTGTTTAGAGATCTATCATCTAAGCCATAATATGTCCCATTGTATGTTTTCTGTCATTTGAATTTGTCAGCTGGAATCTAAATTTTTGTCTTTCACCATACTGAAGTAATCTTAACCATTTATTTGCAAGCCTAATCATCTTAAGTATGAGTGATTCAGCTCATCCACATATTCTTGCAAGTATTTTTTTAAAGTCCACAGAGAAGGCATTATATTAGAAGATGTGTAAATGCTGTGAGCTGACAAAATGAAAGGCTACAATATTATTAATCCAGCAATTTTCTTGCTTCTTTGTTTGGGTCCGGTAAATGGACCCTTCCCATTCAAAAATAGACAATTTACCAATTCTTGACCTAAAAATTCCCAATTTGGGCATCACAGTTCATACCACGCATTTTTTTCTCAATTGGACCAGACCCGGACCCTTTCCCAAAATTGCAAAAAAAATTCACTACCCAAATACATTAAAGGCACATTTAATCATTCTTACCGATACAATTAACACAGTATGGATTCCCTTTGCAGTGTCTCTTACAAGCTCCAAGTTTACAGGTTGGAAGACTTAATCGATAGGCTGTCCTCACGTTTTCAAGGCTGACATTTTCAGGATCTGTCGTCTCTGCCCACTGCCAACACTGTTTGTCCAAAGAAGGCTTAGAAGGCATTCTTTAGTTTATTCACTGATCATTCAGATATTTGAGATCAACCTAAAACATACATGTAATAATATCTTTATTGTAATAAATAGGTCTAAAAATCAATACTTAGATTCACATTGGGGAAAGAACAATACAAATTCAGTAGAACATTGACTCATAGTCAAACAAGCATTTATTCTTCAGAATAAGTTAAATCATTAGTTATAGTTGCTTATTTATTTTCAACATAATTTCTTCTTTTTTCAAAAAATCTTAAAAATGGTGGAAACAAAAGTAGGATAAGTTGAAAAATGGATGGTCATTCTTTTAGGTTTAAATTTTCACCAGTGAATAGCAGTTTTAAACTTATGGTAAAAATAAATTTTAAGTCCTATTAAGATACATTGTGATATAAAACTGCTAAAGAGGAAAATACATTTCAAGCAATCACGACAATCATATAGCTACCCGTTCAACAGTCAGTGAAAGTTAAGAAACAAACTAACCTGCATTGGCATCAACTTCCCATGAAATTGTTTTTGCATAAAATCAATTGCATGGCAATCCTAATAGATCTGAATAATTGCCTCGCAGAAATGCAAGAAATGTGATAAAATAATAAAAGTAGATATCACCAAAATTCATCTAGATCGTTCAGCCGCTCAATAAAGTTACCGATAAAACCCGAGCTAACGATTTCGTCCCGTTTTTGTTCCGGTCTTAAAAATCAGCTTGTCATGGAATTGGAAAATTATGTTAAGATCGCTCTCAACAGCGAATCCCTGAGCCCCAAAAGAATTTCCCTCGTTAAAAAATCGAATAAATTCGAAGGTGGAGACATTGTCATTCCAAAGGGATGCATTGACAATGTTAATGAAGATGTAAGTTTCAATCTGTCATTAGATTTCGCGACAGTATAAATGGTCAGATATGTCCTTATGAAATTTACACCGGTTTCGAAGTGTGATCAATGATGGATTGTTTAAAGATCCGCTCATTTTTTTATTCTTGAGCCATGACCTATGATCAGGATGAGGCCAAATAAGGACATGTCTTCGTAAACAATCTGTTGGATTAATTTATTATCTACAGGTATACTTTTACTACATTCGAACAGAGTTTTTAGGGTCATTGAAAATATTTTACCACTTGCCCAAACACAAAATTTTTACTATGCTCACTTTCCAGAATAGTAATTTACTAGCCCCAGACTTTAGGTTGTAGGTTAATACACAGAATGCTGTAACAAAACGAACTTTTATATTAGCAAAATTTGATACTTAAATCACCATCTTCTTCTGTAATGTACTGAAGTCACTCTGGAGCATTGTCGTACATGACATCAGATGTATTATGTATTAAAGAGAGTTATAGCCCTTTGAAAATCTGGTATAATTTTAGGGTATATGTTTTCTTATATTTTAGGTGTTATGTCGAGTAAGACAGAAGTTGTTAGAAGAACTCAATGAGGCCAACTATCCCATCTTAGACATCAAGAATGATGCTTATAATTGTATAGCAATATTCTTAGATCGTAAACAATTCTTCAGAAAATTCATTAATTCTGTATTAGAAGAAAAAGACCAGTTTGGTCTTGGAAAATGTAAGCGGGATAAGACTGTGCTGCTTTGTAATGATAATATTATGAAGAATGGACAGGAGAAAGTTTTATCATTGGAGTCTTTAAGATCTACTATCATACAGGAACATTGTAGGCTCTTACTTCAAAGTCATGGGTGAGTGATTGTTTGCTGGGGAATTTCAATTGCTGACAGTGTTTTTTTTTCCAATTTTGGGAGAAGGGGGTCACTGCTCATTGGTGGGGGGAAATAAGTGCGGGGACAAGCAAAATGGGGAATTTTCATTACCTATTGAAATGTGCTTAATCTCTTTATATTTCTAATAAACAACTAAGTTGCACTCATTTGTAACACTAAACTCTTATTTTGCAAATGGGTCTTAATGTTGAAAATGGTGTTATAAATTGATGTTGTAAAACGCTTTGAGGCAAAAGACATCAAAACAGCAAAAAGATCAATTGTTTGATGAACAGAATAAAACTTGAAATTTGAAACTTGGTCTCAGAATTTTTCCGAGGAATGTGGGAAAATTTGAATATTATTAGGGGAATATTATGTATTCCAGAAAGTGGGGAATGGAGCCGAATTTCACTGAATATTTCTAGGAAAAAAGCTGGCTAGGCTCTTCTTCTTCCAGTATTGCACATAAATCCATTTCCGGAGTGTTGTCATACATTTAAGTGGTGAAAGTGCTTGTAAGCAGTACACACATATAAGATTAAAATCTTAAGTTTCTGTGATACATCGATAAGGCCTCAAAGATATCATCCTTTTTTGTTTCATATTGATTACAGCTACACTGTGATGTCTCCTACCAACCCAGATGCAAGAAATGCATTGAAGGACTTTATACCATTAAGTTCAGTGTCTGATTGCAACATGGACATCAACCTCAGTGACAACAGTTCCAGCCACACTGTAGAACAGTTCTTGAAATGCCCTTATGTATCTCTGACCGAACATACTCAACAAGGAGAGGATTCTTTGAAGCGCGATGAAGATAAACATGTGAAAGCATATGAGTTTAATATGAAAAAATGTTTAATTGACAAAAATTTAACTGTTGGAAAAAATAATTTTGATAAAAATTTATCTGTATGTACAGGTAGGTAAATACATGTACTGTTTGTTTAAAGTAACAATGTTCTTGATGTTTAAAATTAGTTGGTATTTAATGAATGATTAACAAATGTTTTCTACTCTTTGATTAAAAAATAAACTACATGTATTGCTAAGTCTGATTAAAATTTGTTTTATAAAGAAATATTTAAATAAGTACACTTCCAGCTATTGAGACAGTCTATTTAACTGTTAATTCCATAATGATCATTCTATATGAAAAATTGGTTGTTGATTTCGATGTTCTGTCATGTGATAAGCACTTTTTTTTATTACTGTGCTAATCCCAATGACAATGTTACAATCTACTGTATGTTATTCTAAAATTCATTTATATAACTGCTGAAATCGAATGTGTGTATGACATTTTTTATGTATATTTCCAGTTTATGAATCTAACAGCATGGCTGAAGTGTTGCAGACAGCCAGTTCATTATGTAAGTGTTGTAAGGTTAGTGTAATATTTTACTCAATTTATTTTATTTATTGAATGTTGAGTACAGTAAAACCTTGTTATCTCGAGGAGTCATTGGAACAGTCCAACTGCTCGAGATAAATGTGGTGCTCGTAATGATGAGGTATTTGTTTGTTGGTTGAAAATTGTATGCAACTAAAACCAAAAATTGATGGGACTTTGAAAACTCCTCGAGATGAGTCGGGTGCTTGTGATATTGATGCTCGTAATAACGAAGTTTTACTGTATTTTGAACGAAATGTTTTTATGCCCCCAAAGGGCGGCATATATCAATTGTACTGTCTGTCCATCCATCCCATTTTCGGTCTCAGCCATAACTGTAAAATTTCTGCGTGGAAATTGAAATAATTTGCATTTTTAGATCTTCATTTGCCTGTTGATGTTAATTTCAGAAACTGTATGATGTAGATGCATTTGAGTTAAGTTTGATTTTTGGGGCATTGAGATTTGATTTGTCCTTATCTGGAAAATATGGTGTTTGTTTTGATACATTTCTTAACAAATGATAAAAATATATATCATTCTTTCGTTTCTATGATTTGCTGTTTCACCAGAATCAAAAATACTTAAGGCTGGTTATTTTTTTCTTGAAATTGTTTTTTTTCGGAGGAGGGTCCGTAAAACAAGAAATAAAAAAGGCCTAATGTGGATGATTTATTTATGTACTTGTACATGTACAAGTATGATGTTGTTACACGTCTGGTCAGTGAAAATATTACGCTGCAAGCTTTCACTATTCGAAGACATTTTAACAGGGGAGTGATACTTGAATTATTGAAAAGTTACTGTGAAGTGTTAAAGGTATATATATTCGTTGGCAAACTGATATCTTTTGAGACATTGAAGAATATAAAATGTTTATTTTTCCTGCATATCAATCACAAAGCAGGCAGGAAAAAAACATAAGTTGCATTTAACCCTTTTTTGCTGTTTTTCACTGGAAACCTTTAAATATATACTTTTCATTTAGGAGAAGAACATTGATGTATGTATACACATCTCTAGTCAGAATAATGCTTTCAACAAACAAAAGGTTCATTTAACACTGGAAATATTAACAGAACTGGACCACAGGAAAATTACTCAGGTAAAACGTTTTCAACATTCCTTTGTTTGATTTGCAAAAATCAGACATAAATGTATGCTTGATTAAGGATTTTAATAAAATATCTATATTGTATATTTTTGTTAACCAATCAAAATTATGTTCATAACAAAAAGTCTTATTACATTTTAAAGTCACCTCAACTACACTTTTCGCTATGTTCAGAAAAGTACCTTTTGTTTACTAAGCGACAAGATCAAAAGTGACTAAATTAGCATTGTCATTCTCAGGTTACACACTACTAAATATTTGGCCAACATAAAAGACAGTCACTAGGGTCACAGGAAACAAACCTATTTTTTTAGGCCACCTGGTTACTGTGTCAACTAATCAATATTTTACTAACAAAATAAACATTTTCCATGTGCCTGAATTACAGAAACATCTGGTGTATGGAGGTGTATCACAGAGAAAAGAGAGCAAGAACAGTGACATAAGATGTGCTGAGGACTTATTCAGGTATAATGTACTGATAAATATCATAAACTGGTTCCTGTAAATATCATAAACTGGTACCCATACCATAGATGTATCATGTATGGCACCAAAAGGAACCAGTGGGCCAAATTTCCTGGATGCTTTGATTGGTTGATTTTTATATGTCATTTTATATGCTGAAGAAGTCTGTGCTGTTTTATGTTAAATTCTTTTTTCCTTCATGAGAGTTTAACTTCACACCAGCATACAGGGTCATCTGGCATGTTTCCAGCTTTAACCTTTAAGGAAGACCCCAGATGTATACTTGCGACCAAATCTGTGTTACAACCATCTCTATATAATGGCCATACATTTTTGGACTGGTTTTGAGTATTTTCTCTATATTTCAGACTTCCGTATTTACTGTGTATCTTTTTTAATGAATCTGATTCATTTTTGTAGGTATATTTTGTGACATCCATTTTATGAATAAGAAAAACTGATGTGAATACCTAGTGCTGACAATTTTTAAGTATTATGGTATTGTACAGGTATATCATAAATCTCAAGAAGTATGTGTAATAGAAACCCTTCATATCAAACCCGCTTTTATCTAATTCCCGCTTGTATCAAAATAATTTTGAAGTCCCAAAAATTATCCTTCCTTTTACGTATCGTATTTGTCCAATAATTTACATATCAAAGTTTGTTTATATCGAACAATTTTGCAAAGTCCTTTGAACTTCAATATGGAGAGGTTCAACTGTATTTCATTAAAAACATGTTTTACATTATCCTGACATAGATTATATTAATTTCTCATTATCAGTTTATATATCTTATGTAGATTAAGATACGACCAGATGAGACAAGCAGCCATTATGAAATACAGTGAGGGGGTACATGGTATGCCTTCTTAAATGAAAAATTCACCTGAAAAAAAATGATAAAAAAATAAAGGCCTCTAAAAATATGAAAAAAATATGGCCTTCATTAAGTGGATGATTTGGTCCCTCATAATAATAATAATAATAATTATAATAATAACTGTAATAATTATAATTAATGTTTAATATTAGCTGTTGTTCACATTGTGACCTGTTTTTGTACTGAATTTTAAACTTAAAAGAAAAAAAAATCTAATGACAATTTGCCAGTTTCATTTTTATTAATATTTCTACTTGGACATTTTATTAGATTTGATGTTTTATAACATGTTTATTTCACTCAGGTATATTCTCCTATCTTACAGGTGAGGGTTGGGCAGCTACACTAGAGTCGCTCACAAGTGCTTGTATAAAGTTTGAAATGTTGTCTTGTGTTCATCGTAATATGGTATGTGGTAAAAAATACATATGTACTTCCTGTTATTATTTATTTGTAGTTTATAAAGTTAGATATTAGAGTTTCTGTTAATCAATTCACTTAAATTTTTTATATTTAGCTAATTGGAGACTATTTTATGTTTAGCTAATTGAAGACTATTTTTATGTTTAACTAATTGAAGACAATTTTTATGTTTAGCTAATTGAAGACTATTTTATGTTTAGTTAAATGAAAACTATTTTTATGTTTAGCTAATTGAAGACTATTTTTACGTTTAGTTAATTGGAGACTATTTTTACGTTTAGCTAATTGAAGACTATTTTTATGTTTAGTTAATTGGAGACTATTTTTACGTTTAGCTATTTGAAGACTATTTTTTACATTCAGCTAATTGAAGACTAGTGCATATTTTTTATGTTTCTTATCTGCAGGGGTGTAAAAATGAGCCAAAAACCAGAAAAATCTACCGGCTATTTGATCATTCCCACCAGCTACTTTTTCCTCTCTGGGCATTGCCTCTTTGCCCTCTACTGGGGAACACTCAGACCCTTCTACTTTTAGTAGCTTACCGGCCACGTGGAAACATTTCTATACCCCTGTATCTGTATTTGTTTATAAAAATGCAGTATGAAACAGCTGCCTGTTTTCGTTTTTCTATACTGTTATAATGATTGTATTTCAGTTAAAATTAGACTTGAGTGAAGAGGATGCTGATGGTAATTTGACTTCTGTTGATGGTTCGTTTGTTATGTATAATTATGCTAGATTATCTACTTTGTTCAAACATTTTGAGGAAGCTGTTGAAGATAGTAAGTTGTTTTCTTGACTCATAGTTTTTTTTTGCTGCTTTGCAAAAACTGGGAATTCTTGTACTTTGCACCTACAGGTTTTATCATTAGGCTAGAAAAATACTGGTGTTTCTGGTTACTTGACCAATTAGGGTTGGAAAGTCACAAGATACAAGATTTTTTCTAATTTTGCAAAATATTTTCATAATACCAATTTTGGTAGCAATTCCTTGGATATTGCTGTTAGAAACGTTAGGCTCAGCAGGTAACTATAAGATAGGGCTTGTCGGGTAACTGGAAATGTGACCATTTTTTTCTGGCCTTAGTAAATCTGTCTCAATTATTTTGTATTCAATACATGAAGAGTGCTGGAATTTAAAGCATCAATACTTGTACAAATGCCTACATCTCAAAGATGACCCTTCTGTTTTAAAGGTGTCCATATCTCAAAGATCTTGTCATATTTAGTTACAGAGCAACCTCTCCAGAGCTGCCCTCTCTTGAGCAACAACTTCCCTTCAACAACAGCAGGATTTTTTCCCACTGTACAATTTTTAATAAAACTTCTCTAGAGCAACAACCTTTCAACTACAGCATAATTTTGCTTCTCTGAAATGGTGTTGCTTTGGAGAGGTTGCATTGTATTTGTAAAAGTGTACATGATTAATAGCCATCTTTATGATATAATGAATTTTAATATTTTATGTGTATTGAAATCTATTTAAACTGATTCTATTTATTTAAGATACGTATCCACCGTTACCTCCGATTGAAGAGGTAGACTTCAAGACTTTGAGAGAAGAGGTAATTATTTCTGTTCTATAAAATTATTTTAACTTAGTACAGAGTGAGAGATTTTATTTCCTGTGTAAGATCAGTATCATCTAATCATCACTTTTTAGATCTATAGTGATCAGTCAGTCTACTCCTGCATCTTTCGTCCACACCTAGAGGTCTCACTTTTGAATGAATACTTATCAGACCTGGTCTGAATTCTGTCTGAATGATATCTTGGACAAGTTCGAATTTGGGTGATCTGGGATCAAAAGCTAGGTCAACAGGTCAAATCAAATGAAAACTTTGTTAACAGAGGTCACAGTTTTGATTGGATCTTTATGAAACTGTGTCAGAATGTTTATATTAGTGATATTTTGAAATTCTGTGAATAGGTTACCAGGTCAACATCCCTGAAAACCTGTTTTACACAATATGTATTGAATCTTCATCAAACTTTGTCAAAATGCTTGTCTTAATGATATCTTAGACAAGTTTGAACATAGGTCATCTTGTGTCAAAAACTAGGTCACCAGGTCAAATAATTGAAAAACCTTGTTAACCCTCTAGAGGCCATAGTTTTGATTGAATCTTTACTAAACCTCATCAAAATGCTTGTCTTAATAACATTTTGTACAAGCTAGAACATAGGTAATCTTGGGTCAAAAACTAGGTCACTTGGTCAAATCACTGGGAAACCTTGTTAACACTCTAGAGGTCAAAGTTTTGATTGGATCTTCAATAAACTGTGTTAAAATGTTTGTTTTAATGATTTCTTTGACAGATACAAGTATGGGTTATCTGAGGTCTAAAACTAGGTCACTAGGTCAAATCTCCTGAAAACGTTGTTAACAATCTAGAAGTCACAGTTTTGATTAGATCTTCCCCAAGCTTTGTCAGCATGTTTGTATTAATGATATCGTGAACAGGCTTTAACATGGGTTGACACAGGTTGAAAATTAGGTCACCAGATCAAATCACAGGAAAGCCATAGATGTTGCAATCTTTACTCAGGTGAGCGAAAAAGGATCATCATGACCCTCTTGTTTATTGCTGCTAATGGGTTAAATGCTGTTTTTTCTGAATATTCTTTACATGTTTTAGCTTGTCTGTTTCGAAGAAAAAGTCTAGATATTATGATAGCTGGGTCATCGTGGTCATTGTTGTTGTCGTGCAAAAAATTCAATGTAGCCCATTACTCAAACACTCTTAGAGATATCAATACAACACTTAGAATACTTGATTACCATGACAAAGTGCAAACGCAATACAAGGGGCATTATTCTGAAAGTTGTATTTTTGGAGTTATGCCCCTTTTTAACTTTGAATACTGATCAAAATTGCTTGTTAAATAGAATGATGTAAAACAGACAAGTATTGATGCCGCTCAGCGGAGCTCTAGTTATAGACTTTATTCTATTGTCTGTACTCTTGATGTTGAAACATCTATTTACAGACTGAAATCTATTGTTTGTATTCTGTAAGTTGAAGCATGAATTTTCAGACTGAAATCTATTGTTTGTACACTGTAAGAAATAACATGTATTTACAGTCTGAATGGTCATTGTTGTATAACTATGTTTACACGTTCCCATCTCTGGTAGAACAGACAATAGAAGGTTTTGAGGACACTGGAACTATACTGACTAATATACATACACACAAGGTATATTATTTATTTCATTTGATATATCTTAATTTCTTCAATTACAGTATAAATATTTAATTCCCTATCATGTAAGTATATGGGATGAAAAGCCAAAGGTATAAAATGTCTTTGTTTACTGTCTCGCATCCCTAATTTGTGAGGTTTTTGTCAAGAGTAAAGTTCCATTACACTGATAAAAAAAAATGTTATTTATTTGTGTTTTTAGCTCACCTGAGCACAAAGCGCTTGGTGAGCTATTGTGATCAGTCACTATCTGTCATCTGGCGTCAATACTGGGGGTTGTTAACACTCTAGAGGTCACGCTTTTAATTGGATCTTCATAAAACTTTGTCAGAATGTTTGTCTTAATAATATCTTGGACAAGATCGAACATGGGCTATCTTGGGTTAAAAACTAGGTCACCAGGTCAAATCACAGGAAAACCTTAGAAGTCGCAATCTGTACTCAGGTGAGCAAAGAAAGGGGCATCATGGCCCTCTTGTTATTAATTTTGGTGTTATTACAAGAATTAGGGTCATATTGCTATTATTTTTTTTGGTGTTATTACAAGAATTTTGGTCATATTGTTATTATGATATTTTGATGTTATTACAAGAATAACGGTTGTATTATTATTTTGATGTTATTACCATTACGAGATTCATATTTTTGTTATGTTATTTTGATGTTATTAGAATTATGACGTTTATGTTGTTATTAAGTTGATGTCATTTTTTTGTTACAGATCTGTCAGATGTTATGTTCACTGAGTCGATCGCTGAGTTCATACTACAGCAGATATCATGTTTTAGGGGTATGGTTGATACGATTAATTACATTACTTGTTGAAATTAAAGTAACTCTGATTACAAAACAAATAATTTCAACATATATCGATCACTGTCATTGATTACATCTTTGATTATTCTTTAAGTTATTTGGAAACTCTTCCATCTTTAAGGGTGGAGGAAGACCCCAGGTACGCACACACGTGAAATTTGGTCCAAATAGGGATTCAGACTCACAGCGGTTAGGGGCTAGTGATTACTAGTCAGAGACCATAACCACTCAACCACAATGGAGGCTTCACTTTTTTTTCTTTTGTATATCACATGGCCCTGTGGGTACATGGATTGGATACATGGATTAAGACTGCGAAAATAGATTCAGATAAAAATCTCATAAAGATATTCTCCTTATTAACTTTATGAGGTTTAAGATACGTTAAAAACTTTATTATGGTCTTGAAAAAACATTATATTTGTACCAAAATACTTCTATTTGCAAGTTTAAATTTATTCTGATCTTGATCGTAAAATTGTTCCTAATCAAGGAGCTGGCAACTTCTCCAAATATGGAGGAAAATCGACATTTTTGTCAAATTTTCATAGAAGGGTATGACTTGCTGCAACTTGGATTTGAAACCCCAAAATGAATGTTTTCAAAATGCTTATAACAGAGTTACCCTCAACAATTCTGAGAGAATGTGAAAATTAGGTGATAATCCTACTCAGTCTAGGATTTTTACCAACATCCTTTAGAGTAGCATTTCAGATTAGTAATAAATAATGGTAAATTAATGTAAATGAAGTTTTTGTTTAATGTTTTTCTTCTCATTTGTTTGTTCCAGGAACCAAGACCACACCTTCTCCCCACCATGTACGCTAGATTATATTTACTGAAGGCCATTCATCAAGTTATGGAAAATGGATTTGCTTTGATGGGGATACAACCTCTGTCACAGTTATAACAAATACAGCCTTGTCATTGGTCAATAGGATGACTGAAACCAGAAACAACCAATCAAAGTTTGAGTTTGAAGACTAGTTTAAAAATGCAATATTGTCATTGGTTTATTTGATGACTGTGACCAGACACAACCAATCACAGGTCGTGTTTGAAGACCAAAACATGCTAAGATGCTAAGAAACAACTGATCCAAGTCTGAAGTTAGAGACCCAGCTCAAAATACAGCTTTTTTATTGGTCAATTTATTTGGTGAAGTTTTGAAACCAACTGGAGGTATCCAGTTAAATGTAAGATGATAAGAACAAATAACCACCAATCAATTTTACCATTGAAACAATTCCTGAAAGCACCCCAGGGTTTTCACTAGATGTCAAAAGTTGAGGATGAAAAATTACCCGTGGCTGATAATAATCGAAGAGTCAACAAAATTTCCTAATTTTATTGTAAATTTGTCCCTAAGAATCTATCTGGCAACAGTATGTGTTTGAAATATAAATTGGTGCAATTTATTTTGTTTTTTTCTTTCATTTCAATACAATAGAATATTGAATGTGACTTAAATGTGTCCATATAGTTCCTGTCATGGTTATTTATTCCGTCAACTACTATTCTGTATATATTGCTTAACCTTGTATGGCTTGCTGGGGCTGTTCGGAGAATGCCAGGAAGTGATGTGTTGTGACACAAATAAGGCTTATTTATCAGCATGTTCCACTTCAGATTCTTAAGTCATGTTAGGCCATACTAAATCGTATCTATGTTAAGCATCCATGGACGGAAAGGTTTTCATCACCAGAGTCAAATAAAAAAACATTTCGTAATATTGAATATTTGATCATTTGAAATATCTTTATTGGACCATTACATGCTGGAATGATTAGCTTTGTAACAATATGCCTTCCAGTCGTCAAAATCGATCAATATTATCCTTTTGTTTTGATTTAAGAAATTAAGCATATTTATTCTCACTGAGTGACTGTTTGGACTATTGATAGAATTAAGGCAATTAAGTTGGAAATTTGTTTTTTTCCTGGGGCACTTGTTTGTTTTTTCCAGATAGCTAGATGGGTTTTTGAATCTCAATGTTATGCTAAATATAGATGCGATTTGGTATGGCCTTATTCATGAGTCCTAAGATCATTGTGGAGAATTGTTGGTAACACGAGGAGATGGGGTATTGTTTCAGACTGTTGTACAGGCCAGAAAAAAAAGTTGTGTTTCTTTTAATCCGACCGACCCTATTTTTTTGCACTGACCCTAAAATTACTAAAAGCAAAATCAAAAATATGAAAATATTTGGTGTACCCATTTTTCAGTCAAGTAAAATGGCACATGACTATTTTTCCCTAGCTATACATATTCAGTATGTGAAATATTGCCAAAAAATATATTGTACCTTATTTATAGACAATAATAAATACTGTCATTCTACGGCAACTTTTCTTGTTTGTTAATGAATATAAAAGTTGGGACAGACCAGACCTGATCAGACCCGACCATTATTTTAAGTATTGAAATTATTTTGATCTGGAGGTTGCCCCAAGTATAGAAGATGAAGAAACAAGATATAGATTGTTTACTGTATGATTGCTTAATTCAGCAGGGACTTTATTTCTGTTGTATTTTTTTTGTAATACTTTAATAAAAAATTAACTTTTGCAGAAAACAGAAAATATCTCTAATGCTATCAAACGGTATATTGGATGACAAGCAGTGGTGCAGCCCAGAAATATACATTCTTTTTGCTACATGGCAACAATAAACACAATAATCCTTTTTTATTCAAAAAATTTAGGTTACAGAAATAGTCACTTATACACATGTACACTTATTCACTCTAAATGCCAACTGTTTGCCGAGCGGGACTGAAATGTTATTGATAAACTGTGTTGGATACGAAACAAAGAAATGGACAAACTGGCAATATCAGAGTTTATTTATTGTTGAAGTGAATATAGATGTTGGATCTCGGTGAAAGTTAATACTGGACACAGATCAAAGGAGACAACTGACGTAATCAATATTTATAATTGGTTAATAGGATTGTCTCCCTTTAATCCTTGTAATGATCGTTCTCTGGTCTATTACAAAAATGCGTTTATAAACAGAGACCTATACTACACAAATCTTTTATATTAGTACATTTTGTATTGGTCTTTTGTATAAACAAATGACGGGGATACTGTTCTTCAATCTACATTTTCACACGTTTTCAATGAAAGCTCAATTATCAGAGCAAGGTAAATTCTTGGTGGCTTTGTGACGTCAAACAATTGGTTTCAATCGCAATGATTTATTGCAATCCATTCAAACCTGAATTAACCCAGTGCAATGATAGTATGAATATGGGTAACTGTCAACAGCCTTGCTGTTGGGTTAACTCTACTAGTAGGGACGCGGCTCAGTGTCCGCCTACAGTGCTAGGGGTCCTGGGTTCAATCCCCGGTTAGGACCATGGACTTTCCTCGATTCAAATTTGCTATAATGATGGCATGAAGTCAAAATTGAAGCAATTAAATATACGAATATACATTCAACGAACATGGAACTTTATGGTACACAAAATGTGATATAAAAGAAATTGCTCACCTGAGACTGGAAGTCTCAATTCAATCACAGAAAGAAGTGTTGTTGCCCTAAATTGCATTGCATCCAACCTGGAAAAATCAAAATAAAATCTGTATACAAATCTCTTTTGATAATTTTAGTCGTGTAAAATGTACTTAGCTGCAAAAATGTCTACAACACGATCATTACAAATACTTGTGGTATTCTTACAATGTTCAATGGTAAGTGAAGTTTTTTAGTGAAAGAAGGTACTGTGGTATATACTCATATTTGCTTACACATACCACTATGCGCTTATAATATCACAAGTCCTCTAGTAATGCACAGCTCTGGTTGTTTCCCGACCATTTGTTTAAGTTTCTTCCTGTAAATAAATAATGCAAAACAATAACGTGTGTGTGGATAAACATTCACCAGCTGACTATCTTTAGAAGAGAAGGAATTGATCTCCTAGACACACTACCTCGTGGACAATGTGTTAATAAGCGTTTGGTCTCCCCTGATCACCAGAACTTGGTCTGCGATGGAGACGGCATCTTTCACTACAATGTGTTAATAAGCGTTTGATCTCCCCTGATCACCAGAACTTGGTATGTGATGGAGACGGCATCTTTCACTAAAATGTGTTAATAAGCGTTTGGTCTCCCCTGATCGCCAGAACTTGGTATGTGATGGAGACGGCATCTTTCACTAAAATGTGTTAATAAGCGTTTGGTCTCCCCTGATCACCAGAACTTGGTATGTGATGGAGACGGCATCTTTCACTACAATGTGTTAATAAGCGTTTGGTCTCCCCTGATCGCCAGCAGTTGGTCAAATTGAAAGAACATCGGTCCGTAGTTAATACATCTATATGTGATCTACATGTATAATGTGAGAAAGTCCGTCTTTTGGCTTCAGGAAATATAAAGAAATATTTTTCTTAAGAAAAATGTGTGATAAGTTTCAAGTTATTTTGTCTTGATTTTAACAGTTTTTTATGTAGCATTGGGTCATTACATTCCCTATTGTATGACCATCAATATTTTTTTTATTTGTATGTTTTATATGATGCATCTGCGTGTGTTGAAGCATACGTTTAAAGGAATTTCCGTTCTGTTCTGTTCTATTTAGGCAGGAAATCAAGAGAGAGAGTGTTGGGAGAATGGCCACACTACAGTCTAAGAGCTATTATGATCGCTGAGTCATCATTGCCGTAATCCTTGCTGTTGTCGTGCAAAAAGTTTAATGAAGCTAAATACACTTAAACGCTTCTAAAGATATCAACACGGCATTACAAATATTTGATCATCATGACAAAGCTAAGTCGCAAGACAATGGGTATCATTCTGAAGGCTATATTTTTGAGTTATGCCCCTTTTTAACTTAGGATTTTGGTAAATTACTTGTTAAATAGAATTATTTGAAAACTATCAAATGTATAACAACACGAAACTTTGAATGTGTTATTAGCCGGTATCCTTTATACCTTATCGCATATAAACTCGTAATCCCAGATGTGGCCCCCGTTGCCGACTTGTGAAACAGACGAGCGTTGGCGCCGCTCTGAGGAGCTCTAGTTAACAGATGTATACACGATATTATCTGGCTAACATAAATTGGAAAATAAATTTTTAATTTGTGTGTAAGAGCAGGGACTTGTATTTTGAACTTGGTCCTATTTGGTGTTTTTTCCGAATTCATTTAACTTGACCCATTTATCTATTTTGGACATTGTAGATACGAAACATTGTACTATGAAGACTGTCCCAAATACTAGCTCCAAATATTCTAACCAATTCACACGGTAAATAAAATATTATTTATTAATGAAACATTGGGGAAGATATATTTGTCGAGTCTCAAGCATTCAGACTTAAAATTACATTAACACACCCAATTAACAAATTCTCACACTTCCAAGAACAAATCCGTTATTACTTTAATTGACATTGGAAGACATGTATAGCAAACCAGCAAGCCCTTTACTTTCGTTTCCAAAATGCAGCATCATTTTCAAAATGCATGTGCTGATTTAATAAACTGAATTAACTGATTAAACTGCCCCTTTCAACCCCAATCTAACTCTCATTGTATGTGGGGCATTGACAGCTTTGAAAAGGTTGCACATTTTGGTATTCATTAGAAGTTGAACTGCCATGTACACATGTCTACATTAAACTACACAATTTCATTCTTCTAAATTATTACAACAGAGGAAAAACATGGTACTTATGAATGGTTTGTGATAATGGGTTCTTCAGACTTAACAGATGGTGTACTCAGACAATCTATAGCCTAGTCTTATTTGGGGCCAATATGTGCACATGTATATTGGTCCCATGTGATACAATGAGCTGACACTTTTATTTTGGTACATTGACAATCGACCAACCACGCGATGTCCATACCAATATGGCGATGCTTTCAGTTCACCTAAGTCACGTAATTTTGCCTCTAGTGACGTAAAAATCTTTATTCAGAGTTGTTGTTCTTTATCACTCATCTACAAATGTCAACGTCTCAGTTTCTTAAGATTATCGTAAAACAGAATAAAGAAATAAAACCTTTTACAAATTAGTGATGCATACTAAATTTTAGTGCAACACTGGTACCCGTTCAATAAATGTTTTGCAGCAAAGGTCTCCGGTTGCAAACGGCCGGGAACCAATTTTATTGATACTCATCCTTTCTTAGTCATGTAACTTTAGCATAAACAATAACACAATTTAGGAGGCATGTAAACACATATTATATATTTGCGGGAGTCGTTTAAATGTCGTCTGTTGAACGACTAATTAACGGCTGTGAAACAGAAGACTGTTGTGAGAAGACGGGAACCACCACCTCAACGCTGCCATGAGTTAGATTTTTTTCTCTAGGATGGTTCAATTGAGCAAAATATCAAACATGTATCTTGTTTTTAGTTTCTTTAATTAAGTGGGAAACAAGTTTTCATAACTTTCATCAAACACACTTCATTCTCTGTTACTTGATCACTATCGTCTGCGCCAATGCATGCTATGCAAAGATCGTAAAAAATCCTACTAAGAATGGAATTTGAACAAGCGATCCTGGCGCCAAAGACAACGTCTGCGTTCCATTCGTAGCTATAGACCTGGACGTCCATTGCTTTAGTGCTCAATAATTGTTTTTTTATATTAAATATAAATTGTTACATTTATATCTGTTGTGTGTTTGTGGTAAAATTATTTACTGTTATCAAATAATGACTTTGGGATGATGATGTATGCGTGTACGTGATATTATTATTAATGACGGCTTTGTTGTGTAGTATTCACTGCTCTGTTAGGCAAGTCCGCTTTAGTTAAATTGAAAATTACCGAAAAAAATATACCGAGGGGAGTTCCATGAATAAGACGTAAGCTTCTATTGGGACTTAGAGAATTTATAATTTATTCAAATCACTGCGAAGGTCATACGAAGGAACACATTTAGGACGATGAGTTTTATTGATAGAATTGATACATAAAGTAACGTGATGAAAGAAATACAGAATAGAGCTGTTATAATTTGAATCAGTCTTTCGATTATACAGTCGAAACCCGCTATGATGATATCCAAGGAAACTGAAATTGTATTATAATGGAAAGAAAACATTTCTTTTAATATAGAATAAAACGAAAAATGGACGTCTCCTAAAATCAAGGTAAAGTAATGAAAAATCGATTTAGCCAATTTCGATATAAACGGGGCCCAACTGCATATCACACTTTTATAATGGTACTAACATGAAGGATCCATTACAGGTATAAACAACAAGTATAATTTTGTAAGTGTCTCGAAGTCAATTTTGCGCCAAAAGCACGCCTTAATCTAACAATAAGAATGTTTTATATACATGATTCAAGATGCCACTATATTAGAGATTTTCCATGATTTCCTTCAGCTTGAAATCATGGCCATAAGCTGAATCATGACGTCAGCCTCTCTTTAATTGTTTACTAGACGACTCGTTCTCATCCTGCTCACGTAACTTCCGGTTCCGGTGACGGTGGTGGAGCGGAAGTACGTGTTTCAATATTTCTGGGTCAATGCCATCCAAATCCTCCATCTTGTCTAGCTTGACAATTGGTGTCATCTTTCCAGTTTGAGACAAACTCGTAAATGCTGAAATATTAAGGACAGATAAAACAGGTTAATTTACTTCAAAGGGTTTTTGTTTTCATTACGCTTTTTTTCAATCAATTTGGCAAAAATATTCAACATAGCAGAAAAATATCAAGGTCATGCTCCATGCAATGGACGTTTCAGATTCCTTGTTTACGGGAAAGATTTTGAAGGGTTGTGTAGATCTACTTAGTGTAATGATTTAAAGCACGTGCGATCCGGTCTGTCCCGGATTCAGGAACAACCAAAGCAAGTGCTTACATATAGTGCATTTCCGGAACTAAAATAGATAATAGGACACTTACAATAAGTAGTACTTCAACATCCAAAAAGGTCAAATGTTCAGCGTAAGGGGATGTTAATTTCGTATACAAGTTGGTAATTCCGAAAGCAATTTACATTCAAATATATTTATAGTACTGATTAGCGATGAATGTTCGAACACTTATTTCCTAATATGGTGATAATAATTAACCGCATGTACACGAACCTTTCTAATCAATATGTAATCATTTTAGTGGGTACAAAAAAGTCATTGCATGTTAATTCTTATCATTCCTATTGTTCAGTTGATTTCAAATTTGTTACACAAGTTTTGTTCTAACTCAAAATTGTATTCAGTCACATGGTCTCATATTTCCAAGTTTGTATGGAACCTTATTTCGATTTAATGTGTAATTGTTTCATGACTTAACTATTGTTCGGTTGTCAGCATAAATCTTTGCTTACTTAAGTTTTAAGAAAATTCGAAGAACCGATTTTCAAATGCATCTAATTTGTGGTCTCAAATTTAAATAATTGCACGACTTCTACTGAAGATTTTTTTTTCATAATTTCCGATAAAGAATTTTTGCATATTTCCCATAAAGAATTTTTGCATATTTCCAATTAAGAATTATTGCATGTTTCCTATAAAGAATTATTGCATATTTCCAATTAAGAATTTTTGCATATTTCCAATTAAGAATTATTGCATGTTTCCAATTAAGAATTATTACATATTTCCAATTAAGAATTATTGCATGTTTCCAATTAAAAATCATTGTATATTTCCAATAAAGAATTAATGCATATCTCCAATTAAGAATTATTGCATGTTTCCAATTAAGAATTATTACATATTTCCAATTAAGAATAATTACATATTTCCAATTAAGAATTATTACATATTTCCAATTAAGAATTATTGCATGTTTCCGATTAAGAATTATCGCATGTTTCCAATTAAGAATTATTACATGATTTCACAAGACTCACTTAGGTTTTTAATTATCAGTCCATGTACATTTGTTTAAATCGTTCCTAAGATTTTTTTTAATTTCTTGGTTATGTTACAACAGCCTTCAATTAACATTGTTTTCAAGACAGCTTTGGTTTTAGTCGACGTCTAATAGGGGCATCTTCAAACTTGTTACAAATACAGTAAAACTTTGTTCTTACGAGCATCAATATCATGAGAACCCGACTTATCTCGAGGAATATTTTTAAGCCCCGTCATTATTTTTTTATTTGTGTATAATTTTCAACCAACAAACAAACACTTCGTTATTACGAGCATCGTCTTTATCTCGAACATTTGGTATGTTCCGATGATTCTTCGAGATAACGAGGTTTAATGTACAATGTAATACATACACAGACTAGATTGGTCCCCTTGATAAGTTGATGTGGTAGGTCTACGTTTATACTGACACACACACGCTACTCGTACAGTTTGGGTAGTCTCATTGTCGTTAATAAACACTGAAATATCTGGAAAATAAGAAGTGTGCTACTTGGAAAAAAATGTGGAAAAATATTTCGCTTCATAATGATCCAAGCATTTGTTTTGTAAGAAAACGAACAAATGTTCTTCAAAAATGCTCCGTTAGTCATTTAGACATTTAAGGGACTAGACACTGATGTTGTTTTTTTATTCTAATAATTTTCTGGTATAAATCTGAATGTAGATAAAACAAGGATTCCTATAAGGATAAACCAGATTAGTTTCGAAAAATCAAAGCATGTTTACCTGTTGTCACAGTGGCGCACTCTGTTATACTTTGGAAACGGTTCGCGAATATGCGGAAGATCGCCATGCGATTATCATTAATATTGCACATTTGTCCATCACAGGACACTTCATGGATATATATAGGGCTTCTGTTAAAGTTTCTATTCCATACCACTGACCATGGACACAATTGTCTTTCACAATATCCAGAAGAACAAGCGTCGGTTTTAAGGTTTACCAATGGCTGAGAGTCCGATTGGGACTTTGCACTGAGCAGTTTCTTCTGAAGGGATTCTATGCGACGGTGTGAGATTGACTCTTCACGTGTAGCGTTTGTATGTCTGTTGCTTTTCCGTATTGACGATTTTGACTTCGCATTTTGTTTTGACTTAATCTTTTTTGGTACGATATCGGGTTTCGGTTGTTCCCGCGTGTTGCCCAGGTGCTTTGATCCTGTAACAGGTGTATCATTCAATCTCTCTCGTAGTGTATCTTTCTTGGCACTACGCATGTGTAACTCTGCTGTGCGCAAGCGAAGCGGTGAAATGCGGACGCTTTCGATTGTTTTACGTGGAAGATGTTCATCTATTCCGTCACCGAAAAGCGAGTAGGTTATAGTGCCTCTGTGACCACGTACATTAGACGCGCGTTGTTGCTTAGACTTTTCCTTTATTTCATTATGTTGATGTTTAAGAGCATTTTCCTGTGACAATCCTACCAGACATAGAACTAGAAATATTTTAAGTAAAAAATACACGGCATCCATTCCTTACAGTTGTGTATTTTATCTTTATTCTAAGTTCATGTGTGCCATATAGATATCTCGAACATTAATGATACTATGGGTGAATTTACAAGGCTTTTATATGAACACTGAATTATATCAAACGGGGACTTCGGAAATTGAAATATATCTTGAAATTAAACCTCTTAACACTTATCTGTGAGTAAACGGATATTTGAAGTATCGATTAATTAAAGTTATTAATGACAATTCTAAAATTCGTACAAATCATGACGCATTTATTGACCCCGGTTACCTACTTTAATGTTCGACTTCATATTTACATCCTGCTACAGTCTCTTTTGTTGTTGTTATTATTTCTGTTGTTGTTGCTGCTGTTGCCGTTGTTGTTGTTGTTGTTGTTACTGCTGCTGCTACTGCTACTACTCAATTACTTTTTTTTGACAAAAACCGAAAGAATTCGTAAACACTTTTTCATCTTCTGACGATAATGAGCGTTAAAGTTGATGACGTGTTTGTCGAGGTAAATAACGAGATATATATACCCCAAAATTGCGACAACAAAAAGCAACAGGTATGAAAGCTTTCAAGCGATGATTATCCGTGAACAAAACGGGATGTTTTGGGAATTAACCTTATCCACCAAACCAGATTTTAGATCATTTTATTAAATTTTTAGAACTATACATCATGATTTCGTTGCTGTTATTGACATTGATTGGACAACTAAGCACTCGTACCACATGTCTGACACGTGATTAAGACAAGTTTGTTTTGTCGACGACTGATGAAACACGTACTCACAATGAGGACTGAAGGTCTCGAAATGGAATCAATCCTTAGTTAAGGCCACGTGTAAGTAAAGGTCAACATAATTATGAACAAAAGAGAGACACGCTTTGAAACTCGATCTCCTGATTGGTTTGCGAAGAAGTCAAGTTAATAATCAACCAATGAAAAAGCCTGAAATCGAGCTTTTTTGTTGTGCGGTATTAAAAGTATTGATTAATTCAAATGTAAAAAACTTTGTATGCATTGCATGAAGTACTAAATTAAAAATAAAAGCCTGAAGAGTCAGCATAAAGTAGGTAATGTTCTTCGTACCTTTATGGCTCTAAAAATGCTGACGTTTTCAGAGACAAATATTGCGCTGATTACAATAAAGGATCTTTATAAATGTATGAATTAATATGAAATTTGTAGCTAATTTAATCTAAATTACATATAACTCCTAGCTCTGTTTTGATTAAAATCACATTGTTTGCCTCTCAACCTTGATTAGCCCAAATTCAAGGACTAATTCTAGGATGTAGACCACTGTACATGTTGACCTCAGGAAGCAACACTTCAACAAATGTTCACAAAAGTCATATTTCAGTTTCAAAATGTGATTTAATTTTGTCCTTGAAGGTCGTTCGTCCCCCCGCCGCTGATTCAAGTGAAATGCATAGAAAAATATCAGTAATTTATGGAGAACAAGGTTAGTACCGGTATAGAATCCAGAAAAATATCAGTAATTTATGGAGAACAAGGTTAGTACCGATAAAAAATCCAGAAAAATATCAGTAATTTATGGAGAACAAGGTTAGTACGGGATAGAATCCAGAAAAATATCAGTAATTTATGGAGAACAAGGTTAGTACCGATATAGAATCCAGAGACGCTGGTTATGTTTATTTCCCGCCAGTACAAAACTGAAATACAGTGCAACACCTAAAAAACGACCCTCTCCTGAGTAACAATTTCATTTCAACAACAGCATGATTTTTCCACTGTATGATTTAGCTATTAATTAAACCCCTCTAGAGCAACAACCTCTCAACAACAACATAATTTTGCTTCTCCCAAACGGTGTTGCTTTGGAGCGGTTGCACTGTACTGTTAAAACGGACGGAATAGCCGATGGCTTGGCAAACGTTACTTTTTCCTCAGTACTGTCTAACCTTGACCTTGGAGCTTAGTGTCTGTGTGTTGCACGCGACACATTGAACATTGGTGCAATGTTATTTCGAAATCCATGCAGA
The DNA here is from genome assembly GCA_008271625.1 of Lutraria rhynchaena. NCBI lineage: Eukaryota > Metazoa > Mollusca > Bivalvia > Venerida > Mactridae > Lutraria > Lutraria rhynchaena. Next base: position 70,114 of record VIBL01000146.1, on the reverse strand, counting down.
AATTATAAAGTTATGGCTGAGACACGAAAATGGGACGAACGGACGGACGGAGAGTGCAACTACTATATGCCACCCTTCAGGGCCATATAAACTCTTTTGAACGATGAATTCCAACTCAATTACAGTATAGGCCAAATTCTTTCGCGTAACTGGCGTTATTGACACATTTTTAAATATCTGTAGCTTTAAACGATTGCCGTAGTATACGAGGTATAAGCAAATTACGAAACAAACAAAAACCTTGGATTTACTTTTAATTATGGTATCATTCAAAGGATAGACGTTTCTAGATTTCGAAAAATAAATCATAAATCAGGAGGATAGTCCCTTTAATGTCATTGTTGTCTAGAGAAACTACTAAGGTCAAGTATATACGATTATTGTGGAATCAAAAATTTTCGTGGAACATTTAATTTCGTGGATTTCGTGGGCGAGCTTAACAGCGAATTTAAGTACCAACGCATTAAGATGTTAGTAAAAATACGAATGAATTCGAAAAAACATCTATCCTAAATTGGAAAATCCACGAATTCAAGTATCCGCGAAATTATCAATTGAGGCAAGTCCACGAAATTTGGTACTATCGAAATTAAAAGTAACCACAGTATTAAACTAAATCATAGTACTACTAGTTAATTGGTGATTAATTAATCGATCAATTAATTAACTGTATAGAGTTTATTCCACGTCCCACAGGGGCTTGTATTCTACGGTCAAATTTACGACACTCCCTAATTAACTGCTCACGCCACACGCAACATATGATAATGAACTTGCTGAATTCGTTATATTCAATGGAGTTTAGAAGCTGTGTGTAAGGCGTAATATAACGATAACAATTATATTTCAATTTTGACTAGAACTTCTCTTCGCATTATCAAAAAATAAACATGCGTGCAAGGCCAGGAAATATTCTAATGTTGTTTTCGTATCGATTGATTGAAGAAATAGCGCTGAGTCATCATAAATTTTATGCTTAGCCCCACCCATAACTTCCGGTAAGACTTTTGTCATTTTATTAAAGTTGCTGAAGGCTAGGGACAGTAAAGTATCTTCATGCAATTAAAATGACTTTAAATGCAGGGTTAAATAACATTGAAAAATCCACAAATTATTTCTTATTTCTAGAGTCAATACTACTGATTTAATTAAGAAGGGTATTTGCTGCAAAAATTCGATATTTTGAACCTCTTCTTGAGCAAAAGAATACGGTCTTAATAATAAAGTTATATGATCAAGAAAAAATACAAAGGGAATTTTGAATATACGTCGGAAAATAAGTCACCGATGTTTCCTCTATATTTCATCTTGACGATGGTCTTAATATTGAGAATAAACTGTGCAGTCAAACCTGTGAACAAAAGGCCATCCTTGGGAAAGACAAAATGTGGCCTTTATTTACAGATGGCTTTTGTTTGGAGGTCAGTTTGTTCTAAATAATCAGAAACGGTTTTTCAAAGAATGGCCTTTATTCACAGGGTGGTGTTTATTCGGAAGTGGCCACTAACACAGGTTTGACTGAATATAAATGATCAAGTTCAAATCTTTGGTGCAGTGTATTGACTTTCAAAGATAACTAGTCCTTCCCCGGGGCCTTATCCATATTGATATTTCAATTATAAATGACCAAATCCTTACCTTTATCAAGTAAGCCAGTGTATTACATTAATTTATCTCACATGGCCACTATTAAACAGATATCACTTTTAAATATTGATATTATTATAATTAGACAGTCATATGATACAAACATGTTTATAACATCTGCTGCCAAGTTCAATCCAGTTTGTTGACTTTTGTTAGCGCAAAGAATTCCAAACCTTTAAAATCAAATTTATATATGCATGGGTGAAAGTTGGAAAAATTAAAAATACTGAAAATGAAACTGAGGGTCACTAGGACCCCCGGTGGGTCTAGGGCAACACCCTGGCTGGGGTTCTAGTAATATTCTCACACGAATCATATTAATGGTGCACCGTGGAGCCTTTCTTGTATTTCACTTTTCTTATCCGAACACGTCTCTAATCCGAACTATTTTATAATCAGTACATGTTCGGATAAGAGAGATTCGTCAGAATTGTAGTTTCTTTTAATATTCACTAAGCCCATTTTTTAAAATGTTGGCCTGCAGCTACGCGACTGACTAATTCAATAAATTTTTGAACGATTTTAACCCAAATAATTCTTTATACGAACACATTGTTTTCAGTACCAGCATATAATATTAACAAAACAAAACACTTACTCACCTACTTACTCACTGATAAAAGTTCGCTTAACTGCAAACCAACATTTTTTTAAGGATGGCCGAAACACGACTGAATTTTAGCGAATAAGTTTTATCAATACAAATGCTGTACACGTAAGTTGATAATGACCACATTGTATACAGATGTTGATTTTTAAAAGATTTATATAAATCCTGCTTCGATCGATTTTGCTAACAATAATACATCACCACAATGGCACAATTGTGTTTTGTCCAAATATAAGATAAATTGTTTGATTGATGTAAATGTCAATGTCGCAAGCAGTAATTGGACAGTCATCTGTATTCGGAGCGATCGAAACTTTTCCGTAAAAAAGTTGGTCACGGTTGATAACTAGTTTATTGTTTAAGTGCGATATTTTATTCAGACTTTGGCTCAAAATTAATGCAACTAATTTACCCTATCGAAGCTACATTTGTTGTGCCCGAGACACCAATGTGTGAGAGTGAAATGTCTTTTTTCTTCTTATGAATAAATGTTTACGCTAAATTTACGTTAAATATATCAAACTAAACTGTAATTCCGAAAACCTCCAAAGAATGGTTTGACGGAGCGTTCTTTCAATGGTTGGCGGATATTGTCGAGATGACACGAACATCAATTTTAACTGTACACGTCTCGAAATGAAATCTTTCCCGACACGAAGTCGTTGTCATAGTTATTTTAGACTTTCACAACAAATATACGTTGATCAAGAAAAAAATATTAGGAACTATATCACGTGATACGCAGGATTCAGTGAAGTCACTGTCGGTACTGATTTTAATGGCGTCAATGTTTGCAGTGGTTTTCGAAAGTAGTAAACAACAAGTGCTATGTATTCGTCCATGATTTTAAACTTGTCAAAAAGAATCTTGCGTGAGCGATAGGCACACCGACCACGATCACAGCTTTCTTAGATAATGTATTTACATTAAATTTTGTCTGACAGGTGGCGCGGTGGTCTGTCAACAATGTCCGACGGAAGTTTACCAAAGGAAACTGAGCATTTAGATTTATTGACTGAATGACAGATAAAATGTATCAATCGATAAACTGGGCCTAGGAGTCTGGTAGAAGTATAATATCTTTATTTCTCCATATTTTTCAATGACAATTAGCTTGTTATTATTTCATTAGAATACATCGGGGACGCGGTTTCTGTCGTCAAAGGAATGTTTATTACAACGCAATTGCATTTTTCAAAACAAAATGTGTTCGCGTGATGACCAAACTTGCCCTGTATGTAATGTAAAAGAACCAGTCTAATTTTATTCATATGATGATAAACCAGTCTCATTCTGCGCAGAAATGTATGGTATTAGAATTTCCAAAAATGCTTGGAATCGCCGTTCAGCCAAGTATAAGAGCTAGGAATAGAATATTGAATAAAGATTTCCTAGAGATCTGGTTTCATTTCTTATTGAGAGATTGCAACGCATTCTATATTTACGACGATATTCCCGTTGACTCTGGTTGTACAAAGAAAACGTTCCTTTGGTGCACTGCAACATGGAACGGAGACCAGTTAACCTCGATATAAAACTGCCCTAAAAGAGCATATGTAAAACACTTAACTAAAATATCGCATTCAGATAACTAAAGGATGTCATGATAAATTAAACTAGCATTCATATCTACATATTCATCAAATAAAATCCTCCTTTTTGTAGTAATAGACTCGTTTCTGAACAATAAAAGCTTATGTTTTGCGAAATATTGTTTACCTAGCAGGAGCCTGGTTTCGAGCTTCATACATCAAAAAAGGCATGCCATTTATACAAAGAGATAACCCTACAAAACCATTTTTGTACGCCATGTTTTGATCATGTGGTATAAAATTCCACTTTCTGATTGGCTTAGAGCAGGCGGTATAAGGAAAGAAATGATCAAATCTGGCGAATTGTATATCAGTCGTGAAGTAAACACAACTTATTGACTGACCAGTCAGATGATATGACTATAACATAGGTTACAGTGATACCACATTAAGACAGCCGTTTAGCGAATATCACATTTCCATAATTAAATTTGTCAATTTAAACAGATACCACCCTGAGAATGAAGGCCATTCTTTGAAAAAAACATCATTGATCATTGATTTGAACTTGATCATTTATATACAGTCAAACCTGTGATTGAGACCACCTCCAAATAAACACCACCCTGTGAATGAACGCCATTCTTTGAAAAACTGTTACTGATTATGTAGAACAAACTGACCTCCGAATAAAGGCTATCTGCCAATAACGGCCACATTTTGTTTTTTCCCAAGGATAGCCCTTGTTCACAAGTTCGACAGTACATTCCTATCTAATCATGTAAGACGCAAATTATTGAAATCAATGTGAATGAATATCGACAATCTTAACTACACGAATTAAGTCATCAACAACAAGCACGGAGGGTACCGAGCCACGAAACCCTTTAGAAGGAAATTGTGGAGGTAAGGGCTCTATGATAAAATTCTTATTTACACTTAGAATCAATAAAGTTTTACAGCTATGCAAGTATTTTGGGATTTTATGCATTAACTAAAACAATACGACCTTACGTATTTCATCATTCAAGTACATTTTAAATCTACTAATTAAATATATAAAGTTGAACCCCTCTAAACCGGCCTAGCCCTGGACCAGGTCATTTGACCGGTTTAGAGAGATTACCAGTTTATAGAGGAACCGGTTTAGATGGTTTGCACTGAATCTGATTTGATTTGAATTTAGCATGTTTCTGCTTAATTAGTGTCTGATATAGAATGACTAATAAATATAACTTGATTTATTATTAGAAACGCTTAACCCGCGCGAAAACCCATAAAAATACTACCAAAACGTTACTGTATTTTATATGCTCCACAAAGACAAACACTCCGCGCTATTCTTCATAACGCATGGAATTAATATGCAGAACCAGTCTCACTATGTATATGATATGTCGAACCAGTCTCAGACCGTTCTTTAAAATATCAGTAAGTAAACCAGACTGGTTGTTGTTGTTTGGTAAATGTCGTCTGCTGTCGTGTGTTCTTTTACGTTGACAGACTGGCTTACAAGTCTTATAAGGTATATATCATGGCAGACAGTTTGTATCTTTGAGTGACAGAACACGTCCAGCGATATAGTCTCCTAAATTCATAGTGTATTCGTGATTTGGTTGCAAAATATGTTCCATAATTCTTTATTGTTTCTTCGTAAAGAGCAGAAATATTATTGAAAAGTTTTTGTTCTTGATATTATGAAGATTTTTTTGCTGTTCTTAACCAGCAAACACGGTACTTATTGTTTCGAAGCAAATCCATAACCTTTATTGTGGTACGATTATTCAAAATGATTTTTAAAAAAGTGAAACACATTTATTATTTTGCTCGAGACAATTTTGATATAAGGTTTCAGAAAAAAGTCTGAATGACATTTATAATCGCCTCGACGGCTGCTGATATTTCATCTACTTCTAAAATATAGGAAAATAGTTATTACTTGTAATTTGAGTCTAACCACATAAATCACTGCATTTACAAATTTTATGGCCCGAAAATGACAAGACCTACATTTTCAATCGGCTTTTAGATTTTGCCTCTCAGTGTGAAAAAAGTCTTTTATGCAACATCATTAACAACTATCATAATAGGTTACAACCGGGTGGGTAAAATGGAACAGCCAGCCATGTTTTATCGTAGAATAATACTTGGGTAGATTTCCACATGCGGTGCATTCTCTCAAGAGCGACCCTCTCTTGAGCAACAACCTCCCTTCAACATCAGCATGATTTCTCACTGTACGATTTAACTATTAATTTAACCTCTTTAGAGCAAAAACATTTCAACAACAAGAACATAATTTTGCTTCTCCAAAGGGTGTTGCTTTAGAGAGGTTGTACTCTATATTCATATCGGCAACATTGTAGATCGTGTTAAAATACACTCTAACCACCCTGTGAATAAAGGTCATTCTTGAAAAACATCATTGATTATTTAGAACAAACTGATCTCTGAACAAAGGCCACATGTCAATAAAGGCCATGTTTTGTCTGACCTAAGGTGACCTTTGTTCACAGGTTTTACTGTACTTGCTATTTGGCATTCCATGCAAGAATCGTGTACAATAGCCCTATCACCGTTAACTGACCGCACAAGAATTACCACAAGCTCATAATGCATACATGAAGTTGATTTCAAAGCATGTAATAAGAAGAGGAAAGCTAAGCTCCCGATGCGGGGCTCGAACCCGCAACCTCCTGCTTGAAAGTCAGATACTCTACCAACTGAGCTAACTGGGCTGGCACTATCACAAACAATTTATTTACCTAAATACTAAATACAGTACTGCTAGAAACGCACATAGCTATCCTTGCGTTCTTGTATTGTCCACTACACAGTTGATTGATCGGTTCTGTAGTGTTAATCAATTAGATTAGATTTGGTCACTCACATTAGTACCCAAGACCTATCTCACTTGATAGCTTAATAGCCACAAGTTACCGTTTTCGCTCAATCATACAGTGGACACGATATTTCGCGTGGACACAGGAAATGTTTACGTGCTAAGAAAACTCGTGCACAATGGGGTGTAATTCTGAAACCTGAATGACTATATTACAGACGTGAACTAAAGGAAAAATCGTGTCATGTGTTGCCACGAACCATTTGCGAATTAATAAATATGCTGTTACATATTCATCCAGTATCCAAAAAGTAGAACATTAATGGATCTACAGTCAGACCTACCATTACTGGTCACAATAGCGAGAGAAGACACGTGGCCTTCACGCATAGATGACCTTTATTCAAGAGTTTAATAGTCTATTATATGAATAAACATTTCACATGAGTTACTGTTGTTCAGAGATGGCAAAATATTTCATAATCAATCAAACCTGTAAACAAAGGTCAACAAAGGGAGAGAAGAAATATGGCCAATAAAACACAGTTGTCCTTCATTGGAAGGATTTATTTGGTCCATCATACCAACAAATACTTGTCTAGAAAATCAGGTTGACATATTTTTAATCCTTTGCCTCATAATACCTCATTTTCCAGCATCTGAAGCTGACGACTTTTGGAAATGTTTTGGCAAAAGAGGCCATTGCTTCTAATGAGCAATGACTTCTTTTGCCACAATGTTTTCCACTCTGTCAGAGAAAAATGACCCAATTTTCTTAAATAAATTGATGTTTTGTATATTTGCTCTGAATTTGGAAGAGTCCAAAAAATGCGTATGAATCATAGGGTTAAATTTTCGATAAATTGCTCAGTCGTTCGTGAAGGAACTGGTAAGTGGTTGAAGGTAATTCAGACTTTAAGTTCAAGCGCTTATTATTACTGAAATACGAACGACATATATCCCTACACAACCCAATAAAATGAAAATGAACGCATGCCTTAAGATTTTTGCTTAACTTGCACACAGTCTTCACTATCACCCAAACGAATTCAGTTCATCTTTTTCAGGTCCTATCCTTGGACATGCCATAATTTGATTTGCATTTTTGAATAAACAATAGAGAGTATCGTGTGGCAATCGTGACACTTCGGGCATTTCCGTACTCTCTCGTACTCTGCGGCGAAACATAAAAACTGAGGTGATCCAATTGTCTGCACTTGGGCATTTGTGCGATCGCGTGACCATTTTCTGTATCTTTTTAAGCTAAAAGCATTAACGTTACTGGTATAACCTTGCTTTGGACTTGTATTTTGACACCGCTGTAAATGCGTGTTTATCCTCATACAATCAATGTTTCTTTTCAATGTTTAACATTCGTCAGGAAAGACCGTGCACGCTGTAGAGATGTTTATGAAATATCAAAAGAAGCTGAAATCGACGGGTCTGTTTTCAAACATGAAGTAGAAAGTCAAAATCAATCCACAGAGGATCGTAATTTCTATAAAAATAGGTCGGATTTGTGATAAAAAATAATTTCATCGATAAGAATTTTTTCATGGACGAATCTCAGAAAAATCAATATTTACGGTACATCAAGAAATGGACAGAAAAATGGTCATGTAGCTAAAAGGCTCATGTTGATATACTCAGAGACATCCGATCGAAACAGATTGGAAACTAGTACGAATGAAACATTGAAGTGCCAATTAGAACATATAATCTCAAATCCTGAATGTGACCACATAAGATTTTTGTTGAATATTCCGTAATGTCGCTAATGTCCAATCATACACATTAATCCAGCTGTAAGCCGGTATGTTAGGTAATAGATATTGGCCAAATGTCCGAAATATTCATATATTCTGGTTTTATGGAACGGAGTATTGAATAGTGTCGTGAGTCAATGGTCACTTTTTTGCGGACAACAAGACGCGATTTATTTTTTTAGTCATATCCTGAGGCATCGTGATAATAACCAATTACATACATGAATACCAATCGACGAAGGATGCTTAACGTTTTGTCAACTTCAGCAGTCTGTGAAGTGGCATGGACAAATTGATGTATTGGCACACTGGGATGTTTCTATGGAATTTGGGTAATGAAAATATGTTTTTGAAACTCTATGCCACCCCGGTTGCAATCTGAGTTCTTTCAATATACGAGTATACATAATTAAATTTTACCATAAAAAATAAATTGAACCCTAGGGTTCTTTTCATATAAGACAGCCCAACACCCAACATTCCTTGTTTAGCAAGTACTAATGAGTAAGGATAAAGTAACATTACAAGCAATTTCCGTCAAAGCTATAGATGCACTTTAACAAAACATAATTCGTCCTAAGTAATTCATCACCTTCCTCTGACTCGCTGGTCGTGTATAAAAGCAATCTGTTACGTCCGACACAATGAGAGGGAAACGTGTTTGTCTTGGTTGGCTGCACAGGAGAATTTGTTACAAGGACTGACCGCTGTACATAACCGAAATACGACGTAAGTATATAATTATGTTTCGTTGTTTATAGTGGCATGTAGGCCCATTGGGCTGGGTACATTCTAGTTATTTTACTTTGTTGAAATAACTGTATTGTGCATATTGTACATGTCACTCACTCACTCACTCACTCACAAATAAAATTAGCTAAAAACGTTTCTAACTACAATAGAGCCTCAATATTAGGACCACCTTTAGACAAAAAATGGTCTGATTATCAGTTTGAAAAAGAAATGGAAGAGATACGACTGTAGAAAACTGGTACTACAATAGATATCTTTTTAATGGGATGGTTTTAATACTTAAATGGTCTTAATGTGAAGTTTTACTAAGCACTTTCAACAATTTGTAAAACAATTCTAACGAGTAGCAACTGAATATCAAAGAGTAAATTATTACGTTTTTTTTCATATACAATATACAGCGCAACCTCTCCAACGCAACACCCTTTGAGAGAAGCAAAATTGTGTTGTTGTTGAGAGGTTGCTGCTCTAGAAAGGTTGAATTAATAGTTAAATTGTACAGAGGGTAAAAGTCATGCTGTTGCTGAAGAGATGTTGTTGCTCAAGGGAGGGCCGCTCTGGAGAGGCTGCACTGTATACTGTATATGACAGAACTTTTGGTATTGTAATTAGTCTTTGGACATTTATACTTTTGCTGATTTAAAACTACTTCACCAAGTTGTAACTGCACTTGAGAATATCAACATTTCAGCGTTTTCATTACGACGGATAAGGCTTTTGGTTCTGTAATGTTGAAATTGTAAAGCCATAAGACTGCCACAATTAGTTGTGGTACATGATAAATCGAATTTCTAAAATTGTCATGGCTTCTTTATCTGTAAGATTTCAATGTATTTGCTTTTCTTCCCCCTACGGAAGTCTGGTGAGAAATTCCTGTGCGGTAATAAGCAATTTGACCATTTGAACTCAGAACTTCATCTTGTACAGATCAATGTTATTTACACTGGTTAAGAAGTGTTTAAATAGTAAATGATAACTATGTCCCCTTAAGGGCGAATGTATATTGACAACGCCGCTTGGTTCAATTGATACAGCGTTGGGTCTATGGGCCTCGGGTTCGTGAGTTCGAGTTCGTCGTGGCAATTTTGGTTGAAGATATTAAGTCTAAGGTCATAGGGTCACATTTGATATCAGGTCACAGAGTCCGAACAGGCAACCTTTTTAGTGTTGTTTTTTATGGTTTTGACGCCGTTTTTAACAATTTTTCCGTTACCTTACCAGTTTTCCTGGACTAACCAGTACTTACTTCCACAAGGATCCGGCAACTTCTCCACATATGGAGAAAAGTCGACATTTTTGTCAAATTTTCATGGAAGGGTATGACCTACCGCGACCGGGATTTGAACCAGGATCTCCGGGTTACAAGTCCACTAACCATTGGACCGCGTTCGCGGCCTGCTTATTTATAAAGATTATAGACCATAAACCTTTTACTGATATTGATGGTCTTTTTTAGGAGGTTTTGTTGTGTATAGAAAAATTGAACAAACCAATGCATTCTTATTTTGTACAATTTCTCTAACTTATATGGATACAAATAACTTGCATATGTATCGATAAAAAATTGTACTCAACATCGCACATTTGGTTATGTGCAATTGTCTCTTATGTGCCATTATCTGATGTCAACTCGATTGAGGGCTGCGTTCGATTCGCTTTTTTACTTTTTATTTTTTTTTTGTTTTTGTTTTTTTTTGTGGATTAATCGTTGTTGTTTTTCCAGCCATACGTCATTAAAAATGGTAATATTTGTAACAAAAAGAAACGTTTTGTTAGAATCACACCCACGCAAGAACCGAAGCAATGATGTTTTAATTAAGAACATCAAAATGAGTGTCTATGGCAATATTTGTTTTTATCATTTAATCTACCAAACGATAACATAGTATTAAAATAAAAAAACACGTTTACGTTGTCAAATATGGAAAAATGATGATAAAAATATTTGACAGCAACAAAATAAATTGACTAACTTGAAGTATGATTATTTATGAAATATTGATCATGAATTGCTAATACTACAACGAGAACCTAAAATTGAGCACCTTGCGGTCTGCGGGGGCAACATTTTATCCTATAGGGATTTTTTTCTTATCTTTTCAGCCGTATTTAACCCTCGGATAACTGTACTTGTATTCTGTTTATGGCGTGTTTTTGTTTTCTTTATGAAAGCTATAAATTAAACGTTAGATTCTTGGTTGTATCATACGTAATTTCAGAACGACATGAATCAAATAAAAAATGTATAAGCATGCTTAGTTCTTGAAGATAACTTCTTGCTCTGTGGGATTAACCCAAATTCAACATTAACAAAGATAGTGGTTGAATGTTGTTAAAATCCTGAAGAGATTTCATTCACAATCTACGTAAAATGAATCGTAACAAACGAGGTTTTGTGAGAATAATGGGGAAATCTACCAATTTTTTTCAGATATGCTTATGCTATCTCATTCTCACTCATAATTATATAGTCTTCAAAATATTTCACTTTTTTTAAAATGAAACTTCATTTTTTTACGTATAATTAAATACAAGTGATATATGACAATTCAATATTAACATTATTGAATGTTCGTCTATAAGGGATTATATTTGAGACAAACTTAATAAGAGGTATTTATAAACTTCAGAACTGGAAATCGTCGACTTCCAATTAAGGGAGGACCCCTCACGACGCACCCTCTTTTCTCGATAATGTGCCTGTTGTAAAACAGTTTTGTATAAACGAATTAGGCACTGGGCAACATTGTTTCATAATATATGATTGTTGTTTTAGCACATCAATGGTTTCAATTGCTTGAAAGACAGGGTCATATGGTGGCAGGGTCATATGGTGATAGGGTCATATGGTGACAGGGTCATATGGCAACTTTTACGTCGAGGAAGACCTCTGGCGCAAACTCGGACAGAACCACCGACATTCCGTACACGTGGAATTTTCTGGTGCGGGTGGGAGACAAATTCCTAAATAATAATAATAAAACAACTCGAAATATAATCACATTACCTTCAGATTCCTTTGAATAAGTCTGTCCGTGTCACAAACTGTTGATATGATCTATATGTGACAACACACCTTATAAAATCCATTCTTTTAATCTAAAACACTGAAAAGATATTTGCTGTCCTATAATACCATTGTGTCGTTAAATCTTTTATTATTTATAAAACAAAAACTGAACACAACCATTTTTATAACAATATAACATTATAACATGAATGAAATTCCTAAAGCGCTCGTGCTAACACCGTTTGAGGTAAAATCCCGCACTTCACGTGCAATAATCAAATTCTCCCTACATGAAGTTAATCTAGGTATAGTCCGGCAACGACCAGTGAATGTCCAAAGACCACCTAGTTCCATTCTTTAGGGTGAGTGGCATTCGGAAGGTTTCGGTGGTTTCCGCGATATAACAGTTATTTTTCCGTTTAAATTGAGATTAAGGTTATGTTCAGAAAAGTACTTGGTCATTGTATTACTTACACCTATTTTAAAAAGTGGAACAATCTTTGTCCTTTCTACACGCCTCACTGCCCGATTTCTCTCTTATTGAGTACTTACACGCTGTAGTTTATACAAGATTTAATGCGTGATTCAGTTTGTTTATTTATTAATCATTCATCATTTTCCAAATAAACGTGACTTTTTCCCTGGGATTTAACGCCGTTTTGTCAACAATCTTTCAGTTATATACGGCGGCCGGTTCACCAAACCAGTTTTTCTGGACTGTATACTAACCAGTAACCTAGCCCGGTTTATTACCGTGACTGCTTATAGAAGTACAGTTTCTTTTATTAATACGTACCCACGGGCTTTAGTTATCTTCTAACATCTTATTAACTGATGTAAAAATAGCTGACGCTGAAGTATTTGAAATCTATGAATTCGTTCAAATGATTGAGACATTTTATTGCTTATGTAAATCATTTGTTGGGTACTTATATACAAATATATGAGTGGACATGTTTCATACCTGTACATATAAAATATTTTGTGTTTATACCCTTGTTCTGCATGTCATTTATACCTGGGTGTATTTTTTTGTTGCTGTTTTTGTTGTTCTGTTCTATTCTGTTCTGTTCTATTTGTAACGTGTATTCAGCAGTTTTCGGACTTTCAAACCACGCAAAACTCGGTCTGCTTATTGAGGTTGTCTCATTCGCAAATGAAAATAATTTATAGTCATTTTTTTATTTCAAATGAAGAAATGACGTGAACCGAAGTATTTTTCTAACGTTATAATCCAATGACGAATATTTATGAACGGTAATTGATTAAAGACAAACGCGTGGCAAGAAAGCACGTCGAATAATGACACGAAGTAACATTAGATAATTTGACCAATCCTGGACATCTGTTATCGATGGCATGATGAATTATTTGACATTCGTGGTAGTGTTCGTAGGGCCAATAGCTGGGTATTGTACGAGATTTGTAGAGATACGCGTGACATAATTAGAAAAAGAGATTTTTACCCCTTCCCAACCTATCTACTCACTGACACTTTGAAATAGTTGATCACGAGTTTACTAAACCACTTTCGAGCCAAGGTATTTGCGCGAATACAAGCAAAATTGCAGAATGAATTCATTGGAAATCTTGGATCAATTAAACACAAGAACGTAGTCTGCCAGGAGATTGAATTCTAAATTATGCGCCGTCCCTGTCCGCTTTTAGGTGAACGTATTTCTTCTCTCATAAAGTTTGCCAAAACCTTCGATGAAGTCAGTGATACCAATGACCTATCTCAGGGGAAATTATTTAATTAATTTTGGTTGACAGAAGAAATTTAGTCTTCCTCATTAGGATTTGTGTTAGATATACATGTGTGATCGGCGTTAATCATTTTTTGTCCAATCTGTGCGTTGATATTGACAATAATGTGTAGATGTGTAAACTGGTTCCCGTTGACTCTGTCTGTACCTAGACCTTTGGTGCGCTGCAACATGGAACGGGGACTAGCTTAGTAGATGTGTAAACTGGTCCCCGTTCCATGTCGCAGTACAGCCAGAGTCAACGGGAACCAGTTTAATAGGCGTGCTGCTCATGAGTTACTCCCCCTTTTAAATTAACCACTTCACGATTCGGAACTCCTTAGGTGTCATGCGTAAGGAGCAAGTAGTTTCAAATTAGCGAATAAGTCATGATTATGGTTTATCGATATTTCCAGAAATCGTCACGAACGATCTTTTTATTAATCGTTATTTACGATATCTCTAGAAGATCCTGCGCTCCGTTCTTATATTCACCTGTGGTTCCCTATTGACATAAAAGCTCCTCACACAAGATGACAAAGCCAAACAAATTAATTAAATACAGTATCTTAACATATTATAAAACTTTTAGTGCATAACCCAGACAACTTTGAATTTAAATTAATTTAGGAACTCTTATGCGACAAACATTTCTGTAGTGCCATGCGTTCTTGGTGGTCACAGGAGAATTACAAAGTTTGTTCAGACAAATACCAAACAAGGCAAAACACGCATAACAAACAGACAACAAGTAAAGTGGAAAAAAAATCTGGGAAATAGTCCCTCGTTTGAATTCTCACAGACAAAGTTTTAAAGAAAAGATATCAAATAAGATTTGTTTCTAACGGAACAATTTAAGAACTAATAGTTTAAAATTTACAAAATTAACAGAACTAATCCATGTTTCCGCTGTATAAGCGAGAATACGCGAGACTCCAGTAACTCCATTTTTATCACTTGGTTTAACGCCGTTTTTTTTTCAACATTTTTTTTTCAGTTATATACGGAGGTCGGTTCACCTAACTAGTTTTCCTGCACAGTATGCTAACCAGTACTAACTTACCTTTCCACAAGGAGCCGGCAACTTCTCCACATATGGAGGAAAATCAACATTTTGTAAATTTTTCATGAAATGGTATGACCTGCCGCGACTGGGACCCAGATCGCCGGGTTACAAGTCCAGCGCACTAACCATTGGACCACGGTCGCGGCCCAACACCATTATTTACTGACGACATGATTGTAAGTTCTAATAATTCAGTCTTACCAAAATGACGACCATTTGAACGAAAGCGAAGGTCAACACGTGTCTTTCTTTAGCATAGTATAATGATACATATGATAAACCATATTGACCCGTAATGAAAGGTCAACTGTGCACATGGGTCATGTTACTTTTGTCTCTTTTTTGTAACTTTTCTTTATACGTTTGTCTGCATTCACTTTGTTTCACGCGCCTTTTATTCCATATCAACAGCCTATAGACAACAGATAATTACACTCAACGTCATACTTGATATTTCTGTCATGTAAAGTGCGATCAAGCGGTTATTTATTGTTCATTAATAAATGATATCACGAACTGCAACGGGTGAGGTTGGGAATACTCACACCGCTTCTACAACAACAACAACACCCATTATGCAGCCACTGATGCGAACATACTGTGCGTTTGAAGCGTAATATTCTTTATTGAGGTGCGAACAGAATGGGCGTTTACGGAAAACATGCTTTCTTTATTTAAGTGCGATACGCCTATCATATGTGTCATATTTCTGTCGAAATAATATTTATAGCGTATTGGTTACCATGAACAGAACAAAGGTCACGTGGTTTGTATTCACGGTCTGTATTCTCAAGATCGTGAGTCAATAGAAGAAAGAACATTTTCCATATTACCATTTGTTTAATCTGATTGGTTAATCAGATCTTCGGAAAGATTTCAATTGGTTGATTGATTTATTTAAAGTGCAATTTGTCATGTTTTCTGTAGAATAAAACGCTTTTAAGAGTTAAAGCGGCTTAAGGCTGTTTATGAATAAACAAACAGGAATTGTTTGACTAATCGCAACGATTAGAACATTGTTTAGGTCAATCATGTAAAGCACACCAGATGATGTCATATACAGAGTCTTCATCATTCGCATTATGGAACAATTTTGTTATCCTAGCAATTTGTATATCATCTCATCGTTATTTTACAAACGCCCTCGTGCCTCAATATGGTACGGGTATTTTAGTTTAACACAGCCCAGTCCATAATTCTCAGCGCACACACGCATTAATAAAACCACTTTCAGAGCGTGCATGTGACTTTGTCAGTCTTATAACGTAGTGTGATTTATTCTTCCTTACAGAGTCAATAATATCCATGAAACAGTAATCACATGAACCATTAAGTAGCCTAAGTCCATTTTCAGGGTGACAATCGTATAGACCAATCAGGTGGCTGCTTTTTAAAAATAAAAAGTGACGGAAATGGAAATATGCTGCATGTTTTGATTGGCTGAGTTAACACATGCGCGTGCATGACGCAATGTAATACATGTTATTTTAAGTAACTACAAAACAAGGGCAATCCATATTCTGAGAGTTAGGGTCTGTAACTGGTAATCAGCGCTGTTTGAATCTAAGCCAAGACCAGACAAATTTCATATGTGTCTCAAGCTAGCTAGTTCTACACAATTGTACGCCTGGGATATTCCTCAATTGTTTGAGGTGGTAAAGTTGCAAAATGACTGGGGCTGTCGGTGCGACGTTGAACCCCAACCTAACATATACCAGCGCAACCGTAATCGACCATGTTAAGGTATATTTACATTAATGAAGAAAAAAACTGTCTGCAAACTCACATGTACGGATTCCAATGCACTAATACGTCTTGATGACAAAATGTAAAACATTTTGAGCTTTCCAACAAAAATGTGAATCACTCAGACACATTCAGACGCTGATGTTGACACAGGATAGGTACAAATGACATACGGTGTTATATCTGTTAGTCAGCTGAATAACCAGTCATAAAAACATAGAAACAACCTCCCGACCATTTTCGCTTACACTACAAACTGAATTTAACAGGCAACTAATACGGTAGATGAATACGTAATTAAAGATTAGTTTGAAGGTAGTTGGAATACGGATGCTATGACCGTTCTATCATGAATTTAACACGCTGCTTAAATCATTGTCACTCTTTTAAACAACCAGCTCTACAACCTGTTCACTGGCACAAGCAGAAAGCTAGCCGACCACAGCCAATCAAAGAATGCATTAATGAACGGATTAGCGACCCACCGAACGAACGGACTTTGGACGGACGATCGGGCGAACGGACGGACGAATTGTACATCCTGTAGTTACTTTTCTGCAATAGTTGAATGTTTTTTTTTCCATTGTTTTTCTACATCATATTACATAAAAGTTGATGTTCCGATAAACGATGAAACCAGAGCATAAGTCACTCATTATTATTGTTACACAACGTATTTATTTCCTTGTAAATACGTAATCATTATTATTTACATAAGGTTAAATTGTCTCGCTAACAGCACGTAACAACAATAAATAAGTACTTATGGGAACCGACTAGACATACGTAATAATGACATCACTTAATTTTACAATTGATTTGCAAATAAATATGATTGTTAGTTGTATACAAGCATGGATACTTCGGGTCGCAACAAAAGTATGCACGGCGGAAAATGTTTAATGGCATGCAAGTTAAAACTTCAAAGCCTTCACTCCCTTTTCACTTTCAACCCTCAATGTACTGTTTAAAAATAGAATTGAACGCAAATAAAATGCGACTTCATGTTGAACATACGTACGTAAAGCCAGAGCACATCGTGAATTATCGGGTATTTCCGTAGCCTCCATTATAATTACATAAAGCAGCATAAAGACCGAAATGATCCAAATGCAAATCTACGGAAATTCGAAATTCAGTATCCACAACCCGGATGCAGTTTGAACATGGAATGTGTAGTTTTCTTGAAAATGAGACAAATGTCCCAGTCACATTTCCGCCGATGCCCCCCCCCCAAAAATGTGCCTACGAAACCCTAAAAGGCTTAAACGGGCAATATCGTTGGATGGCTGGAAAGGCGCCGGAGGGTGATTCTAAATAATCAGTGACAGTTTTACAAAGAATGGTTTTTATTCTCAGAGTGGTCTTTATTCGGACGTGACCACAAACACAGGTTTGACTTAATGTACAAAATGCCCCTAAATCCTCCAGTGAAAGGTGGAAAAGCAGGAGGACAGTTAGCTGTTATATATACTCTAAACACAGATAATAGTTCCTATGATAAGACACACTGTGAAGCAGTATCAACAACAAGTATGAACTGTCTTGGGAGTGTGTGCGAAAATTGTTGTTTTCCGTGATTATTTACAATGTGATAATAATATATCATTTCTGGAGACAAGCCCACGTAGGATTTATATTGTCATCTCCTACGAATGATTTCTGAATAGGTGTTTAGTTTTTTTTTTAATTTGAATTGTATTCAACGCCGCTATTTCAGTTAACAATGGCGATATGTTTTTTGTTGTTTTTATGTGACATTGTCACTGGGGTTTAACGCCGTTTTTCAACAATTTTTTCAGTTATATACAGCGATCGTATAAACACGTAAGTATTTATGTCGCCAGGCCGCGACCGTGGTCCAGTGGTTAATGCGCTGGACTTGTAACCCTGCGATCCGGGATCAAATCCCAGTCGCAGCAGGTCATACCCTTCTGTGAATATTTGACGAAACTGTTGACTTCCCTCATAATGTGGGGAAGTTGCCGACTGCTTGTGGAAGAGAGAATTAGTACTGGTTGGTATACAGTCTAGGAAAACTGGTTAGGTGAACCGCCTACCGTATACATCTGAAAAACTGCTTTAAACGCAAAGACAATGTCACATAAAACAAAAACAAAACAAACATAATTATTCTACTACACCGACCGACTCAGACTCATTAAACTTGTTTTGTGTTAAGTTCTCTGAATTGTAACTAATTTCGGACCCAGATGAGATAAACATACAGGATTGAATTCGACCCAATGTAACAATTTGGTCGTAAAGTGTTAAATATGATGGATTGGATGTCACAAATATTTCATTTTTTGACCCGTCAAACGTTTCAACGCTCCACTCAAGATTAAAGCAAATTGTTGGGCGTTTCAATTAAGGCATTATTGATATCGTCTGGAATTCAAACTGTCGTTAGAATAACGACATAAAACCTACTTTTAAACAGATCGTTTGAAATGCCCAGCTCCAGAATCGACGCTATTGTCGGTCAAACACTGGTGTTTTTGTAAAAAGATAAACAGAATGGTTATGTAATCCATTAGTAGGCGTCAAGTCTTAAGTTGGTTGATTAAAAAGTCTTAAATGTAATATAACCTTGCGGTGGCCTGTTTTAAACAAATATTGATAAAATCGTTGAGGATAATGGATTTTATTCTCCGTATAGGGCAATTATTGTTAAAATATTCATGTTTAATCCATTGAAACAGCCTTAAGACTTGTAATAATGGTTTCGTACAGGCAATATATAACTCTGAACTAGTAATATTTTGTCTACTTTTTGCCAATTCACAGGATTTGGGAGTTCCATAAAGAGTTAAATGCACTCATTGGTCGAGTATCAGACGCCTACTTCATACTATGATTTCAATCTAACATACGTACAATAGGCAGGAGGTATTCCGTATGTCTTTGTATCACGTGAATTGGTCATAGTTGTAAATCTATAAATATCTATCATGTGATTGACACCATGTGATCACATGTTAACGAGACAATGTTCCAGATGTAGTATTTTCATTCAAATGCTCTACCACCTGAGCTGATCGGGCTGGCACTATCACAAACAATTTATTTACAAAAATACTATTATACAGTACTACTACACTAATATCTAAATGCTGCGTTTAATTACCCTAACATTAGCTGAATTATACGGATAGATAAAATACATGTATATACAACGTTAGTAACACAGTACATGGTAGATCTGCTGCAATAACGTTTTCGCTAAGCTTTACTTCTTAAACTTACTTATAAAAAAAACAAAAAAAATGTAAGTTTTTTTTCGAAAGTTTTCACTGCACAAATTTTCCATATCTAATTCTGGAGTTAGGCCCCCGTAACAATTATGTAATACTTTGTTGCATATAATTAACAATAGTGTCGTTTGTACACATTCAGGCGACATGTTAGCACGTGATTTTGACAGTACCAGAGAGCTAGATCAAATAACACCATATTACTACACCAAATCGGGATACATGATGTTTCTTTGCGTGGAGTAATTAATCGTGCTATCGAGTAGGATAGCACGTGCTTGCTTTGAATAAATATCAGAGAATAAACTGTCCATTCATAGACGATCCCTAGTAACAGGGTCCCTATTAATCGCGTGACTATTAGACCAAATGCTCACATGTCATTCTGAAAGCGAAGTAGTATGTTGTATGTAATTATAATAAGTAAAATAATAAACTGAGTTAAAATTGACTAATGGGGAACAGAGGAGGTTCAACAATTTGACTGAAAACATAATTGCGTCAAGTTAAGTCACATCTCTGATCCTCACAAGGTTATCATTTATATAACAGTTATTGACAGAATGCCGGGGAGCGGGTTCTGACTGGAGAGCTAGTCTGGTAAGCTATTAAATAAACAAGTCGGTTCACCAAAACAGTTTTCCTGGACTATATACAAGCCAGTATTAACTTACCCCTCCACAAGAAGCCGGCAACTTCTCCACCTATGGAGGAAAATCGACATTTTAGCAACATACACATTCAAGAAACCAGATATTGTGTTTTACTTGGGTACCACCCCGAGGTATTAATACCGTAAACTGGTTCTAACCATTTTCATCACAGCAAAATAGGTAAATGTAAAGCATCGGACGACTTTCTTACTTAACGCTTTTCTGTTGTATCAGGAGACGAAAATCATAAAATGCGTTTCATCAAAACATTACAACTATCTAGTCACATGACAAGCAACATGTGAACATAAAATACGTGATAGGTTATTCATCGTGCAATCCTATATGTATAATAATTGTTGATCAGATTTTATGCTATGAGGCTATCAAAATATCAGTGAAATGTAAATCATTTGGTTTTTGTTCGAGATCTCGTTGCAACGCGTAGAGCGTTAATAAATTAGGTATCTACCGCACCTTCCCCCTCCACCTCGGTTAAAATATTTTAGTCTGCATAACTAAACTGATTCATTAGTCGATCGTATGAAACGAATATATACTGCATTCATAAAAGATCCAATCAATTCAGAAATGTATTTGTTTAATCCTCAGATAATGACTAACATTCATGTTAACTGTCTAATTATTAACAGTCGGATTATTTTCAGTCCAGCCAACATTTTCCCCGCAACATTCTATCCAGCATGTATACATAAATCACAAGACTGAAAACAATATCAATTTAGGCCAAGCACCATATTGCTTGTGTTTATTGTGACGATTAAACAAATATTTACATCTTAGCGAGCTTAGATGTAAGATTTTCTCGTCAGATGAATGTCACGATTTATAGGTCCATATGTTATAAGAATTAATCCCACATGTCAGCGGATATTGTAAAATGAAGTGCTGAAAGAATCGTGACTTCAAAGTTGAGTTAATCCAATAACTCATATCAATAACAAAAAAGAAGGTACGCATCAAAAAATATCCAACAAACAGACGAGTTCCTTTGTTCTGTCAGCACTGTATTTTTGATACAGTTCAGATTGTACACGATAGTTCAAACGTATTTATTCCTAATCACCAAACAGTCACATGTATGTTAATAAAACAGTACTTTTATACGGAGGGGATAAAAACTAAAGACAAAGTCTAAAAGAATTCAAGATTATACACGACAGCCGTTCAATAAGTGACTTCGATCACGAACTTTAGTCCGGTTACGGAAGTTGAAATGCGCATGTCTGGTCAAAGACTTTGATCGAATGCACTTTCGTTTCTGTTTTGGTTTGCAACATGGTGGAGATCAGTAAAGAACATGTAATGTATTTTGTGTTGAACGAGTTTATAGACGATGAATGCGACAATTGATGATTTTTTCTTGTCTATTTAGGACAAACAAAACTAAAATACAGGAAATGCATACAACAACTTAAAATGCAGCAATATATTTTATAACACGTAAAACAAACTAAATTCATAACAATGTGTGCGCACTTTTTACCTTTCGCAGCTATCTTTGAATCCAAAGGAATGGCCGGTTCAGACTGGCCCGACTGCAGTAACCGAATGACGTCACTTTAGTCAAAACCAAAACAGTTCCGTCAATGTTTACTTCGACTAAGGTTACCACGGTAAGTGATCGAAGTCGCCCATTAATATGTTAGTCCAATATTAAGTGTGTATATTTTACAGAGGGTTATTAAAATCGTTTTGCACGACACTGCACGAGAAACTCATGCACTGAACATCGGTTCATTCAAGAGGCAACCCGTGGGGTTCTTGCAAGATTGAAAGCTAATTTGACATTATGTTTCAATTTACCATCTCCTACCACCAATTTATTTTCCATGCGTTTGAATAGTAAACTAAACACTAAAATTAACTTTTATACCGAAGGCAGCAATTTAACTTAGATATAAACCCCAATTTATCCAAAAAGTAAAATATTGAAACCCGTCTCAGGTATTTCATTATTTTGCATTTTGAACCGTCTTCGGCCGGCACATCAAGTTTTCCTATTTAGAAAGAAATACGATTCGAACTGACCTTTTTTTTGTTTCCATTCCATAAAGTCGAATAACCATAAACGAATTTTGCAATATCATTACACAAGTATACGATAGAACATGTCTACACGTGCGAGTAATATTTTAACACTATTTCAAGTCGCATTAAAACATTTCATTTCCACATATAATTACATCGTCATTCGTCGGTTATTTCCGTCAAAATCGCCGGAAACTGCCAAGTTATCATTACATAATGAGATTAACGAAGAGATATTTCAGTTCTACGGAAACAACCGAGATGGTATTTTAACACAACGTATACTACCGAGGAGTTCCGAATGAGAATGATGTTCTTATGTTCATTTTTATCTAGCAGTCTGTACCATTTGCAAATCATGTTTAGAACAATATTTATTGCCCTTCAAAGATCGGGTTTTCTACATAGGCCCAGCAATGGCAGATTAGTACATATATATCTGTTGATAGGGTCATATTCTGTGAAGACTGTTTTAATTTTTTTTATCTAAATTGGGGCATTTAAAAATCCATTACAATTTTGTTATCACAGGTCGGTTGCTATTGCATTTTTTAAGCTTTCTGGCCAAGCCAAGAATGATATAATGTTTATACAAAAAAAAAAACGTTTTAACGTTGTAAACTATTTTTACGTAAACTTCTAATCATATCTGAGACACTGTCTTGCTCATATACGTAGATATCTAAGTATTCATGAAATATTCCTATTTCTCAAAACATGGTTGATGAATTTTCTTCCGAAATCAGTTTTAGTGACGTATTTGTTAAAATAAAATATATAATAATAATATAAACTTTAGTTCCAACATCATTTTTAAATCTTAAAGTAAACGTGTTTTTGGCATTTCGTCATTACGGAGTAATATCATATTCGGCTCATTTTGTTTTTGTTAATGTATCAGAAACTAGAAATAATATAATGTCAAGAACATACGACACGATTGTTTGGTTCGTGCCAAAACCTTCTGGAGTGTCTATATATACATCAAAATGTTACGAACAAAGTAGCTGATTTTGTTGTTGTTTTTTATCGTTTAGAAGGTGTGAGTTTAGTTCAGCTGATATTGTCACTGAATAAATGTGTACAAGTACGAGATGCCGCCTCTTCAGCGACATTGGTATCCGTTCCTTTCGAGCGAGCCGCGACCGTGGTCCAGTAGCGCTGGACTGGTAACCCGGAGATTCGGGTTCGATTCGCGGCCGCGGCAGGTCATACCCTTCTATCTATGAAAAATTGACAAAATGTCGATTTTCATCCATATGTGGAGAAGTTGCCGGCTCTTTGTAGAGGATAAGTTAGTACTGGTTAGAATATAGTCCAAGAAAACTGGTTAGTTGAGCCGGTCGCCGTATATAACTGAAAAAATGTTGAAAAACGGCCTTAAACCCCAATGAGAATGTCACATAAAAACAAACAAATCCTTTCGGACGAAGCCCAAGAGGTCTTTCAACGCTGACAGTCAAGCTTGTATTAAAAATCGCCCGTGAACAGTTGGCTGTTGGTGCGAGGTTAAACCTCAGAAAAAAAGAATTACACAAGTTTGTAAACAGGGCATAATTAAACAGATCTTAGAGACCATATCAAAAACACCTCCTATTTCATCCCGCTTTCCGCCCCGTCCTTATGCTAAAGGTGCATAGAGCTCGATTTTGTGTCATGAACTTAGTATTTCTGCTAATCATTTTTCTTCACAGTGATTAATGATCACCCTGCAATGCTGGACCACAGGCTGCAAGGCGCGAAATATTTGTAGAGTTATTCCCGACTGCAAGTAATGCAGCTGATGACAAAACACGCGCCGTATCTCAATTAATTAGACACCATTATCACCCAAGTAGGTTTTCACGTCTCTGTGAACCACGGATCATTTGTCATAATAAATTATAACGCAAAACATGGAATCATTGTGAAGAAAGGTCGTTTTTTATGAACGGAGAGGAACAAAATAAACAACATTTTTTATGCATTGAGCTGAAAAGTTTTGCTTTTAAGTCGTAAAATGGCCGCCCAAACAAAAGCTAGCTTCCTATTACATAAATTTTGCTTCTCAATGCTAAAAATGTTTTCGTACAATCTTTGATTTTTCCTTTAATTTGCGTTGGTATCATAATGTGAAACTAAATGCTGATTGCATGGTCCTAGTTTGATAAACAGATTTAAGATTGAGGCTTAGATTTCCTCACGAGTTACAGTTTTTTGTCACCATGTAGCTCTTTATCAATTTCGAATCATTTGACATGCTCCTGGTATTCTGCACATACGGGAAAAAATCCAGTACTTCGTAAAAATCGAAGTAACATAAAATTGAGTTCAATGATGCGCGACCCTCGGGGATTGGTACTATACAACAATGTATATTTCCTTTGGTTAATATGTAAATAATATATTATCCCAATGGTAAATTTGAAAACCTTTGTTTCTTCAAACATCGATCATTCAAGTTTTACTCATAGTATCAATTATCAGCTGAAATAGAATCATGATTTGATTAATATTCCTCTCGGGGACATAACGATTCTGTGTTTAATGTTCAAGTGATTTATAATTACATTTACTGTACTAAGTCTCCCAAAGTCGTACCCCTTAAACGTGGAGTAAATGATTTTATCATTGCAATTGTGTAGATTTTAATGTCATCGGTGAAATGCGAAGTGTAGTGGAATTATTCGTAGCTGCCTCTGAGACCTTGTGTGGAATACCCGGAGTGTTTGCATTTTTGCAATCTTACAACTGAAAATTCAGATTTAATTTGATTAGTGAAATACGTACTGCGGACTAACTTCGCACCGCTAACCCCTGGAGTCAAAGCATCTACAAATAATACCACGCAGCGCCAACAGTTTACAGTTTTTTTGCACACTAGCCTGAATCTTCAGATTTTATTTTACTGATTATTAAAGTGCCTACTTTTAACATACTTAAATATATAAACATCCAATGTTAGGAATGTACCATCTACTTTTTAGCTCATCAGAACCGCAGGTTCATGGTGAGCTATTAGGATGGGTAGATGGATGCTCCGGCGTCCGTCGTCTGACGTCAACAATGGTCTCAGCCTCAGAAACTACCAGTCGGATTTACTTCAAATTTGCTGTATAGAAGCATTTTGACGTTCTAACTGCAATTTGCTCATATTATACCAGATGGCCACTTTAAGGGGCCGCTAGAGCTAAAAATATAAAAACCTTTAATTATCTTCTTTTCATGAACCAATGGATGGATGATCACCAAATTTGGTCTGTAGCATCCTTTGATGGTCCACTCTCCTCTCAAGTTTGCTCAAATAAATTTGGTCAGGCCCTTTTAGGGGCCACTAGAGCTAAAAATAGAAATACGTGTACCTTAAAATGACTTTTTTCTCATTATTCTATTATTACCAAACTTGACTTCTAGCATCTTTAGATATTGTTCTATCAGATTTGCTGAAAAAATGGTTGGCCCCTATTCGGGACCGCAACAGCTAAAAATAGAAATACCTTTAAACCTCTTCTTCTCATGAACCGATGAATGGTTCATCACCAAACTTGGTCTGTAGCATCTTTAGATGGTCCTTTCTCAAGTTTGCTCAAATCAATTTGGTCGGCACTTTTTAGGGGCCACTAGAGCTAAAAATAGAAATACATCAAAATGACTTTTTCTCATGATTCTATGGATGGATTATTACCAAACTTGGAATTTAGCATCTTTAGACAGTGTTCTATCAGATTTGCTAAGATAAAAATGGTTGGCCCCTATTAGGGGCCACTAGAGCTAAAAATAGAAATACCTTAAAATGATTTGTTTTCATGAACTAGTGGTTGGATCAAAACCTTTGTCTGTGGCATCCTTCAGTCATCACGAATATTCTTTTGTAGTATCCTTTGATGGTCCTTTATCGAGTTTACCATTGTTCCCCATTATTTGCCCACAAGTGTACCTTTATTACCTTTTTTAGTAACAAGTTCATTATCATTTATTCCGGTGAGCGATGCAGGGCCATCATGGCCCTCTTGTTTTGTAATCTTTCAATGCAACTGGTGTTTTAAAAGAACTCTGAGATAGGAAGATCTATAAGATTACAGATAAACCTAAGTAAAAAGCCGTCTGCACGTGTAAGCTACATCATACCATCAACTAAAGCCTGTCATTAGCTGACATTTATCTATATATACAGTAAAATCTTGATATTCAGACCACCTTCGGGACCCGAAAAATCGGTTGTAATAATGGGATGGAGTTATTATCGAGTTGAATAATAGGGAAGTTATTGAAAGCCGGTCTGAAAATAAGTAATAAGTAATAATTTGATCGCAATATTGAGGAGACCGCTAAGTGAGGTTTTACTGTAATGAACAACATAAACCTGGAGAAAAAATGACAACTTTACGTAAAGACTAAATTTCTTCTCTCCCTGTGGTGGCGTTGTTTACAGGTTTGATAGTATATGTTCTGTATCCTTCAATTTAATTGCATTGCTCTACCCTTTAGGAGGTGCGATTATTTAAGTCATGGAATCCTTGTAAAGACATGATTTCATACAATCTCTACAGAATAAAGCTTTCCTGCAAAAATCCTGCAAAAAATGCAATCACTGAAAATTCCGATAACCGCAATATTTTTAAACCTAAAATTATAAATGTGGTAGTTTCAGGTTGAGTAGACACGGTAATGTCTTTTCAAATACGAGTCTGTCACAACAAAGTACAGATTTTGTCAGGGGTTATCACTTTTGTGAATTATGTTGGCGTGTCGATAGTGCATCTTTAAACTAGACTGAATAGTATCTCAAACGCGATATTTGATCTACATGAACATTTATTTCGTAGTTTTATGACACAACGGCGAAGTGGATATAACGCCGACACATAAAATGGAAATTGTAAACATTAGCAGAATTTGCGTTTTATTCTCTTCAAACCGTCATGCGCTGATATCTTAAATAGAAACTGTAAATATCGTATACATTTGTATGCACTGTAAACATAAATCCTCTATATAAGTATATTAAATCTACGGTACTCTTCCCTTCGACAGCGGATTTATCATGGCCTCGAAAAAAATGTCATTTATTCACATGACATCAAGTACGTTTTATTCATACGATTTTCAAGATGGTGGCTTGAAGCAACTTCAGACTTTCCAGCGGTAATGGAAATAACCGGAAGCGTCCGAATTGTTACGAGAATAGTTGTGGCTGCAGTTGGAATTCTTTCGGTATTTTCCGTAGACCGTATTAATCGCGTCTACGGAAAAGACCAAAGGCTTTCCGAATTGTAGCCATTATGGACGTGTTACAATCAAATCAAACCTGGTAAACGGGCCTCAATGACAACTTAACACCCGCTCCTTCCTTACAGTGCTTTGATTACGGTACAATACATTTAACATAATGTTTATTGAAGTATTGAAGTTTACTTTCATCAGAAAGAGGAGACTGGGACAGTTAATTGACGTGTATGGAAGTCTGACAAGTGTTTTATACATTCTTGCTGTTATATATTTTATTCAATTAGTAAATGATGTAAAATGAAATTATCGTCTGATAAGGAATACGACGAACAACTTGATTATACAAATCTAATTGATGGACGTTACTCGTCAGTATGGAAGTTAATCTCTTTTTGTTATTTTTTTACATCGATTTGGGAACAGGTCTTGACAGTTAATATTAATCATACACAATGACGGTTTTCCGAGTTACCGGACCTTAACCACATCTTATTCTGAGATTCTAACATGAGCATTATCATGGCCGTCACAGAAATATAGGATCATACATTATTCTGCGATAAAACATTGTAGGCTGTTTCATTTTACCCCCCCCGATTGTAACCGGTTGATTTTAATGATCAATGACGTAATTGATCACGCGTGTATTTATCTTAGACAGGGGAGGAAAATCTAACAGCCGACTGAAAACGATATTTTGTCATTTTTCGATAAAGAAAAAAAGCGTTCCTATATTTCATCTGTACAATGACTATGGACAGGACTTCAGCTACGCTAGAATTAAGTTAAGTCATTGGAGGTCATGGTGGATTTACGTCCCGCGGAAAAATTCGAGCCTATGATCACAGTCCCTCCAACAAGCGCCTAACTCCCCCATCACACCTTTCCATGATACCGTTGAACATGCAAGTATTTCGCTTAAACACTATATCAGTACTAGTAAAGTTTGTCTTCAAACAACTATTAATGCCGTAGCCTTGTCTTGTATCGTTTATTTATGATGTTTTCTCACGTTAAAAAATGGCGTCTTTGCAGTTTGTCTAAAAAGTCATATTAACGGAGGAAACAATAATTCATTTTGCGAAATTAAATTCGACGTATTTCTTGCGAAATACCAATTCCTATTCAATGTCTGAAAATACATTCCTCATGAAAAATTACGGACTACTAGTTTAATATCATACTGAATATTGTTTTTGTAAAAATATTGTCTATATATTTGGTACACAAGAATGTTTATGCATTGGGCACATGTATAGTGTATACATTTGATATTGACTGCACGGGATGTTCGAAATTTCTACGTTTTATGAGCACACCGTGATAATCACTCGTTTTGTTGCCTGTTCAGTACACACCCAACATTTGAAAACAGGTTTTTTGTTGTTTTCTGGTTTTTATGTGTCATTGTCACTGGATAAAACCCCGTTTATCAACAATTTTTCAGTTGTATTGAACGGTCCTGAAAATACTCCAAAATAGTCTATGCTGGATGCCTAGAGACCGGTTCTAACGAAAATCTTCCGAGAAGTGGTCGTGCAAAAGCGGTTCAGGACAAGTACATAATAAACATGGCAAAAAGGATGTTCGAATCTGCTAAAACACCAAGGAGGCGAACAGAGTACGAATTTGTGAACAAAATGTCAGAAACAGACTCCATGCTGCCAGTGATCGGGCACGCAAACCATCTGTTCGCTCATCTTTGACACCAGGTCACAATCTGGCATTTTCGAGCCAACACCAGGATATCCCAATGGCTAGACTCAGGAATATCCTTTTCACAGGCGAGACCAAATTTTGTATGGACTTTAATGATGGTCGTTGACGTGTCTAAGAGACAAAGAAACGAGCGAGTTAGCAATTGTTGTGTTGCTGAACATGATCGGTTTGCTGGTCCGTCATGGTTTGAGGTGGTGTATCCTTCTATGGATCCACGGACCTCTATATAGTCGAGAACGGAGCTTTGACTGGTACCCGATATCACGATAAGATCTTGTCACACTTTGTTGTCACCATACGCTGTTGCAGTAGTGGATGGCTACGTGCTTAGGGAAGATAATGCTCGCCCTCTCATTGGGACTTCAAAGCTTATCTCGGAAACGAGCAGCCCATGTATCGAGAGATGGTGGACAGTCTGACCCTCAGAATATTTAAGCGTTAAGACTGTTTGTATTAAGCTTGCTATCACGTGGTTTCGCTGAGGTTTCTTGCTACTGGTGTTTTCTGCAAAGCTGCGTTAAACCCCGATGACAATAAGTCACATACAAACAAGGTATCTGATTACAAGGACGAGTTGCTGGTGATAACTCCAGATGGCTTGCGGAAAGTGGTCAGCGCGGTCTACAAGATGGGGCCCGGAAATCTATGTCAGACGCCGGCGTGTTTAAGGGGTGCAGCATGAGGCGGAAGATAGATTATGGGACGCTAGATGTGCCCGACCTTGACCCATTGCCTTAAGATAACCAGTACACTCCTTACTCCATTGCTGGTGAAGATACGAACCAACATGATGAAGCCCTCCCCTCATCGGTACCTGAACCACGACGAGAGAATTTTCAATTACCGAACCTCCCGTGCACGCAGAGTGGTGGAGAACGCCTTCGGCATCTTGACTGTATGGTTCCGGTGTCTCCTGACTACCCTGGCTGTACAACAATCCTCTTTATATACTGTCAACTAGGATGCGCCACGGTGGCTGCACTGTTACCGTATCTTCTCTGCGCAAACTCTGCAAGGAAGCCGTACGGACGTCGTACGATTTGTGCGAAGTGATAGTGCGAATTTCTCCCCCCCCCCCGAGGGTCAGTACGAAAGATGGCACGATGCCCGTATATAATGTGAGCACATACGCCGTGGCCCGTAGCCACCTACGATGCCAAAAAGATCGCTAGAAACACCGTAGACTGAATATATCACAGCGCCCGGTTTAATTGTGAATTAAACATACGTTTGTATACAGGATATCATTTTGATTTTTTTCATTTAGTATTTTTCAGCGTAACAAAATCATTGGAGGAGGAGGAGAATTTTTCACTGAGGTTCAACGCCGTTTTTCAACAATTTTTTTCAGTTATATACGGCGGCCTGTTCACATAACCAGTTTTCCTGGACTGTATACTAACCAGTACTAACTTCACCTACCACAAGGAGCCAGCAACTCCTCCTAATATGTGGGAAAATCGACATAATGGAGGAGAAGCGGGTTAGGTAGATAATTATACTCAAATTTTACAAAACATAAGTTATGCATGAGCAACTACAATGTACATTCAACAGTCTGTTTGCTGAAATATGAGGAGCTTTGCTGATAAAATTGCAGTTCTGTCATTAAAAGCGTATCTGATCTTGTAAGTCGGGATTGAGTTGAATTTACATACAGTAGAACCTCGATTACTCGAAATTGACGGGTCCGAAATATTATTTCGGATAGTCCATGGTTTCGGATAATCCGCGGTAAAAGAAATTTAGACGGTGTTGGGGAGATCACTCCCAAATAAATTATGAAGATTACGTAAATATATTAACAACAGACTGTTTGTGTTATAATTTATGTCTTATTTACAATAAAAAACACATTTGAATATAAATATGCATATGAATATGTAATATTGGGCACTTTATGAATCAATTTGTGTGTCTAATAGTTCTGGGTTCGTAAAGGTAGGGGAGATAATCAACGACGAAAATCTGTTTAACACGCATACTATGACTGACGTCGTCACCAAATATAACTGGGTGTACAGCACGGAAATATATAATTAAGTATAGTCTCAATGAAATGATTATATAAGATACA
This sequence comes from Lutraria rhynchaena, assembly GCA_008271625.1. Classification (NCBI taxonomy): domain Eukaryota; kingdom Metazoa; phylum Mollusca; class Bivalvia; order Venerida; family Mactridae; genus Lutraria; species Lutraria rhynchaena. Next base: position 38,431 of record VIBL01000146.1, on the reverse strand, counting down.
TAGTTATAATTTATACAATGACATACACACAATGACATACATACAATGACATACACACAATGACATGAATACAGACCTATTCAAATAGTGCATCTAGCGGCATCTTTACTTAATCCTGCGTTAAAGCAAATAAAGCATACAAACAATAATACATACATTATACACATAAATAAATACATTACAAGTACATGACACCTACCAATTATGGATTGAACTGGTCTCCAGTTACATCAGATGTCACCACACCACTCCAGACTAACTCACAGTAGGGTTACTTGAAAAACTGCAATTATTAACAATTAAAAGTGAATGAAGAATTGGTAGAGTGCTTGATTATAAAATTAATGCGTTGCCGTTTTGAACTTCACGCCCTAAATAACACGAGCGGCCACCTGGCAGAAACAGGTAAACGACAAAACAAACCTCACCACAGTGGAACATAACAAGCCCCTGAAAACAACTAAATTATCTGAATAAATAATTTAAAAGAATACGACTAAAATCACTAAATGTAACGTGAGCATAACAAAAGCAACTACACCCTTCGACAAAGAACTTGTAACTGACTAACTGACCCGTAAGAACTCACCGAACGGCGGGAAAAATCACGTGAAATACACCATACACAAGGGGAAATAACTCAATAGCCACGCATCAATAGACACAGTTACACGCCAGAATAAACACTCGAATACTCAGGTATATATTAGGTAATATTATCAGGTTTAACGGATGACTGAAATTTATCGACTGGTTACAAATATCGTAAATGGTATATGATAATTAATAGTACAGTGCTACCTCTCCAAAGCAATAACCTTATGAGAAGCAAAATTATGTAGTTGTTGGGAGGTTGTTACTCTAGAGAGGTTGAATTAATAGTTAAATTGTACAGTAGGAAAGAATCGTGCAGTCGTTAAAGGGAGGATGTTGCTAAAAAGAGGACCACTATGGAGAGGTTGGACTGTACATGTAACTATCTGACACATGTTTTGTCCATATCAAGACGGCCGCAGTTGTCAACTGGATCTGACTGTGAATCTAGGCATATGAGAACTGAAGTACATTTTTTACAATGCACATTCATGTATTCAACAATAAAACTTTATCGCGAAATCCCCCCCCCCCGTTGCTGGGTCCTCCGCCAACTTCTTCAACTAAGATATAACGGGTAATCGTGTTTATATTAATTTTCTAAAATGGGATGATTTTGAACTAAAAAATAAAGTGGATACATTTTTAATGTTAATTTATTGAAATGAAATGCTATCAATAATTCAATAGACAAATCCGGTTGATCATAATTAATTGTCGACTTCGGATTACAGGTGTGATAATATCCATTTTATACATTTGGGGTTGTTTATCACTTCGAATAACACGATTCGGTTAATCGTAGTTATTTTACATCGAAATGTATAGGGAAAAAATCGGGACTGACATTTCCATTCGGATAACACCAGGTTTTCGGATAATCCGTAGTCGAAAAATTGGTGTTTTACTGTAGTTGTGTTTGACAGTTGCTTATTTCATGACGAAAGAAAAATATCTATAAGGAAGCGGAAGTTGGGTGTACAAAGCTTACATGTGCCTTATTCACTAGTTAAACCAGCTTGGGTAAAATCTAAAATCATTGTTGGGTTTTATTACCGTATTGTATTACAGTGTGTTTGTACTGTATGCATTTATTCACGCGATAATATTTTACTTAACACAACATTAATCAGATGAAATTTTAATGTCAGTTTAAGTTAAAACCAGATAGCAATAAGGAGTATCCAGTATGCTGACATGCTTCAACAAAAAAGTTTTTCAACTTGGAATATGTTTACTTTCATTGATTTTTATCGTAAGAATATGGCCTATTCTTAATTCTAAACGAACCGTCGAGGATGTAACACATTTATCACCAACTGCGGATTACAAATGGTCTAAACATGCTTCTAGTGAATGGATGATTCTACTTACCGTGAACAATGCATTTTTTGACTTCTTTGTAAATTGGTATTGGTATTACAAAAAACTGGATTTAAATTTACCCATCACAATAATAGCAGACGATGATGAATCATTTAAAAAATTGAAGTCTGCTTACAACAGTTGTTCTGTTTTAAGAAGTGGTCTAAATATTAGTGGCGCTCAAGATTACAAGACAAAGCAGTACAAAATATTGGTGTCAACACGACCGCAGCATATACTGCAATTACTTCAGAACGGAAATGACGTCTTATATGCTGACGTAGATTCAGTTTGGGTTAAAAACCCGTTACCATTCCTGAACAAGACCTATGATATTTCGATTCAATCAGACGGGCCAAGTAATCTTTGCACAGGTTTCATGGCAATCAAGAGCAATAGCAAAACTATTGATGTTATTCAACAATGGCATGATCTCCTGGTGGGCCAGCCAAACACGAACCAGCAAAGTTTTAACAAAGCAATACGATCGAGCAAAGTCAGTTATATGGCTTTGAATTCGCTGTATTTTCCAAGCGGCAAGCAATATTTCAAAAACTATGACGAAAAAGAAAGGTCACAGGCAGTTGTGGTCCATAACAATTGGATTGTTGGACATGACGTAAAAAAGAAGAGATTTAAGAAGTTTAATCTGTGGCGTGTTTGAAGGGATTAGACTCCGGATTTGTTAGTTTATTTATCGAAACCAGGAACCTGCTTTCATTGTGCATGTGCAGGTAGTTTACTTAACAGCAGAACTAAGGCGAAGTATGGACTTCGTGATTTGCCCATTCCCCAACACTTGTCAATATCTTCAGACAGACAAAAAAAGCTAAAAGCTTCGACATTTTTTTATTCTATAGAAAACTGCTTTTGGATAAAAGTAAGATTAAATTGAACTGTACAATATTTTTATGATAATAGAATACCGACAAAGTTAGCATTTATGAAGATATTTAACATTCAAAGTAAGTTTTCACTATTCTGATTGTCTTAATATGTCAACGTAATTTTGAGTTTCTGTCACAATTACAGACTATGAACAGGTAGTGACTTAAGTACAGTGTAACTTCTGAATACCGGATCCTCTAAAAACAGGAAACTTCCCGAAAATTGGACAACTTTCACGGTTCTGATTTTCCTTCTTATTTCTATACTATCCGTACTTCTGGATACCGGTACTTCCGGTAACAACTACATAACGACATTTAGATCGTTCCCATGTAAATTTAATCCTGAAAACCGGACAAAGCAAGACCTGCGACGAAATGTGATAGTTTACACATCAGCTTTGAGTGTTAATTTTGACATGAGTTAGAATTACAATGATTCAATTAAAATAATTATGAATTAAAGTTAGGTATTTTAGAACACAATAATAATAATAATAATTTAGGATTTTTTATAAGGTTCTACACATTTTGGCTTCCCCAGTCTTCCATGTTGGTCTCTGAACATGCATTAAAACAAGATGATATAAAATTATAATGAACGAGATAAACAAAAAGAATGAATGACATACTGTATAAAACACAGACTATGTCAATGAACAGTTTCAATTATAACAAAAACCCTTATTATTGCTTACAAACAATGTAAATAAGAAACATTTTAACGTATCGGGTGAAATGCGATGTTGTTTTTATATGTCACATAATTATTTTTGGAAGAATTGGTTAAGAATTTACTCGCAACATCGAATTTTTATGTCAGTCTTTACAAAATTTGACGCAGATTCAACTATTCATTGTTTCTCAATCACAGAATCAGACTGTTTTTGTGAACTGTAATACATGTAGTTATTTCATAGAAGTGATGCCGTTTCTCTTAATATATGTAATTATTTAATAGAAGTGATACCGTTTCTCTTAATACATGTAATTATATAATAGAAGTGATACCGTTTTTTTCTTTAGACATGTAATTATATAACAGAAGTGATACCGTTTTTCTTAATACATGTAATTATTTAATAGAAGTGATACCGTTTTTTCTTTAGACAAGTAATTATATAATAGAAGTGATACCGTTTTTCTTAATACATGTAATTATTTGATAGAAGGGATACCGTTTTTTTCTTTAGACATGTAATTATATAATAGAAGTGATACCGTTTTTCTTAATACATGTAATTATATAATAGAAGTGATACCGTTTCTCTTAATACATGTAATTATATAATAGAAGTGATACCGTTTTTCTTAATACATGTAATTATATAATAGAAGTGATACCGTTTTTCTTAATACATGTAATTATATAATAGAAGTGATACCGTTTTTCTTAATACATGTAATTATATAAAAGAAGTGATACCGTTTCTCTTGATACATGTACTTATATAATAGGAATGATACCGTTTCTCTTAATACATGTAATTATTTTATAGAAGTGATACCGTTTCTCTTAATAAATGTAATTATTTAATAAAAGTGATACCATTTTTCTTAGAACATGCAATTATTTAATAGAAGTGATACCGTTTGTCTTAGCACATGCAATTATTTAATAGAAGTGATACCGTTTATCTTAGCACATGCAATTATTTAATAGAGGTGATACTGTTTCTCTTAATACAACTTAACTCGTAGTCCACGGTTGAATGAACGTCTATATTTGTTTATTGTCCATTTTTTGTCGTGTGTATGTTTTTTTCAATGAAGTTTTCGTGACTTCAAATTTTTGTGATCATTGGCTTCAAATGAGTAAGAATGAAATAAATGTGTACATAAAACTATCAGGTTTCAAATGTGATGTGATTTTTTTTTTTTTTTTTTTGGTAACTCCACCCGACACAATATACATTTATGCTTTCTTTTTAGTGTAGAATTTAGATAAGCTGCGCCTTAAATTTTTACACTGTGTGTTACAAGTAGATGCTTAAATTACTTTAGTAAGCACAATATGCAGTCAATTTTATTTATAATACATTATGAGTAATTAAAACGTGTATTATAACAAAAGAACACGGAAATAATATCATACATCGTAGCTTAATTTAGGTCTTCACAATTATAATACCCCCCCCCCACCGAAAACGAAGTTTTCAAGGATAGACTGGAATCAGCCTGTTGGTCGCGCGATCTGTCCCCATTTTGAGGGGGTATTTAATTACACTTTAGTGACAGGCTTTCTACCTGTAGGAAAGATAATTGGGTTTACTTTCAGACACCCTACGTAAAGTTTTAAATATAGCTGTGAAATTTTAGCACATAAGCAAATATATGTATTGCACAGTATTAGAAGTAAATGAAATAAAATAAATGTATATTATTGCGTCATGTTATATTTTTGGGGTTATTCCAATGTTCTAAAATACCGCGTCTATAAATTTGAAAGCGCCATAAAGTATTTCCACACTTATGCAGTAGGATATTATTGAGAAACTGTCTAAATATTAAAAACACCTCGTTATATTGACCTCATTTTTTCCTTATCGCACATCCATGTTTCGTCTATCATCAAACAACCTTAATATCCCTTTTCCTCATTATTCCGCGTTTCCCCGCATCTGAAGCAGACAACTTATGAAAACATGGTGGCAAAAGAAGCCATTGCTTGTAATAGGTAATTGCTTCTTTTGCCACAATGTTTTCCACTCTGTCAGAGAGAAATAACCCAGTATTCTTAAATAAATTGATGTTTTGTGTACTAGTATTTGTTTTGAATTTGAAAGAGACCAAATTATGCTTCTGAGGCAAAGGCTTGAATTGCTGGATTTTTAGTCTAAAGAAATGGACTTTATATTAATATATAAGTTTCAGTTTGGTTTGAAACATGCATATGTCTATCTTGACCTTTAACCCTGTTAGCGTTAGAAAGTAGAGGTTAAACTTCACTTAGCGATTATTTTGATATTATGAATACCATAATACAACGGCTGCTTATTTTAGAACCAATTTTCAATATATTCTCTTTAACTGAACTTGATAACGCGACAACCTCCGTATTAAGACCGATTAATTTTGCCCAGAATGTGGTCTTAACAATTATCAAGGTTTTAACCCTGCAAGCGTGAAAAACTCAGAATTTTATCAAAACAGTCACATAATTATTATATAGTTTATGCAAACAGTTATAAAATATGAGCACTTATTTCACGTGATTCTTGTCGCGAGTACAAATCTCATGAATTTCACCTACTGATATTGCGTGAGAATCGTAAAGTTGACACGCACGTTTTTCACGCGCTATTCGTACTTGTGCTGTCTCAATGTACTAAGTACTTGGATTTAACCTGAACATATATATTCAACAATTACAGATGCATCGGACCGGACCCGGACCCTTTCCCAAAATTGCGAAAAATCATTGACTGAAATACTTCGAATTAACAAAAAAAATGAAGTAAACACAAAGAGGCCGATTTTTCTATGTTCCGTGAGATTTACAATTTCGTGAAAATTACTGTGTTTTGTAGATGAGATTTCTGCGTATGGAGAAAGATGACAGTACTTTTAGGGTTTGTGGTAATCTATATTACAACGTGTTTGCATTCATTTGCCCGTTGTATAGTGATCAGCCATACAGGATATATTGAAATACATAAAAAATCAGATTATTTTCTTTTATTTGAACAAATTCAAAATATTTTTTGCAGTTAAATACAACAATACATTGTCCTTGAAAGTTAAGTGTGTTTACATTGGCAAAGCGTAGGCTTCATACGCCATTTTTGTGCATATTTAAATTTATAATAGTCGTGCATTCAAATGAAATATGATGTCCAATTCCATAACGCTGGTTAAATCCTTTCTTGATAAACGCAAAAACTTAGATACTGCGAAAGATGACAAAAAGCCCTGTATACATCCGTAACTAAAGTCGCAAATATAGATGAAAGAAAATAGGTAATTCATGTATATGAAACGTTGTACGACTTAAGTAGATCTTTGATGATAAAATTCTTGTATGTAACGACTGAATGATTCCTGTATTACACTCTTTTCATGTTTTATAGACGCGTCATATAACAATCCGTCAACACTCGTAAAACTGAACTCCTGTTTGAGATGTATTTCTAAGGAGAGTATTTATACATGTATACGTATCGTTAAATAAACTGGCGGCTAAATTTCAGTTATTTTTAGGTGATTTAGGAAATATTTTGGCGCTAACTGCGAAGGACAAATAAAAAACACTGCACGTGAAAAAGTTTGTGTTCGGTGGTACTTGGTAAAACCTCACATATCATCTGTAAATTCTGACGCTAACTACCCAGACATCAAGAAAAAATACACTAAAATCTAGAGGTTATAAAGACCACATTTGGGTTCAAAGAAAATCGTTTATATATGGGGATGGTCTCATTATCAGGTTGAAAAGTGGAGGATCTGTTGAAAAAGGTGGTCTTATAACGAGATAGTCTTAGCGGTGGCTAAGTGTGGTTTTACTGTAACATAGATTAATTGACCTTTTACCTTAAACAGCACCCGATACAATTTGATGATTATACCGCTCACCAAAACCGTGATTTTACACGTTGTTTGTATAAAAACAGGGCACAGTAAAATCTGATCCACTTTTGGATCTAACAAGACGGTCTCATTATCAAGTTGAAATATACAGAAAATATTGAAAAAATAAAAAGGTCTTTAGAATGAAGTGACCTTTTTAATGAAATAGTCTTTAGAATGAAGTGACGTTTTTAATGAAATGGTCTTTAGAATGAGTTGACCTTTTTAATGAAATGGTCTTTAGAATGAGGTGACCTTTTTAATGAAATGGTCTTTAGAATGAGGTGACCTTTTTAATGAAATGGTCTTCGGAGCGAGGTGGCCTTTATAATGATGTGATGGCTTTTTGAGGTGGGATTTTCACTATTCTTAATAAAAGCGTTGGCAACATCCAAATGAATGTTATGCTGTTTTATGTAAAATCACATGAAAAGACAGAACTACATGTTACAGTCACTCCGCTTCCTTCAACAGCATTCATTCTGTCAAACCCGGTGAATAATTAGATAAATACATGTAAGGATTGCTCTGTACAACGGATGTTTCAGACACCAAAGAAAATTATGGCTTAAGAACGGTTACCACACTTGACCTTAAGCTGTCCATCGTGTACACGCAACTAATCGGCAACTCATGAGCATGTTTAAGTTTGGTTTGTGCTTTTTAGAAAACCATATCTTAATACAGCGTAACCTCTACAAAGCAACACCCTTTGAGAAAAGCAAAAATATGTTTTTGAGAGGTTGTTGCTCTAGAGAGGTTAAATTGATAGTTAAATCGTACTGTTGAAAAATTATGTTGTTGTTGAATGGAGGTTGTTGCTCAAGAGAGGGTCGCTCTGGAGAGGTTGCACTGTATTGGTATACATATTTGCGTCATGTTAAGGTTTTGATAATTTATTCAATGGATTTGATTTCGAGTTTATTCATAGATTCATTCAGTTATCAAATAACGTTAACAAATTAACCTGTCGGTGGCAGGCATTGAAGTAACATTGGTGCGCTCGTCGGCGCTCTATTTATTGCATAATTGTTTATTTCTAGATGAAATTGAATCCTTCCTAACGGATTTATCTGTATTTTAGCAATTCCTGTGAGCAGTAAACTCACGAATTATATGCAAATTCGCGTCTGTTAAAATTTGAGTTTGTTACAAAAGAAGCCGGTTCAATAGAAAAAAAGTCTCCCAAATACAATTACAATAAATCTGGAACTAATTTAATGAGAGGATCGGGTGAAAATTAACTCAATTTATTATTTAAGTTACGGCGTATTTCGGTAACATCATCATGCGCGAGTAAATATGTAAATTAACACTATGTTATGTCAGTCCTTGAAAAAATTATCACGGTTCATGAATATCTACTCGACTCATTTTACTCAGTACTGTCAAACCAGGTAAGTTACGAACACATTAGGCTGAGATCATCTTTAATTAGGTCACCTGTGACCAGGGCTCGACAACTTTTTTCTAGGCTACTCGTCCTGCAGGACAACCAGCTAAGAATTGTAAGTAATTCTACAGCAATTTTAACTCATTCTAAGTCCATTTCTCCTCCTAATTACGAGCGAACGAGTGGAATTTTCGAGCCCTGCCTGTAACTAATGACCATCTGTAAGTAACGACCAAATCTAAGTAATGAAAACGGGTCCGAAAATAAGTGGTCTTTTTAATAAAATGAGGTTTTGCTGAATTGGAATATTACCATTTGAGGAATTCACAAGTCACATATATGCTATTTTACGTTGGACTCAGAGTCACCGTTTATCCCGGAGGTTTCGGTCAAGGACTACCGGTCGTACCCAGTTTTAAGGGGCAGTGACAGTCAACAGCTGCTGGCCGCATCTACAGCTTTAGGTACTTAATAAACTTATGATTGTACTTCCTCACAAAGTTAGAGTAAACATTTTACATACAGATTGATATGAGAACATGTTTGATAAGATCAAATTATACCCTTGAATACTCGCGGTGTGTTTATACTTAGTCGGGAGATATAACAGACACGTCTGATATGTAATCATATACAGACTCACCCTGTAAAAATGCTTTAATTTGGTATTAATTCTCATTTTGGTGAACATGTTTTTTCACGTCATTTTGGGTGTTTGTACTAACATTTTACGTTTAATGTAAGACATTCTAGTATAAAATATTGCAAAGTAAGACTAAAAAAGTATTGGTAGGTCTATATACAGTAAGTTTACATCGAAGTATATTTCTTTTTAAAAAGTTTTTTTTACAAAAAGTTTATGATTGTACTTGTATTTCGTATATTGTGGATTTTGAATTCTTTGGATCAACGTTGAATAAGCGTATTCTAGTTTTGGTACTAATTATAGTTAAATATAATCATAATTTTTACTTGAAGATGTAGCACGAATACCCATGCATATATGTGAATAAGGTTTGAACCGAAAAAGATTAAAGAAGGTCCTTTCCTAAAACTAAACACAATCTCTAGCCGAGTCCATAAAAGAAACAATCTCGATCTAGTTTTATAGTGACTCACCTTCCTCTAGAGTTCTTCAAAATGTCTGCAAAAAATCAAGTGACATTCATGAATGTTAATTTTGTACTTAATTCAATGCACAGTGAAACCTCTCTAAGCGACCACTTCACTTAGCGACAACCTCTCTTAGCGACCCTTTACCTAGCGACAACCTCACTTACCGACCACTTCACTTAGCGACAACCTCACTTAGCGACAACCTCTCTTAGCGATCACTTCACTTAGCGACAACCTTACATAGCCACAACCTCACTTAACGACCACTTCACTAACAGACAACCTTACATAGCGACAACCTCACTTAGCGACCACTTCACTTAGTGACCATCTTACTTAGCGACAAAATCACTTAGTGACCACTTTACTTAACGACAACCTCACTTAGCGACCACTTTTCTTAGCGACAACATCACTTAGCGACCACTTTACTTAACGACAACATCACTTAGCGACCACTTCACTTAGCGACAACCTTACTTAGTGAAAACCTCACTTAGCGACCACTTCACTTAGCGACAACCTTACTTAGCGACAACCTCACTTAGCGACCACTTCACTTAGCGACAACCTCACTCAGGGTTCCGCCAAAGAATTGACAACCAAATTTAAGCACTTTTCCAGGCTTTACCTCGTTTTCCAGACTTTCAAGTCTGCGCGCACCCAATCACTTAGCGACCACTTGACATAGGGACAACCTCATTTAACAACTATTTCATTTAGCGTCCTCCTCACTATGCTGACAAGTCCATTTTAACGATCACCGGCTTTTCTCTTTTTTAAACTTGATACTGATACCACTTCCGGTCGCAAAAATCACAGTACCGATCTACTTTAGAAAAGTATAGGTCACCGTGCAGTATTTTCAGAAAGTCATAATATTCTATTTTTCAACAAGCGCAATAACTCTTATAAAATTCAAAAATGTTTCGTAAAATACATCCAAGTATCTAGGGTGTCTGTCAAAGAAATAATACTTTTATAATATTTGCATTTTTAACAGAATTGAGTAGATGCATAAAATAATTACCGTATTATGTATATAATACTTTAATATTGAGATTTTGCTGTAAATTATGTTTAATCCTAATGGTATTTTTGCCATAATTACACCGTATTATAATACAATTAAACTGTATTACCAACCATATACCAATTAGAGACTGTTTCTTTATTTTTTATTACAGATAATAAAAACAGATTTCCAGTAATTCGTTCAGACAATGCTTCGGCATGAACAAACGTTTGACATTTTCATCTTTTGGAATAACGATGTTATTTCAATTTATGTATACTAGAAAATTATGCTGAAAAACAATTATGTATAATTCAAAGAACATTGTTGATTAAAAATAGCGTCTATAGTTGACGCTTAATTTCTTTCATTTGACATTTTCAAAATACGAAAGTCACAATTACTTACAAAGTACAACACGGAAGATCGCGAAAATAGAGAACAAATCATAGTAAATAAGGTTGCTTTTTATCTTACACGAACACATATATTAAGCTACTGAACGAAAACTGCACTGACAACGCTCAATGGAAATTCGTTGTGTAAATCTAAATTCATTTATTATATAAATTGACAAACCAACAACTGATATTAATCTTAATAAATTCTGGTTTCCGTGTATTAAACAAGCGAAGCGCGATTTATTTTTTCACAATATTCTACTTATTTATATTTTATTTATTTTTTATATAATCCTTTTCGAATGAAAGCCAGTACAGACAAAAACTCAAAACATATCTGTTCTCAGCAATCGAATATAATGTCATAAATCTTTGCGCTATATAATTATATGGACTTGTATATGTATTATTTGTATAAAATGCTGTATAACCCCCGAAAATCGGACCACTTCCGGATTGGTCCAAAAGTCCGGTTTTCAGAGAATTCCGATTTTCCGAGGACTATTATTTATTACATAAGAGAAAAAATGGGACTTGAAAAATCGTCCGATTTTCAGGGGGAATTTTGGTTTTCCGGGTGTCCGGTTTTCATGGAGTCCAGCTTTCTGGGGTTTTACTGTATATTCTTTTAATAGTACTATGTTCATCCTGGCATCTGTGACCGTAAAATGAAAGAAATATCCACAAAAAACATGACTTCAAGTATAAAAATGCTATCAAAGCTAAGATAATATTATTTCTATGGAACGACAATCTGGAACGAAATGTTAAAAGTGAATGGGGCGAGGTCTTCCGGATGAATGTATTAGTGTATCAATAACTCATTAATATTAAAAAACACTTTAAGAAAAACGCGAGTTTAAGATCGAGGTAGTCTAAAAATAGAGGAAATATTTATGACTAGTGGTTATAATGCGATGCTCTTGGTGAAACACTGTCAAGAGTGCGCAAGAGAGGAACGTATTTGACCGAGGTTTTCCGAATAAAAAGATACTTTGACTGATGCGTCATTTTTGCTCCTCGTAATAGTTTTTACATTGCGTTCCATTCTCTCGACGCTCTATTTTTTATCATTAAATAGTTTTGCAAATAGTTACGTTGGATTTCTTTAGGTCCTTAGGGAAGTTTTGCCATTTCTGGTTCATTCGGGAATGTTAAGTCCGATCGCTTTGATTTTTATATAAATGTCATGACATCTGCTCGTCATTATCTTCATTTAGAATTCATCTCGTGTTTTACAACGGCTATTGAATTCGAGACTGATCTCCGAATCAATTTTTTGTGATAAAAATGTTCGTTTCATGATTGTGGCGTAATTGATTCGACTATGTACTAAATTTTAGATATACCAATGAAATTATACTGTTTAGTCTAACTTGTGTTAAAGGGCACAAAGTAAACGCTATTCAGCATACATTCTTTAAATAATAAACCAAGTATAACTAAATAAGTACAACTAGATATTTACTACATATCTGAAGACATGAGCAAATATTTTAGTAAAACAATAAAGTTTTTCATTAGTTACTATCTGATTAAGAGTGTCTTGGTTGCAAAAAGAAAATAAATCATAAAACTGACGTATTGCTCATCAAATACTGTGTTCTTCATTTTATTAAATACAGAAGACACGCTTAAGGAATGGCTCAAAAGACTCGGCTTGTTAATCATGTCCTTCATTTGACCCTTAAAACAGAAATTTGACTCTGGAAATCAGTAAAATAAAGCTTGTGACTCTAGAGAATTTGTACCTAAGGGTCAATCTACATTAAAAAATAGAAGGAATTTTTGTTGACTCTTCGAATCATCATCAGCCATAGATCATTTTTGGCCCTCAACTTTTGACGTCTAGTGGATAACCCTGCTAATTATTTACAAAAATACGTGAAAGAAAATGAGTTCCTTTCCCTATAAGGTTGACAGTAAACAAATGACGAGTTTCTAAAAACAGAAAGTTTATAACACGACAGTACCAGTCAGGGTCAACAAACATATTTTTGTTATTCATTTGTTTGATGCATTCTTCGAGTTGTTCATTTTCACTATTTATCTGACGACAATAAATAGCAAACATCATTGGCAAGTACATAAAATGGGATGCGTGTTATTTTTAGGAAAGGTAACGAATTCAAAACTCTAAACCTTATCTTTGGCATTTGTTAGCATTATGCTACTTTCGTTTAAACAGGAAGTGGTCTAAAACAGCTGACGAATGGTGAAGAATGGTGCATTATCGTCATCATCTCGATTTGGGATATTTTGTATTGTTACCGGGTGAGGTTTTCTGGTAGGTCTTCGGCGTTGATGGGATAGAAATAAATGAAGACTGCAAATATATATGTGCATAATATATATTCAAATAATAATAGATAAATTTAAGTAACCATCCCACAGGAGGTCCAAAAACCTGCAGTGTCTGGTCAGCTTGACTTTTCAGGGCATCACAGGTGAATCAACACAAGTGAAAACATATTAAAGGATTAGAGTAGTGATGAGAAATATACGTAATGATTACTGTATTAATGTAGGGTTCATTCTATACTGTCAAACTAAATGTTCTCACGGTGAAAAAGTCGGGGTTGGATAGATGAAATGTTTAAAATTAGGGTCATTTTTGTTATCATATATTGCCAAGAAATAAATATCATCAAGTTTGACGAAAAGTTATTCGATAAATGCTGATACTAATTGAACATTTTATTTCAATTCATTTAATTTTAAACATTTTCCAAATCCGTTTCCTCAGTATAATTATGAAGGCCCGTTTTTTTTTTTTTTTGTAGACCGGTAAATACGTTGAGGCCTGGATTTAGCATCGCCCAACAATGGCTGGTGATGATATTGCTGGCCGCTCGTACAATGTTAATAAAGACACTTAATATTATCGACACACAGGAATACGATAAACTTTTTTTTCAATATTCAGAAATCAGCTCCTCATATGGAAACATTTTCCTTGCCTGCAAATGATTTTGTGACTGGTTATGCATTTTTTATAAATTTCTTGACCAATTTTAAATCGCTTAAACTTGGAGCCAGTGCACAGCCATTTGCCAATATCAGCCTTTAAACTTGAAATTGGTCGGTCGTTATGTCACTTTAATGACATTCTACGCGATTTTACGAACGTCCATTCAATTTTTTGTGCGTACGTGTGCGAGTTTCTGCTATGACATGGAAAATCAATCATGTGTATTTGCGCATACGTACTGCTACCATCTATTTTTATCTTTAAAATTGTTCGTTTGCGTTAACTTAAATAAGATGTCCATGGAATATAGCTTTACATATATCTAAACACATGAGAATAAATTGTCCTGTATAGAAAATGATCACACAGTGTTTCAATGGTCCCAGTATGGTACTGCAAACCAAACATTTCATGGAGAATGCCTTGTACGATATTGATGCGATGCAAATATCAAAAATCATTAATTCTGTATTGTTTTATTTTCTCTCATATTCTGGTCAAGTAACGGACGATGCACAAAACATGGTGATTGATGTCACTTGAGATTTGTGTGTGATTGATTGTAGACACAATATGGTATAAATTATTCCATACAAATTTGTACATGTAACTTGCTGTTATGGAAACCATGACATTTTGTACCACCGAGGCCTCAATGATATACAAATAGACATTATTTTCTTTGGTCGTTGTGTAAATGGATTGATAAGAGCAATGTGAGAATCTATTTAAAAATATTAAAAAGACTCTTATCCGGACCGGGGGGGAGACAGGTCTCTGGAACGGACTGGGTGGGTTTTTTCCAATCCGGACAAATTTGCCGGTACTGGTTTGTCTATTCAATATCTTTTGTAGAATATATGTATATATATATATATATGTTAAAACAACTGTCTCATCCAGAAACCTTCTTATCTGGACTTCTCTTGACAAGACAAGCCAAGATTAGTGTGGACCCATTGTATATGAATGTTTTGTCTGTAAACGATTAAATGACGCCACTTTGATGTAACCAGTCAACTGCAGAAGACTGGTGGGTGACACAGGAACACGGATCAAATCACATGACCCTCGTGTATAACTTAAATACTGCTGATAATCTGTACAGAACCTATACATATGCTTCATCACGTGTCACTAACTGTTCGTTATTAACCAAAGTTACTTTTTACGAAATACAGTGTCTGAATCATTTTACCTGGATGATACAACACAATGCAACCTGTATAGAGCGTCCCACTCTCGAGTAACAAACTCCCTTCAAAAACAGCACGATTTTCCCCACTTTATGATATAACTATTAATTTAGCCTCTCTTTAGCAACAACTTATCAACAACATATTTTTTTTCTTCCAAAAGATGTTGCTTCGGAGAGGTTGCACTGTAAAAATTAAATGTATTAATTTATTTCACATCCTCTCTCATATTAACCAAAGCATTCATTTTTTCTAAGGCGGGTGTGAATTTAAGCATTTTGTATCATCTTATGCATAAACACCGCAATTTAACAATTTAGTAACAAAAATAGCTAGCGATCAGCGTTTAAATATATGAAAAAGATATTTTTATCCAAAACATTATCTAATTCTTGCTTTAAAGTGCATATAGTTGTCAGGGAATATCCGTATAAAGACATTACGATGAAACAAGTCCGTTTGTATGTAAATCAATAAAAAATATTTGCTATTTTCAGTCTGGTTGATTGCCGTCTTTTTTTACATTATTTCAGTTTATTTGACTATAACTGCTGGAAAACAAGACCTGCACTTACCCCACCCACCCTCTTCATCATGCCACGGAAAGCCACGGTAAAGATTCCAATGATGTGAGAATAAAAGGTAATAAACGACTGACTTTTAACGCAATATCTTTAATTCAATTGTCTCCATGAAACACGTGCTTCGCCGGGTTATTGAACGCACGATATCTCAATCAATAGTTCGGAGCTCTGCCGGTCGAACATAACGACAGACTCCGTTCAATAAACTCTTCTGGTTTGAGCCAACTGGACTTATTTTCCCTCAAGAAGTAAACAATTTAGTTCACGCGATAATTTAGTAGCATTAGCTACTTGTTATTTATAGAAAAGGGTGCAATCTGTTTTGTACTTCTTCGCAGTTTTCAAAGCAAAAATGTTTTGCGATAATGAAGGGCAATTGTTTACAGGAATTGACTTAAAGGTGCGGACCTCCCACGTCTGTCGGTAATTTTGTGATGGTCAAACATCGCGCAAACTTTTTTTTTATTTATCAAAACAATGTCGATATGTGTGTTCTAGACGAACTGTCAAACCAGATA
Source organism: Lutraria rhynchaena (assembly GCA_008271625.1). Lineage (NCBI taxonomy): Eukaryota > Metazoa > Mollusca > Bivalvia > Venerida > Mactridae > Lutraria > Lutraria rhynchaena. The sequence goes on along the minus strand of VIBL01000146.1, from coordinate 21,825 downwards.
TAGTGAATACGGTCTTAAATATTTAGATAAACAAAGTACAGTCAAACCTGTGAACAAAGGAAACCCTTGGGAAAAACAAAATGTGGCCTTTATTGACAGTCGGCCTTTATTCGGAGGTCAGTATGTTCTAAATAATCAGTGACGGTATTTCAAATAATGACTTTTAATCACAGGGTAGTGTTTATTGCGCAAACACAGTTTGACTGTTTATTAAATAGTAAAAGCCGCATTTCGTCTTTCCCGAGGGTGGCCTTTGTTCACAAGTTTTACGGTACATGTAAATGCAGATTTGAACATGAAAATTCTTCTTTTTTTGCCGCTAAAAATTCATTATTTCTCTAAAAAGGGCGAATTCCGCCACATATGAAACTGTTTCGTTGGTAATAGTTGCATCGCTAAAAAGTTATAGAATTTGTCAATTATGAACAAATATTTATATGTCTTTAAAGTGACTATTTCTCGCTTGATGAAAGATATTCAATGTTCAAGTATCGGATTTGTATGTATAAAATACCATATACATTTGTATTATTTACATGGCTTTGCTTAAATTGGGATCACATTGTCATTGTCTCTTTCCACATGGAGCCGGCAACTTCTCCATATATGGAGGAAAATCGACATTTCTGTCAAATTTTCATAAAGGGGAAGGCCTGCCGCGACCGGGAATCGAACCCGAATCGCCGCGTTACAAGTCCAGCGCACTACACTCATTTTAATTACTAACAAGTATACATACTTTTTTTTTGTACAGTAGCGGCGATTAATTCGTATTAATCAGCCATCTTGATGAAATAGTAAACCGTGATTTCTTATACATAAACGATATAACGGTACCCTAAACAAAACTATAAAAAGTGTCTCCAAGCGATAAAGACATTGATTCACAATTGTATGATAGACAAATACAAGTACTTAACAATCTTATAAATTCGAGGATTCTTATTATGTCCTCATTTAACGATTGTGACTAAATGTTCCGCATCAAAATTGTTGCGACGCACTTCAGAAGCGCCGTACAAATCGCTTTGTGAATACAAGTGAAGGTGATTTTGAATCAAAATGCGTTTGTTTTGATAAAAGGGAAATATAATAGAATAAATTCATTCGCTTTTAAATATAACAATAATGTAAAATAATGCAAAGATAAGTTGTGCATGTGTATACATATATACAGTTGGACATTTCCAATCTGAACCCCTCGAATCTGACCACCCCTCTGATTCGAACATAGTACAGTAAAACACGGTTATAGTGAACTCGGATATAGTGAAGTAACGGATATGATACAATAAAATCCCCCGCTCTTCTTTATTCAGTGCAATATATCGTGAAATTTTTATGTAATGTATTGAATGCTCGGTTCCCTAGAAATTCACTATAACCGTGTCCTACTGTAGTCAGTCCCGAAACTTTGATTATGCACACTGAATTGTAGAAAAAAATGACCGCTTGTGCTGTAGTGCAAAAAACTCATCAAGTACGACCACTTCTTTAATCTTAACAAATTATTTGGTCCGAACATGTCCGGATTACAGAGATTTGTTTCTGATTTTTATGTAATGCTGTCAGATTTGTCTTTTGAAAGATTGGAATTCCTTCACTTTTTTACGTTGTCATGGAAACGATTCAAGGAATTATTTTTATTAATCGACCACTCTGGACCGGAACGGTCCGTACGGCATTTGTTTCATCGCATACTTAGTTTTTTTCTGAATTATTTTATGTTATTACCTAAAAATGATAAAATAACTAAAGTACTTTTTTGTAAAATAAATAGATTTTTATCTTTGACCAAAAAACCGTTCTTCATTACACCACACCGTTCTTTACAATGACAATATTACTACAAATATATGCGTTTATGTATATACAATTTTAGACATTTTATTACAATTATCGTGTTATTGAATATAACATAAATCAGCAGATTTTATAACAAGAGCAAAACAATATGTGACATAAAGTTACATCTAATTTATTTAGTGTCTGACATAGAAATAACTTAGCTTGTGTCATACAGGAATCGATTATTCCATACGGGTCATAATTCTCCGTCAGTTTTAAATGTTATTTAATTTATTTTCCAACGAATTCTCGCATTCGTTTGCCTACAAAGTCACGCATTCTCTTTCCAACGAAATCCCTCATTCTCTTACCAACAAATTCACGCTGCCTTTTTTGTTCGTCAAGATCGTCGTCAAGAACTGGCATAGATCGCTTTCCTATAAGTTGTCTGTGGTATTTGGGTTGTCGTAAAATTCTGTAATATCGCTCAGGTGAAATTCTTTTGCCAACGAATTCTCGTAAACGCTTAACAAGATATGACATGTCATTGTAACTTCTTTTACCGATAAATTCGCGCATCCTTTTATCGTATCCTAATTCATCGTCACTTCTTTTGCCAAGAAATTCACGAAGTCTCTTTTCATATTGTAAATCGTCGTCATCTCGTTTACCTATGAATTCACGCATTCTTTTATCATAACTGTCAAAATCTTCATCATCACTGTCATCATAATAAGATCGTTTTCCAAGAAACTCTCTTTGTCGCTTTTCTACATCATCCATATCACCATCGTCTCTCTTACCAATAAACTCACGCATGCGTTTTTCAGCTTCCAAAGAGTCATAATCGCGTTTACCCAAAAATTGTCTAAATCTTTTATCTACAGCACTATATAAATCTTCCTCGGAATCTGACAGCATACTGTTTTCATTTTCACTGTCATCATCATCAGCAGAACGTTTACTTATAGACGCAGGTTTAATTTCTTCAAAATCACTCGTTTCTCTACGCGTCCTGTCAGCTTGATCACTTTGTGCAGCTTCGTTTGTAAGTTCAGCAAAACTTGAAGTAGTCAAAGCTACTAATGCAAAAATATACGAAGTAACTGTTATTCTCATTTTGAAACTAAGTGGAAAAAAATCTCAACAATTATGCGCGAGTTTCTAAATACGAACTTGTCGTGTCTTACAAGCACCAATTCGAAATACCAATATCTGCTCACTGCAGTCTCTTTATATTTACATGATCACGCCCCCTCGTGACGTCACTTGACAATAAAGAAAAGGATGATATCGTTTGATAAGGTACGTTTATACGCAAATATTATTGCCAATGATTACCTATGAGCATTATGTATTGACCGTTTTCTCGAAGGAAATCAGTGACAAGGGAAACGCCTAGGGATGGTTTTCACAGCGCGACCAAATAATGACCATTTGTCGTTAAATTGGAAATTTATTAATTGGTGTCATTTTATGAAATTGTGAGCGAAATTTGGTTTCTCAATCCATGCAGTCGGTGCTAATTTAAAATAATACACGCATGGAGTGATCCATTTTATGCTAGTAGGTGTTTCCTTTCGGCGGACAACTTCTTAATTCAATAATAACATACTGTCATGTTTTCTTGGTGCTGATTGAACAAAATTGTGCGAAAATTGCTTTTTCTCCGTGATTTATGGATATCTTCAGTTTTATTTATTTTCCGTTGCTCGGTATGAGCACCAATATTCTTTACGTGGTTATCAGCAATTCTCGGCGTGTATCTAATTAGTTACAATATTGTGATTTCCGATTCAAAATTCGTATTTCTACTCAAAGATTGTTTGAACATCCGATTACTTAAGGAAAATAAATGGACCTTAAATTGCTGCCGTCTTACGGTTGCTTACGGCTTGTTGACATTGGGATGTTTTTGTCAATAAGAAAAGACTTCAAATCTCTAGTTCTGGCCCGTGTTGATAAAAGGTCGCTCAGACTTTTTTGCTCCCATTCAGTGAACATTAAGCGGAATTTTCTATGAATATGATTATCTTAATGTCAATTATTATCATTATGATAAGTGTCGACTACAAATATTATCATCATTATTTTTTTATTATCATTAATTTTCATAATACATGTACATATAGCATTATTATCATCATCTTTGTTATCATTAACATTGTCAATAATATATGTGCCACTATAACTTTTTATTATTATCATTATCATATATATACCCTTATTATTAATGTCGTTATAATATATACAAAAACAAAGTTAAATTCTATTAACCAGTTTATCGCTGCTCTGGTCCTTGGCTTTCTATTGTATGCGTGATACGAAAATTTAAATACTAATTGCTGAAAGAATAGCTGAATTGAACGCGATGTCACGTTATAAATGATATGAATATAGATTAACAATCGATTAATCTCTCGTCAATTAATTTTAAATTTGTTCGTCCATTCACTCTAACGAGAATTAAGACTCGTCCCCGATAATTGTCATGCAATTTCGCGTGACCAGGTTAAATTACATAATTACCGTATCATGTCAGCACCGGATGTCGTACCCGTTATGACGTTCATATCGCATTTTTCAAAGCATAATTCTTGGAATGGAATAATGATACTGTTAAACAAAATTTATAAAACCCTTTGTTTAGACCCATGAAGAGAATTTTAACTTACCTAAGGTTAGGATAAACATGCAGTACATTAAGTCGAAAGCATTTTAGAGCTGAATTTTTTCTTCTTCTATATATCAGCAGTTCGTGATTGAATGGCTGTAAAACTAATTTTCAGTAATTAGCCGTCAAGAAGCCATTCTAACCAATGATAACAAGATTTGACCGACTTTTAGAGATATACTCTTTTTTACTTCTTTGAGATTTCTCCAAGACTTTTACGCGATATCTAAAAACTAGCTGCACTGCTAGCAGTTTGAAAAATCACTTTAACGATACGTGTTGAGCGTCACATGAGAAATAATAATTATTCGGAAGTTTGAAACCGGAATAAATTCACAAAATCCTCGACCAAAAATAAATTCTACGATTTTGTGTAATCAAAAGATAAACATCTGTAACCAGAGATAGCTAAGAGTGGTGGCCAGTTAATGTTATTTGAGCCAGTTTCATAACCACAGACATTGTACAATAATATTACGTCAATCGCAGACCTTCTGTATCAAATTGTTTTTTGACAATACGTCTACATTGATTACCCTTTATTACACTAAATGAACGCAATTATGTTCATTCCAAATTCAATCTGCATTGGTCAGTGGCTCCAAACGATCCGAAAATCTGAGCAGACAAATAGAGCACTGACCAGAATGGGTGCGGGTTTTTTGTTGTTTTTAAAGACTATTAAGTATGTGTTCATATCCCATTCTGTGTTTCTGAGCACCAAAGGTTTCTGCTCTGACAGAGTCAACGGGGACCAGTTGAGCATTTTGAATGGTATTGGAGTAAAATATTGCCTAAATGTTGATTTTTCGTAATAAAGCCACCATCGACAATGACTGATTGAGCACTGAATTTGTACAGACAATGGTAATACAATTACTTGACATGTGATACGACATGTTACGGATGAAAGGATATTTGAGAATATTAACGTAATGCGTTTTCCTTAATCATATAAAATCGTGAATACTGATGATTCTATATGTCTAAATGATTATTGCATTTTAGTTTAGAAGTACTGAATAATCCTCTTTTATGTCTTGTCTTGAATTCTAATCTAGGTTTATTTGCGTATTGAGAATATTCTAGTATGTAATTCGGATTCTAAATCTCCAATATAAAGTCTTATTTGAATCTTTTATTGAAATGCTTCCGCCTTTAAAAAAAGTTTCCCAGTGGATCCTGCTGATATTTCTAAGTCTTTTAAATATTTAACTACTAAATGACGCGCAAATTATTAGACAGGTCCCCGTTCCATGTTGCAATGCACTAAGACAGAGTCAAAGGGAACCCGCCCAGCAAATTCCTTGACATTGAATTTCTTCCCATGGCAGTATATCGCAATCGAGAAGTTAATAACGTGAGGAGTTTGTGTAATCTCAAATATTAATCTACATAAAGGAGAATTAGTAGAGATATGAATCAAAATGATTTCAAGAAAGTCAGTGTCGTCTGATCAGTCGAATTTGGTGAAATAAAATTGTCGACAGAAATGATTTTCCATAGAATTACAGAAATATTTTACGGGTATACAAAGTATGCCAGTCAAAACTTCTACCCCCCCCTGGCACATATTTTCAAATATTTATTTTCAACACATTTCGTATGCGAAATTTATTGCCCATTTGATCCTCTATTCCGACATATCGGTGAACCATGAACGACTGTTGAAATATCATTACACAAAGACATTGGATGAATGTCCAAACATGAAAGTGTAAAATTCAAACACTCTACTAAATAGATTTCTGATTAAGAAATCTTCAACAAGGAACCAGTGTTTATTAGCAGTTTCCTAATGCGTATTAAGATAAGACTTCAGCAGTTTTAGCGATGACTTCTATCGCGCCTTCGTCTTGGAAGTTTTAATTGATTTTCCCCGGTGATTCTCACCACATGGTGGTGTAATATAAATCATTGATTGTTCCATCGTTTCTCATTCGTAAATGTGAACTTCAAATTATATTTGATTATCGTATTTATGATAATGGTGGGGTAACCTGACTGCGGTCGATTGGTTAGTGCGCTGGACTTGTAAGCCGGAGACCCAGATTAAAATCCCGGTCGCGGCAGGTCATAACCTTCTATGAAAATTTGACGAAAATGTCGATTTTCTTCCATATGTGGAGAAGTTGCAAGCTTCTTGTGGAAAAGTAAGTTAGTACTGGTTATTATACAGTCCAGGAATACTGGTTAGGTGAACCGGTCGCCGTATATAACTGTTTTGTCAGCTTTTTGGAATGATCTTCGAAAACAGTGGATTTTGACTTAATGATTCTGATATCATCCAGCCTCAAATCTCAATCCTAGACATAAAACTGTCTTGTAAATAGACTCAGTTACATAAAAAACGATACCATCTATTTCAGAAAGCAATAACCGTTGAACAATCCTGATTTACGATGTTATCAAAACATCATTTGCTAAATTCTAAGCATGAGTTGATCACGATTCTACTTTGTACGATACAAATTGTACTTAAACATGGCAATATGAATTTCCACATTTAGAATGGTGCAAGAATTTATATTGTTTTTAGAACTTAAAGGCAGTGACAGGAATAGGAGATATTTTCTAACTGTGTCTTAGCCTAAAGTACACACATTTCATAAATACGTCATCCGTCCGTCCGTCCGTCCATCCATTTAGTTTTAGTGACTTTGAAATAACATTCTATCATTACAGTCAACTTGTGATTACAGTCACCTGTTTATAGAGACAACCGGTGGACAAAAGTCACTCTTTAGTTTACTTTTATAGCCACATTGGATCACAGAACATTAAATTGAGGTTAGCTGTGCATAAAGGCCCTGTATTCACTCATTGTGATAGCAAATTATTCGCGGGTATACCTGTATCCAGTTTGTGTTTTAGATAAGATTCATAGATTAGATGTTCACTGGTTGCCATTTTAATTGATCTAATTGAAACAAGAATTTCCCATTAACCTTTTATCAGTCGAATCTTGTGATTTCAAAGAAGTGTTGTCCGGACGTAATCATTCATTATCCGAACGTTTGGACAGTTGATTTTTTCGCAAAGCCAGATTTTTTTAGTTTATAGAAGTAATTCCATGACAGTCCTAGATTACGCGACAAAAATGACTATGTCGAAATGAAAGGAGCAAAATGATATTTTATATTACTTAGATTCAACACATCCCGGGTATATGTATGATTATATTTTTTGATAAAGTCTTCCAGAAAACCAGCCTAAATACTAATACAGTGCAACCTCTCTAGAGCGGCCCTCTTTTGAGCGACTACCTCCCTTCAACAACAGTATGCTTTTCCCCACTGTACGATTTAACTATTTATTTAACCTCTCTAAAGCGGCAACCTCTCAACAACGACATAATTTTGCGTCTCCCAAAGGTTGTTGCTTTGGAGAGGTTGCACTGTACACTACAAATATGTATTTGCCGGGAGCCCCTCCAAGAAATCATGGAAACTGACCGAGAACAATGAACACTGTACGGGACCTCCCAGGACGAGCACACCCGTCTGCTCAAGTTTCCGCCAACAGGACGAATATACCCCTCCTAGGAAACCCCGCCCGGCACCACCGCGCCCAACCAATCCCCGCAATCCATCAGGCAAAAATCACAGGCAAATGTGTGTAAACCTATACATATATATTAATAACATATATAATTTTAGTGGAACAGAAGGCGCGTCGTTTTTGCATGAAAAAAAACAAATCTGTAGATCCACAGGGAGCTAGCACGTTGAAGGGATGGTGTATAATAGTGTATTCCTGGAGTATTCTTTTGTGCCGGATCAGTGTATTTTAGAGGTATTTATGGTTAGCACGCGTTGTCATTCCTCTACCTGTTGTTTTAAGGTGTATTTAGTATGGTAATTCTGATCAATATTGGTGTTGCGAGGTCACTAAACAAAATTGACGATTTTTCGGAGGAAAAAGATTAAATATCTGCTTTATTGTTTTGAATTGACAAAATGCTTACTGGTTATTTGTAGTATAATGTATTAGCTATCTGTAGACACCAGTTATTGGAAAATTGAGCGATTCCTGAAAAAGTTACGCAGTGTTAAAAAACTTGGTGCAGAAACTGTCATTTCGGAAGTTGTAACCCTTGTATATGTATATATATGATATACGTGTTTTTGGTCCGTGTGGCCATTTTAGGCCTAATACGCCATTATACTCCATCCCTTCAACGTGCTAGCCCCCTGTGTGTAGAACTAATTGGAATAAAACATGATAGTGATTGTATAATGGTGACGTTCTGATAGTGTCATTGGTAACGCGCGTGACAACTTTTACTAACAGTTATCAGTTCAACAGAATACCTCTTGCACCAAAGGTGTTCTTAATGTCACAGGAGTCAGATCTTTGTGCGTAGTGTTGAATTGCATGTATTATATTTTTCAATCTTATGCAATTTCATATGACGTACAGTTACAGCGGTGATATGTAATAGCAAGTTTAATAATTACATTCTTACATAAACGTCTCTTTTCTATTACATAAGAACTACACGTATATCCATTTTAATATAAACTTTTAAACCATTTTAATCAACCAGCATTTCTAAATAATGTTTGTTAGTTTAAAAAGATGGGGGCCTGTGTAGTCAAGTGGTTATAGTCTCTGACCTTTGTGAGTTCGAATTCCACAAGGATCAGACGACTAGGAGAGACTGCACAAATGGCTAACGGAAGGTCGGTGGTTCAGCTTATGAGTACGCCAAGAGTTTTCCTTAACCGCTAAAGCTGGAAAGGCTACCAAATGACTCTAGCAGCTGGTGCAACGTTAAACACCGGAGAAAAAGGATAAAAGGATGACCGCTCGGTATAAATGATATAGAACATGTAGAACTGTTGGTTTGTCTAACTTGGACCCCACTTTTCGTGTGCTACTGCGAATGTTTACGAATTTTTGACATTGCAATGCAATATAATTTTCATCATATTAACTTTACAAAGTAACATTGTCAAGGTGAAAATGTACAGTACGTTCTAAGCATGGGCCTTGAATATGTGACTTTTTATGAATATTCTTGCCCTCAACCGTCCGTCTAAGACCATCGGATTTGGACTTAAAATGGTTTCAACATAGAGGTTTGACTCATTAGTAAGTTTAATTGAAGAAGAAATACAGAAACCGGTACGAAATGTGTCGTCTTAATAATGACGGGCTTGCGTTATTGTTCAAATAAGGAATTAACTGCACTACAATCAATTCCTCAGCATAGCACGTGACTAATTCCGTGAAATGACCATCGTCTGCGTTCACATACGGCGGTGTTTTAAGTGTTTGTCAAAAATGACTGATTACTTGGAGAATTTCTAGTTTCAAGTTTTATATCAGTTGTCATTAACGAGCGGTTGTCAGTCAGAAAGCGTAATGAAATATCAAGATTCTGTAATCATGTGACTGCAAGTGGCACTTCTTCCGTCCGAGACATGTTTACACTGCCGATGATACTAATAGGGTCGTATAGCTCCTCATTTACAATGTTCTCTTATTGTTCAAGTGCATCGTACTGACGCCGAATCTTATGATAAACGCCTTTTCAAACCAATGGTAAATGTTAATAAGACAAACATTGACTGAGCGAGACAAACCCGTACTGTAACATATACACAAAAAAAACAAACAAGACGGCGAGACGTTCTTTCCAAATGGAATCAGCGCCTTGCAAACGGATGGTCACCAAAATGATAAGTCATGAAAAAAAATCCTTGAACGATGTTGCAACACACTTGTTGTGGGCACATGAACGCGGTAAGGCACGGGAAAATAGTCGTGTTTATGATTACACGACCGACTCTATTTTTTGGCGCTGATTCTCAAGTCTCTAACAGCAATGTCCATAGTACGAAAATATTAAGGGACGAATCGCGCCTCTAAAATACGAAAGATATGTTCAGAAAACTAGAAAAGTTTTGCAACTCGACTTCCCTATTTTTTGGTCAAGCAACCGTAAACAAAAAAGGCTTTTTATGTCATAAATTGACTGAAATGATTGAAATATGTAACGTGTGCTCGAGCATGTGCTCAATAATACATGCGTAAGTTGTAAGAGGAATTTGGCCATCAAGTTGGGTAGATACGAAATAACAACGTGCGCAGATAAAAGATAATTTGTTACTTAGTCCGATTAAATACGTCATTGACGAGTGTCTGAAGTCTGTGACAACTCAGATGACACTTTGTTTCAAATGACGGTCATTTTGAGAGTTTTGTCAAGTCAGTAGTTCACAGAATGTGCCATTTTAACGCCAAATTTCAACACTTTAATCATGTGTATGCGCTGATGTCAATAAAGTTGATAAAATTACAAAATAAAATGTGTTGAAAACGTCATGCGAAAGTGTTATGAAAAAGTTTGTCTGTGTGAATAGGCAAAGATTATAATTTGCCCTAGGTTTTGATAGGTGAAAAATTAAAAAGAATAATTAATTGCATTTTTTTACCAGTGACTGGAATTCGCATCACTGAAATGACATGTTTGACCGGTGAGCAGAATTCACAACTCTTTACATACAATTTTTTTTACCAGTGAACGAATTTGCATTACTTTGAATATACAGTAGAAACCCTCTAAACCGGTTCTTCTATAAAAAGGTTTCCCCTGTAAATCAGCCAAATATTCTGGTCTTGACTTCATTACTATATAATTAATAAATCGCCCCTAAACTGAAATCCCCTCTAAACCGGCCAAATGACCTGGTCCTGGACTCGACCTGTTTAGAGGAGCTCGACTATTCATTTTTGACCAAAGATAGAATTCGTACTATCGGGATTACACACGTTTTGCGAATTTATTGCCATGCATAACACGCTGTTTTCTTTAAGAAGACGTTATATTCGGAATTTAAAACCAAATAATTTTTATTGAAGTTTTTAAAAGTTGCTAGTGATTTCTGACGCTGGAGTCATGAGAAATCTCCAATGTTCAATATTCTACACAAATCTGAGGAAAGCATCGAAAAACTTCATTTTTATTTCATTGGTGCTGTTGATATTTCTTGTTTTTTGTTGTTGTTGTTGTTGCTGTCTTAGCTTTAAAACAGAGAGCATTTCATATTCCCTATATCGGAATACTTAATGCACGAAAATTGCGAAGAAAATGACGGTATTCAATCTGTTCAATATACATATTATGATCGTATGTGAAATGTTAAAACACGTGACAATTTAATTACAGCGGCAATGCTCAAATAATTATATCAACATACGCGTGGACAATTCCTGTTTAACAGAATTAGAAATCTTTCATCTTCTGTTTGATCTAATTACGTCGCAAGAATATTGGTTTAAATTATTAGTTGCTTAAGTTCCGTTGTAGCTAGCAAGTTCGGAGCGATATAAACAGTTAGATTTACAAACATCGCCAGCAGTGTTTGCGAAAGTCTAAAGCAAATATAAGGTGAATTACGGACGTGGTCTGAGAAGTGAAATGAACCAACGAACGGACGGATGGACGGACGGGCGTTCAGACGTGCGTTTTAGCATTTGCGCTGGTGGCCTGTCAAGTTATTTGTTGGATATTGGGCGGGTAGGAGCATAATTGTCTGGGTACTTAGATTGCAGCCATGGAACTGTGAATGAAAAAGACTTTTACAACACATATATTTGATTCATGTTTAAAGTTTTGGTAATGTAGTAAAAAATTGTGCGAAAATGAAATCAATTCACCAAATGTTTACATAACGTTCGTCCGTCCGTATGTATTTTATATCACAAATTTACTGTGCACATAATGACCATGATAAGTTTTCCATTTAAAAAAATAGTTATATACAAAAAACGTCTTTGAGAATATATACATGTACTTCACCATTTCATGTGAGTTAAAGTGAGTGGCATTTTCAAGCCAACGTTCAAACTAACGGTACTTTTTGAAAAGGTGTGAATATTTCAGACGAGAGTAGTTCGTACGTTAATTTTGTTGCCAGTGTTGTTGCTATTTCTATCTCAACTCATGCTCAAGAAATAATGCATTAATATCTATAATTCAGGGGCATCTTTTATCAAAATTATTCAATTATTATTGGTTCTAATACAATTCTCTCAAAGGTCCTGCACTCCACTGGTCGAGCTGATCGAGATGGTTCATGGTTGGAAACTACGTGTAGTTCAAAAGTATTCAAAATACTCAAAACTTAACCTAAAAAACCTAAATGAACAAACTACTGTAACATCTGATACAAATAAACAAACTACAGCAACATATGATATAAATAAACAAACTACATAAACATGATATAAATAAACAAACTACATAAACATGATATAAATAAACAAACTACATAAACATATGATATAAATAAACAAACTACATTAACATATAATATAAATAAACAAACTACATAAACATATGATATAAATAAACAAACTACATTAACATATAATATAAATAAACAAACTACAATCACACTTGACATAAATAAACAAACTACCGCAAAACCTGATTTAAATAAGCTACAATAAAACCTGACATAAATAAACAAACTACAGTGACACATGACATAAACAAACTACAGTAACACATGATACAAATAATCAAACTACATTAAAATATGATATAAATAAACAAACTACAATAAAACCTGACATGAATGAACAAACTACAGTGACATAAACAAATTTGTTTCTGCTGTTCTTGTTGCAAGAAACGAAATTATTTTTCATAGAGGAAAATTGTGCACAAATGCAATTTTTTCATGCTTAAGTCCCAAAGACTCTGTTATAACCCTGCTTCACTGTATCCTAATTACACGTGGAGATTTAACTATATGTACAAGTATATGTTCAAGTTAGTTGGCTTGAAATTACGGTGTGTCATGTGACATAAGTCGTCTCTCTGACAGTTCCAATGATGTTAATAAAAGAGAAATGGCATTACGGTATAACATCACAATGTTAATCAAACATAAACAATCACAAACATGAAACTAATGACTCCAAACAACCGTAATATAACAAGGCCAACTGGATCTCGTTATTTCCAAAAAGTTTTTCTCCGTGTCTAATTAAATGTATACCGTATGTGTTTATAATACTCTTGTGTCTAAACGTTATTCGGACTAACTGTGGTCAATTTATCTAATCAACATTTGATCCAAATTCATGTTTCTATTCTATTCAGTGTTCTTGTTTAACATGATCAAGCGAAAGCACTCAACACCTTTGGTCTAAATACCGCCACACTAGCATTTAACAACCAATTGATCTCAATACTGACACACTTTTATTTACCAACCATTTGATCTCAATACTGACACACTTGTATTTACCAATCATTTGATTTCAATACTGACACACTTTTATTTACCAACCATTTGATCTCAATACCGACACATTTGCATTTACCAACCATTTGATCTTAATACCGACACACTTGTTTTTACCAACCACCAAAAAGTGAATAACATAATAGTAGCACAATAAAACAGTCTTAAAAACAAAAGAAAGGTTTGAAAATGGGACCAAACCATTTTTGTAATTCATGTAGTTTTGACACAAACTCAAATTTCTGAGTAAACCCGATGTAAGTTGTTGGTCGGTCAGACCAGAGGTCAGTAAATTTACCACTCTATTTACTGTTGAGCCCAGCTGACAGAGTAAACTAACAATGTTTGTTCCGTTATACATTATACAACAAGTAATTGTAATAAGAGGCAGAAAATAAAGTTACAGATGCGGGGCTTGAACCCATGACCTCTGATTGCAAGTTAGCTGCTCTACCAACTGAGCTAATTGGGCTGACGCTCATACAAACTACTATAAACACATATATTATATATACAGTCCTGTGAAAATTAATGAGTACAGATCTAGCACATTTGCACTAAAAGTGTGGTGGCAATGATTAATAAAATATGACATCCTTCATTCCTTGTTGCATGTCTTCTTGTTTCTATATTATCCTAGGAGTCATATAAGATCCTTTGCAAGGTCATATTTGTACTAAAATCCGATTGAAGAACGTAGATAAATAGACACAAAATGAAAATATTTGATCATGTATTTGCCGCAAAGGGAGTAATGATACTTACAATAGGTCTTGTAGAACACATATTAATATTTAAATATATATGAATTATGATCATGTGATCTACTTTTAGACAAACTTGATAATTTTGTGGTAAATAATAAATACCTTGACAACGTAACGGTTAATTGAGAATCAATTATAAACAATGAAATATGATTTATAGTTACGCTTGTGACAATGTTTGGTTCTGTTAACGTTTATCTGATATTCCGCGCGATTAAGCGACATGACATTGATTTCAGATGTAAAATAGAAACAATTAGCGGAAAATTACTCAGCTGCAAATGGTCTAACCCACGAAAATACAATCGTACAACCTGTCTTTAGAGACACCGTTCTGTGTTTAATCAAAGCACTGAAAGCACTGGAGGATCGACTGTCTCTGAACAACATAGAAAGTTCAAAGATGTATGTAAATGTATACTTTTTCAGTCAATTTATCAATTGAAAGGCAAAGATTTTAGCTGATATTTTATAGTGTTCACAAGGTTTTTCTAGGTTTTGACCTGGTGTCATAGTATTTTACCCCAAATGACTCATATACAAAGGGAGTGAAGAAGTCATGAAACAACCATTTAATGTTTCATGGTAATTCAATGGTAAATGTGATCTCTTGAGCGTTTACAAGTTTAATTTGGGCGGATAGATACGACGGATTTCCAGCAGTTACAACAGGTAAACACTCATGCTGCACATCTTGATAACTGGCTAAACTTTCATAAATATTCTATAACCAGTTCAAGATTGCTTTGTTTTAGTTTTTATGTGACATTGTTACTGGGGTATAACGCCGTTTTTCAACAATTTTTCAGTTATATACGGCGACCGGTTCACCTAACCAGTTAGATCGGACAACGATATAGTTTTTATTTCATTGAAGCGGTTCAAGAGATAACATGTGGAAAAGACAGACATATGACCAAGGACATAATATAGAGTCACTTTTGGCTATATAAGATCAACAAGGTTGAAGAGGACACCACTGACAGAAGCAAGGGTTCACACAAGAGCTGAAAATGGACAAACCAGTCTTCTGTTATTGATTCAGAATTGTTTGGTCCTCATATAGGACACATGCAAAGGATTATACCCTAGCCTTTTCAGACTAGGGCATAATATTTACCATCACTTTTGAAATACTACCCTCTTTCTGGACCTTTTTTGTCATGCAGTTAATATACTTAAGAGTACCTTATCAGGTATAGTGATATCTTGATCAGAACTTTCAATCCAAATTTCAAATAGCCAGCCTTATTGAAATTAAATGTCTCTACACAGCCAGAGATATGACCATAACTGAGGATTGCCAGACAAAAGACTTTTGTTTAAAACAGATGCAAGATGGTATCAAACTGAAGAAAGCAAATCACAATTTCTACAAGAGCAGTGACAGCTGTAAGAATCCAGTGCTGACTTTTGTGACTATATTGTTTATACAAGAAAAGACATACACATTCAAAGAGTGTACTACAACAAATGTTTCTGGGCTAGTTAAAAAAAATGGCTAGTTTCAGTTTTTCATAAAGGAAACATATGCAACAAAGTGTACTATCTTCTCCTTGTTTTTCAGAGGTGTCTCCTATTGTTTTCTAACATTTTGTGAAGTTTCGTCAAAATTGAACCATCGGTTTAAAAAATATACTAAAATAATGGGCTAAAAATGTCAGGAGTGTGACAAAAAAGTGTGACAATTTTTAAAGATTCTGTTTGTTCAGACAATCTAATCTAAAAATGCTGAATGACAGACACAATGTCATTTTATTTCAGTGAAAGCTGTATTTCTTGGGCTTCATCTAATGCTAACATTTAACACCTAGTGCTTAAACTAACCCAGTTGTATGTAAAAAATTAATGTATGGTCTTCAAAAAAAAAGCTGGCAGAAAATGTATATTTTTTCTGTAAAAGGTTATGGGTCCTTTAACAGTTAGCCATTAAAGGAATTTGATAATCTATATTAAGTAGCATATATCTAGTCCCAGTTATAACATTAAAATCATCTTAATTGTGAATATATTTTTTTCCACACCCCTTGAAAAAAAGTAACTTAATTTGGTCAGGAGTGCGACACTTTATGTATATTGCAAAATGCTGTCAATTACAGCATACATGTATAACCCTCTATGTCTTTTCCTGGAAGCAGGTGTCATGTTTTGATCATGAGTAAAGATCATCAGTGACACCAATACAGTTAATGAGCATATGGCATACATGTGAATGTCAGGAGTGTGACAGATAATACCATATTCAGAGAAAGCTTCTTAGTTTTTGCCAGTTGGAACTTTTATGGAAACAACATTCAGTATCTTGGATTTAGAATTCAAAAAAGGCTCAAAACAAAGTTAATAACATTAATTTTATGCCCAAGATACACTAGAAATAAATAAGTTCCATGTTTCCATACTGTGCAGTGTAAATATAGTCAATTATGTTGTTATGAAGTTAAAAAGTTGTTAAAAATGTTTTATTCATTGTTGAGAACTTGTTGGTTAACTATAATTAGACTGCAATGTACATTATATATCATTGTATAATCTTGAATTGAGAAGTGTAACAGATATGTCAGGAGTGTGACAGAAAATGCATATTTTAGGGAAAGCTTCTTAGCTCAATGCATTTGTAACTTTGATTGTCAACACCATTCATTATATTGGATGTAGCATTACAAGCACATGAAATAATAATTATTACATCTCTTTAAGGTATACAAACAAATTTTGTTTCCGTGTGGTTAGTGTAAATATGGCAAATTATGTCTTTTTGAAGTTACAATTGCTGAAAATGTTTTATTTGTTTGTTGTCAGTTGTCAGATTGTTAACTTAATTTTGATTGTTAGTTAATATTCATGTTTGATTTTGATTTAAGACAGAATATTACCTGTGTCAGGAGTGTGACATTCTTTTATGACATTCAGGAGCACTTCTTGATCATGTTCTATCAAGGTGTTATGTTAGAATTTACAAAAAGTTTGCTTTGTTGTTAATTAACATCCTTCAAACTACCACAATTTGTGATTCTTACCATTTTTATGTACTGTTGTATCCATACAATGAATTTAAACCACTGTAGAAGTGAAATCTTGAAGTAAAACATTGTGAATATTTGAAATTTTCCAATTAAGTAATATATTTAAAGCTCTCAAGCACTTATTTTGAATACCTAAATGTATATTGTAACAGAAATCAACTATTTAATCACTAAAATAACATACAAGTGTTTGTAAGTGGGTAAATAGATCTGGCTGTCAGTTTCACTTTTTTTGCTTGTTATTGAACAATAAAGGTTTGAAAAAAAAGATAATATGTTATGAATGATTAGCACCTGAATGATTTTGAAAACTTAAATGACTATACAACATAAATTTATGACCCATGCTCATGTTTTATGAAATTTATTTTTCAACATTTTTTTCTTTTCACTTGCCTTTTTTGAACTAGCCCTTCTGTGAGCAGCTAGTAAAAGACTTTTTTTCATTCTACATGAAATGTTTGAGCATAGCAGCAAAAGGACAATGCTTACTGCACAATATCGTAATCTATCTCCATACTGAATCTAGTCACCTTAAAATTAATAGGGGTCATTTACTAGTCCAGACAAACACCCATACCAAATCTAAGGAATGTACGTCCAGTCGTTCTCTTGTTACTGATCGGATAAGCTTTGAGTGGTCAAGGACACGGTGACCTTGACCTTTGGTCAACTGACCACAAAGTCAATAGGGATTATCTGCAGGCTACAACCGGTCTCCCTACCGAAAATGTCACTGTAAGCCATAGCGTTCTCTAGTAACTGATTGGACAAGCTTTTTAATTGTTAAGGACACGGTGAAAAATAGGGGTCATCTACAGGCCACAACCAACCTCCCCACCGATTCTGTAGGCAAAATTGGTCTCTAGTTATAGATCGGACAAGCAAGACTGAACATTGAAAGTTGTCTATATTCCAACAATCACTAAAAGTAGTATACTGCTCATCATGAAACTCGCGATATTAGAATTGAAATCAGAAGTATTTAATACAGTCTACAAATTTTGCATAACATTTTGTGTGAGTATGCCTAAGTTTGGCAGACGACAAACAAAACCCAACAAAATTTATTGATACAACCGATTATTTTTTATCAACTTCTGTAATTTTGGGGAGAAATTAATGAAATAAAGCAATGAAACTTTCCGACATTTGACTTATGGTGAATGAAATTTTCGTGTCTTTGGCAAAAACAAAATATATATCAGCTTTAACCGTTGTAAACATCGGCTCGAGTTAATACGGCGAGATTAGTGATGGTGCGAGTTTAATGATGGCGAGTATACAGCAAAGTCTCGCGAGCTACGAGCAGATTACTATGCACGTGATTTTCTATATAACCCCAAATAAAAGAATCCGACCGAAATATTTCAATTATACCTGGCTTGTCCAACAACCGTTGAACAGAACATGTATTTCCCTTATGTACAAGCTACGAAAAAATTTGCCTTAATGCCCGAAATCATAAGAATAACATAACGGTACCCCACCACTTGTGTAAGGTAAAATTTCAATTATGATTTTGGGCAAAATGAATGACATAAATGCATATAAACATGATAGGCTACAGACCTTCAATATTAATTCGAGTTGATTCTATCTGTATTTAGCTGCTTGTGGGGTCTCTCGCATACTTTTATCTATCGTAGATATTTCTCACAGTTCGTCTTGTAGGTTTTGGAAATGGGACGAAATTCACACAGTTTTCTGGTCTTTCAGGATACCAAGATGGCAACAGTTGCAATTACACAGTCCTTAGCTACACCGTTTCAGCATTGTCACACATCAACAAAAATATCGTTAACGCTAAGTTATCTAATTAAAAATCGATCAAAATATATTTTTTCAGACGATAATCTCTATCTGGTTGTGACCTCGAGCGTGACAAGGTGTGTCAAAATACCGTTATTTGATTTGCCACGTACGGTATCTTGACATCTCGGCTCCTAGTCATTTCGGACCCCAATTAACTGGGCATCTCGGTCCCAGACATTTCGAACCTTTATATAGAGAGAATATATGCATATATATATATGACACATCATTGTACATAAGTGATTTTCAGCGAATATGAATAATAAACGATACGAGACAAGAGACATTTGAAAAACTACAGAATCACGCTCGTAAATTTATTTTATTTATGCGCAAAATTTGAATTATGCCTATATCAAAGAAAATAATTTCTATGATGCTAAATACTTCAAGACAGTCGAAGTGTTGCATATTCGTGCGTACACACGCAAAAATCATACGCTCCCACAAAATGTGCATAAGTTCATGTAAACAGGGTAATGTGTATTTAGAAACAAATTTTATAAAAGAACAAAGTTACACCAAATCGTCACTTCAGATTGATGATGCAATACATTTTGTTCTTCGATAAATATTTCACAAATAGGAGCCTAAAACATACAGCTTAATGCAATAGATGCCAAGATAGTTAGACGCGGTCTCTTGGGCACATAGAAGTGCATTTAATTGAAAGGCAAACATCGGGTAAAAGTCTAGTCTGTGTGTAAATATTACGATTTAGTAAGACCACCGAGACTGGTACTTCGTATTGTTATCCTGTGGTTGAATAAATAAATTAATTAAAATGAATTTATTGGATATATGACGAATTTTGTCAATCATACAAGCCATTACATAGCAAAAGTGTGTTGTATGTCATACGTATTTCATGTATAATTTTGTACTCATAACTACATAAGATTGACATCGAGACTAGGAAGATGCGGAATTTATGGACGTTTGATGCCATTTTGACGTTATTTACTCACGTATGCTTCAATTACAAGCATAAATCTGACTGAATGTAAATGTATGTAGACTTTCTCAGACAATGTGAAGCCGTGTCTGGAAAATGAATGACATTATAGGAGTAATTAACACATCATATTATACCAGCGTGGTAGACACCAATGTATGAGTGTCTTGTACGGATGAATTTATTGGGAGTGTACGACGGACTGGAACCATTTGTCACACAAAACACGTCTAAATGTACTGCAGTACCGAAACGAAACCCCCTGAGCCAGAGATTGTCATACAGTAAGAACTCATTGTGGCCACCTCAGTATTACAACCACCTTATTATAACGACCACTTATTTTAGGACCGGCTTTTAATAATGCCCTATAATTCAACTTGATAACGGGGCCTTATTTTTACACTTTATCGAAAGTTATGTTTCACAGATTGAGTTGTACACAACATGTCCAGTTTATCCAGCTTTGAGTCCAGTTTACACAGTCCTGGGTTTTGAGGACAGTTGTACAATGCAGAGGTGGATACTGGATTTATGGTTGGGGGCTTTAAGTCTAATGTTTGTGTAGAATATGGACACAATCAGTACATGAGATTTCCTGCATCTGCTTCACAGTGTTCAGAACTTAAATGGTCCTTATTATAGTACCTTATGTATGTTGGTGACAAGATTGATCTTTTAATTGTAATCATTCATCTATTATTAAATGTAAATATGTGGTTTTAATTTGTTATTTTCATTTTGTTAAACAGGAATAATGAAATTACTACAACAGACAGGCAAACACACTAAACTGGCCCACCACCAGACGGACCAACCGCTTGGCTGACCAACTAACTGGCAGAAAGGTGACCATTTCACTTGACTCATTTGGTTCATTATGTTTAATCAAACTGTACTGTTGTGCTTTTGTATAATCCATTGCATCTTGTTTCTGGCAACAGGATGATTTGATTATTTCAAATAATTCTAGAAATATCAGGTCTCTGTGTTTGTGAGGTAATGGTCTCTGACTAGAAATCGCTAGCCCCTCACTGCTGTGAGTTCAAATCCTAATTGTAACCATAAAAATTTCACACATAAGGCATCCAGCTAGCTTACAGAAAGTCTGAGGTTCTACCAAAGTGTACCTCTAACGTCTTTCTCCACCACTAAAGCTGGAAAAGTCCCTAATGACCCTGGTATTTGGTGTGACATTAAACCTCAAAGAAAGGAAATAGCACAATAAAATTTGGATACTATGAGCAGATAGTTTACCTGAAGTGTTTTACTTTCTCCTATAACACATAATACATATTTTCATTACATTTTGCAGGATTTCCGTGAGTTCGTTCATGAAAGAAAACACATTAGCACCAGCATCACCAGCAGTGGCTGAACTAGCTCATCAATTACCTATACAGAGAGGTGAGTGTTTACAACTTATTATTTATAAACTGTGTAATCAATTACCTATACAGAGAGGTGAGTGTTTACAACTTATTATCTATAGAATGTGATAAGATTTCCTGTTTATTGTCGCTCAGGTGATGGCTTA